>CM075310.1:2807730-3178200 GCA_037672795.1 Lagerstroemia speciosa
TCAAGTTAAAGAACCATACTACTAGTTGTATTGTTATACAAGTTATCTGTACTGATTTGGAACCTATTGATTTTTTAAGTAACTTCTGACTTAGGATGGCACCAGAATACTCAAATATATCAACGCTAAGGGAAATTGAATTACGTGATAGTGCAAATGAAACTGAAACTGAACCATCCCATCAAATGGAACTAAAAAAACTGAATTTTATCAATTTCAGAAATCCTTTTCCTTCTTGAATATTATAGAAACTTGGTTTACGAACAGTTTCTGTTTTCAATATTAGAGAAGCAGTTCCCCATCCCATCCTAATTTCATTTGTTCTTATATATATTTATTTATGTGGGGATAATTTAAATAGCATCTGTTCCCCTTCCTTAATCTGGTAGAACTCTTTACAGAGGACTAGCATGAATTTTATCACCTAAACATCAATCTTTTGAAGTCTTTCTTGTATTGTTAAAGTTCCATTTGTCAACATGAAGTCATGGCCTTTGATGCTTACGCACCATAACTTCATCCACAGGGAGAAGATGCTGAAAAGAGATGTATTCTTGCAACTTGGAAACTGAGGTGCTGTAGACAATCTCTACTTCATTGTTACCTTTTTGTATCAAAAGATATGCAGGCCATACAACCAGGTTATATAAGCTGTTTACAACTTCACAGTGTGCGTTAGTTTTCTTTACTTTGGGCTGTCCTGTGTTATTATGAGTAGTTAATTCTTGGGGATTTGCTACAGGGCCATTTATATCATATAGCTATCAATACTATTCTTTTATCATCAGCTTCAATTTCTATTGATTGCAACTTTTAGGATTTTCTTGAGACTTCCATGGAGGCCTCTCATTTCCATTGAAGGGAGAACAGTCTATGAGCTCAATGACAACTTCGAAGTATGAAACCTTTTTGGTAAAAATTTCTTATTTGATACGTTCTGAAAACTCCAACCCTTGGCTTCTAACTTGATGAACAGATTGTGAGACATGCTGAGAGTTGGAACGTCTCAGCACTCCAAGCAATTGGCCAGATATTTACCCCTTCTGGGGAGTCCAGCTGAAGACTGAAGGTAAATTAGTCAATGTTATACATGTTAGCAGCAAAGCTTTTTAAACAATGATAATTTTATTTTTCCTCCAAAACATTGATAGATTAGAAGAATGCCAATGCTGATTGTTTCCTCTGAAACATTGATAATTAGAAGAATGCCAAAGTTGATTGATGTATTTACTTGTAATTGCCTGCTTATTGCACTTCATTGGGCTGCTGATTGTACTGGTATAGGTTGGATACATTCAAGTCACTTAAGTTGGTGGAACGACTGTCAGTTTGCCACAGACATCTATTTATCTGCATCCTGAAGTTCAAACACTAGTTTCACTTCAACAATTGCCTAGTCTGAGAGGATAGAGTCAGGCTGTACATTTGAGTTCCGAATGAGGTTCCTGATTTGTCCAATATAATAGAAAAAGATCACAGCTTGGGAAAGGAAACCATGACTCATATCAACAATACATGAAGACGTGTTTGTGCCCATAATCAGCTTTAACCATTTCACCGCCGAGATGTTCCCTAGAGCGTGAATTTCTCAGGGGTCAACTGAGGCTAGACCAGACAATTCTTGACAGTTCCGGAGTTTCAAGAACATGGTTGCAGAGGAAACAACTTGTATAGTCTACATGAAACCGGTGGGATGGCTGCATTTGTAGGGAACAAAATCCGTGTAGTTTTCTAAAGAATTAGTTTGAATTGCTTATGAACTGTGTTGATCTCCACAAACTCTTCCTGTGTACAAGGAAAAAAGGGTATTTGAGAACCTGAAAATGTTGATTTTCGGTGCAAGAGGTAAGTAGATTTAGCATAAAAGGATCCTGCATGAGGTTATGCTTCCTTCACATAAAAGATCCGAAAACAAGTAGCTTTCAGTAAGTGAATGAGTTTCATTCGATATTGTTTTATAGCCAAGACTCTGAGATATCCATGGCTCTGTCTGGATATTGACTGAATTTCCTGTTTCAGTGCAAAAGTGGAAGTGTTTACAGATGTTGTTAATGGTTTTACCAAGTCCTTTTTGCAGTACAATGATGTGTTATTAGGAGCTATATGGTGCACGATGGCAGTGGTAATGCAGTGCCTAAACTGCAAGAGTAAAGCTGCAGTCTTATATTTTCCCCAAACTGAGAGCACTCATGTGTTTGCCCCAATCAGGATCATCTCTTTTTTTTTTTGTATTTTTTTATAAGGCAGGATCACATCTCTTAGGTGAGTGTAATCAGACAGACATGCCTCCTAGTCCCATTTTTCCATGTACACTACTTGGTATTTCAAAATTCAGGTGACTTAAAATAACTTAGATTCAAGCCGAGGACATCCACTTAAGGGTATAATTAAGGATTCCTCATGATCAAATCAAAGATTCTCTGAAAGAATGAAAATTTTCATCTTGATCGAGTTAGAGCATGTATTAGTTTTAGTTAAGAGGTCGAGTATACCTCGTGGTTTAAAAAAAAAGAAAATTGGTAAAAAAAGTCAATGGGTTAAATTGGAAAAAATATTTAATGAAGCGGTCATACCACCTGACATGATATATTCGTTCAATAAAAACTCATTATTTATATATTTATTTAATTGGAATTCACCAATTGATAGAGCTTCTATGTTTTATAAGAAAATTTTAGGATTTAGTAATTATATTTGTATGATTATTAATTACATGTCAAATTTTGATGGAATGGATATATCACGTAATTATTGACACGATATATAATCGCTCCACTGAATGCCTTATCGCTAAATTGCATCGGCAATACTGCTCAACATGCATGAAAATTTTCTGGGGCAAATAGTCATTTTGGTCATTGGAATTTTGGGTTTCCAGTATTGAATCCCCAGTCATTTTTTCCAATAAAAGAAAACGTAAATGAAATTATCCGAAAAGGGGAAGAAATTTAATTTTAAAAAAAGTGGGAGAAGGTCCGACTTAACGCAACTCGGGCCGGGCAGCAAAATTTTGAGGCGGGGAAACCCTACTCATACATACAAGCCGCGTTTTGCTCTGGCTGAGCTCCTCTTCGTCTTCCTGTCAGTTACCACCGCATCTTCAGGTGTGCCCTAGCCGTCTCGCCTCTCCATCTACGGTTCCTGCCGGCGGCTGAGCTTGGACGAGGACGGACCCGTATCATGGCGGACAAGGCAGTGACCATTAGGACAAGGAAGTTCATGACCAACAGGCTTCTATCCCGGAAGCAGTTCGTGAGTCTCTCCCTCTCTGTTACTCCCTCTTCTTTGTCTCGCCTACTTCCTGTCCGCTCTCTCGGGATAAACTGGATCAGTTGCTCGCGATAGGTTTGGATGAGAGGATGCTTTAATCTCTTGCTCACTCAGAGTGTATGTAGATCGGCTAAGTGTCTCTTTTCGCTTTCCTTGCCAATTGGAAATTCGAGATTTTTCAGATGAAAAGCAATGCAATTGCCGAAACTAAGTTTTGCGGACGTCTTAATCACGACCCTTCAATTTTAAGAGCATTGTCAGAAGAGTGGACGAATGTTCTGTTGTTTAGATGGAAACTGAATCCCTCATAAGCCTAGCCTTGACTTGGACGAAGTGTGTTTTCCGGTCTGGAATATTTTGAAGATGTTTTCGTTTTCTCTGGTGAGGGAAAATTATGAACCAAATGCGTCATTTTTACCTGGGTCTCAGTAGTTTTAGCTTCATTGAGTGTTTCAGCTGATCATGGAGAGCTCATTTATCCTGTTGTCTTCTTGTTGCTGTAGATCATTGATGTTCTTCACCCTGGAAGAGCCAATGTCTCCAAGGTAACGCTTGATATTCTCTGGCATTTGGGTTTTGCTCTATTCTTCCTATTCATGTTTTCACTGAGAAATCATATATGAGAATCCGTTTTCTGATTCATTACTATGTCTGTATAGTCAGAGCTGAAGGAGAAGCTGGCCAGGATGTACGACGTCAAGGACCCGAACTCAATCTTTGTTTTCAAGTTCAGGACTCACTTTGGAGGCGGGAAATCCACTGGATTCGGTTTGATCTATGATTCAGTGGAGACAGCGAAGAAGTACGAGCCCAAGTACAGGCTTATCAGGGTAATTGTCCTCTGCTCCTGCAAGCTCCTTTCCTGTTTTCTCTTTTGGGTTTGCTGATGATTCAAAGTCTGCAATTCCGAAGATTGCAGTGATGCATGGTGCTTTACTCCTTGTTCCAGTACCAGCATCATTCCCATAGACTTTCATTCTCTATTTTCTGTGATTCCTAGCAGTCGGTATCCTTTATCTCATTTGTCCTACTGGTTAATTCCTTCTGTTTGCTTTCTTTTTTCCCTGTCAGATGTGCTTCTTCTACATGGCATGCCAAATTAAATGTTCTTTGTTCCTCTGGAATGTCTTTCCCAGTATATATAGGGGTTAAGTTTTGCATCATACACGAGCAACATTTTGTTGCTTTGTTGATAGTAATGTATGAATTCGTGATCGATACTCAATAGACAGCAATCCTCTATCTATTTGCCTGTTTATCTATCTATCTATCTATCTACCAATCTCAATCAATTGTAACAAAGCTGGATGCTTGCAGAACGGTCTGGACACCAAGGTAGAGAAGTCGAGGAAGCAAATGAAGGAGAGGAAGAACAGAGCCAAGAAGATTCGTGGAGTGAAGAAGGTGAGGGGCTGAGCCATCGGCCTTTCCTTCACGATATATTTGTCGATTGAGCTTTCCTGATTCTCTGAATGCGACAACTCTGTCAACCTTTTCTTTGCAGACTAAAGCCAGTGACGCTGCAAAGGGCGGAAAGAAAAAGTGATACTCCATTGGGGGATGTTTTTGTCGTCTGCTGCTACTACCAATCTCCCGTAGCAGCTTTCTTTTGTCATGTCAGATTTCCTCTTGATTTTTAGGACCATGTTGATTTTAAGGAATCTCCTGGCAGAGTTGCTTTCATCTCGATGATTATTTATGTTACGAACTCTGATTGTACCACAAAAAGAATGCATTGATTTCGACAGTCATTTTTGTGGTAGTTCATATCCAAAGATTATGTACTCGTTTTGCCCGTGAACTGGTTTATAATTACCACAGATCTTGAATTTCACCTAGAAGTGCCATCAAAGTAGGGAACTTTTTTCTCAGTCAACCCAGTGCTAGTGGTGATCGGGTTTGGGTATATTATATTTTTCATGATACTCGGACTTTACTCTATTTAATTCCTGTTTTTAAAATTTGCAATCAAACTCTATCATGTTGGTTTTAAGAACCGAATCCTACCAGGAACCTGCATTATACCACTGGTTCTGGGTACCGATTGGAATATATTCTTCCGTTAATAAATAAAAATAAAAATTTAAAATCGATTAATGAATAATTATTTATCAATTTTATTGCTTGACATACCTGAAAAATGTTAAAAATATTCAATCGAATGCAATAGGAAAGGGATCTTGTGATCGACAAGACTCTTATCGTAAAAGAATGAAGATTATTAAATGACAAAAAAACTAAGGAAATGATAAGTTTCAAGAGATGCAGAGAATTTGAATATGGAAATAAATGGATATAATAAAATATTAATATAAAAAGTTGTAATTTCATGTTTTATATTTAGTAAAAATATAAATATATATTTGTTGGTTCCAGGTACTGTTTCCGGATATTACCTTTAATGGAACCGGGATCGGAACTTATTTTAACCGGTTCCTCATTTTTTTACTCGAAACCTACCGTATTTGGTAGGTTTGAACCGGTTCAAAGGCTACCCAGTACCCGTGCACACCCCTACTCAGTGCAGAAGGATTTCCCTCTAATCTTCAAATGGATTCAAGGTTGTATAACCACTCCACGGTTTTCTATATCATATCAATCAAATGATCTTTGACAGGATTCTTCAATCTTGTCCTATGCGGGTTCATACGGTCTTCATCGTTCAGGCCCTTACTTAACCAAGTTCTTTCATATAAATTTTACCCCATATTTAGGGACCAATGCAAAGAGATTGTCCGAGAGAGGCAAACCCACAGTAAAAAGTAAAAGTAAAATAACAAATTCACGGAGAGCTTAAATCATAAGCAGACAAAGTCATCGAACTATGTATAATAACGTTTCACAAATTTTTTTGAATTCAGATGAGCAATCGCTCCCACCCCTAAATCCATCACCGCCCACATCCCATGTACCTTTGTTTCGGCCCATATAATTTTCTTAAATTTTATAAGAATATTGTCTCATTCACACGTATCTTTTTCTACCAACACGTGTTGCCCATCAACCCTCTATGGTAAATGGCTGGGAGTTGGAAGATCAGATTTACAGGTGATTCATGAATCTGACGGTTGTCAAGGATACATATTCTGGTGCTAACAATTTGGGGGCCCCGTCGATGAGAATGTGTTTTATCTGTGCCTTGTTGGCAATGAAAAGGCATACCTTACTACTACCCACTCCGCCTTAGCCAACCGGTGCCATGTTTCACTCTCTTTGTCCAGATCTTCATGTGCGCATGATTGATTAGCAACCATCACCTGTGATGTTGTGACATGTGACGTGGAAGAGAAAGTTTTCGGTGGAGCGGTCATACCATGTCTGCATCGCTTACGTGGTATGTACAATTATGATTATTAAATCCTAAAAAATCTTTTAAAAATATAAAAAAATCTTAAATAAATGGTGAGTTCTAATTGAAAATAATATATAACTAGTAAAAGAATATTAAAAAAATCAAATAAATAGTGAACTATAATTAAAAATAATATATAAATAGTGAATTCTTATTAGACGGATATACCACGATACTTACGCAGTATAACCGTTCCAATGAAGACTTTCTCCATGTAGAATTAAAAGGCCAATGCTTATATACATACATATATATATGTACACGTAATACATAAGGTCTGGTATGTGTGACTCTTGTCAAATGTTGATGTCGGATTTGGATTCTTGGGGATTAATGCTTAAAGAGGATTGATTGTCTCCGGGTCACCGGGTTCAGATACACTTTATATATATATATATATATATAAAATGATATTCAAACTCAACCTTGCATAGTATCAATTCGTAAATTTTAAATTCAAATATGACCATGATGAATATTTAAACTAGACCATTGCCAAAACCTGTAAGATATTATAAGTTCTGAGAACCATATGAGAAACCGTTTATCATTTTCATTTACCACTGTATAATAAAGATTTCCCGAACATTTTTCAGCTATAAAGTAACTGTGTTCAAGCAATTTTCATAATTATTACTATTTTATATACTTATTTTATCATAAAAAATATACATTAATTTTAAGTGTGTGCACTATATCTAGTTATTATTTATTAATGATTTCTAAGTTGTACTAAAGCGTATCAAATATACATAATTATTGTCAAATAAAAATTCATCAAATTATGAATACAACAGTTTATTGAAATTCAAATAAAGAAACTATGAACGATTAAATTTAACACCATGAATTAGTTTTAGCATTCCAAGCACCCTATGTGCTGAGAATCAATACCAATCGGTTCTTTAATTTATTAACCGATATATACCCAAATTCCATGGAGATTTATACAGAACCTACCCAACAGGGGAATCTACCCTTTACCCCCATGCACCCTCCTAGGATTGTCTACATGTTTTTCTTGTGGACTAATCTCAGATTTTCAAGAAGACAGATGATTTAGCACAATAAATCACTTTCACGAGGATATTGGACCAAGAAATCCTGATTCTCATAGGGGAAAACCTTCGTATCCTGTACTCTTAACACCCATCAACCTCTCCCTTGTAACCGGAAGAAAATCTCAAGCTTTTAAATTATTTAATTTCAGGGGATGAAACATCTCTGTTTAGTTCAACAGAAAATGGTTAAAAAAAAAAAAAAAAACGCAACGGTGACATAGACCCCCGGCAGAAGCAACAATTTTTGCTCCAACTCAATGATGGTTAAGGTGAAGGCATGAAACCAAATCGACAGCATAAAACAGGAATGAACCCACCAACGTTGGCATGATTTTTGCCATCAAAATTGGCTTCATGAAGCAACCCAAACCACGGCGTGATTTGTCTCTTCAAGTGTCAAGTGTCTTAACACTTGCTGGACAAGGTGCAATCAACATAACAAACTCCTCATCAACAGGCATCATATTGATCCACATCTCGTAATTCCTAGTTCAGTGTAGCTTGGGTTCAAAATCAAACTTCATTGCAGAAGATCACACACAAGTAACTAGGATAGGGACTTAATGTAGACAACAGAACACAATGAGGTACAGAGTACGGAAAAGCAGCCCAAAGATCAAACTGACTGTACTTCATCACTTTCAGTTCTATAGTCTGCGGAATAACCGAATGATGCCACGGTATTTGCTCAAGATGCAACAATCAAGCTAAGTGAATGCACCCTTAAGAAAAAGGAATGCACGGTGAAGACCTGTTTACCTTTTACAATGTGATTTCAAGTACATAATTTAAACCAGACATCTAACATTGCAACTTCAATATGAAACAAACTATGTTTCAAAGCATCACATGGCACAATCCCACCAATACCACAAAAAAAAAAAGCCATGACTTCTGATTGGGATTGTTACAAGCTGGAAATCAATGGGAAAGCCACGAAGATATAATTTTAACAGGGCCACGAACAGTGCTGCACACAGGATATCTAAACCAAAGCCAGTGCAACTGTAAGAAATACCAGGAGAAAAAACACCTGGAACTTGGAAAGGCTTAAATAAAGTGCTTCAACATCATCTTTGATATATGTACCAGGCACTTCTCATACAGATAAGCATTACACATGAACCATCTAATCTAAATCTGGACGACAATTAAATAGATTCATTCATTTATTTGAAAACTGGTCTGATGAAAACCAAACCTGCAGTAGCTCACTACCAACCTGACAGTTAATCGATCACCCACATATTCTTCATAAAACAAGGAGAGGAGGAAACGAGAAAAGGCAAGACCTGAAGATCAGTTATTACCAAATTCACACAGGAACTCCGGCGGAACTCGGAGAGAAAGGGGCTAATTTCCAAGAATGAGATTACCTGCCCGCTGATCGCAGCTCCTCCAGTTTCACTCTAATTTGTTCCTGCATCAACTCCAACCTCTTTGAAAACACCTCCAACTCTAATATCTGCTGTTTCCTCCACCTCTCGTCCACCCCCTCCTCCCCGTAACCCCTCAGTGGTAGCCCTCCGAAGCTCAAGAGGGACGGAGTATTTAAGTTCAACAGACCTGGAACTGCACCGATCCCCAGAAACCCACCCCCACCACCCATCAGAGACCCATTCAACAGCTCCTTCAACAATGGTGATAAGCAGCTCCGAACTGTCTCTTCGATAACCCCAGATACGCTGCTGGTCATGCTCACGCCGTTCAGCCCGGCAGACCAATCGCTTCCCCCAGTAGCCTTATCCTCAACCTTCACAGGCTGCGTTTGTGATCTCGGCCTCTTCCGAGGATTAGTGGGCAAGGCTAACGCCTCGTAAATGGGTCTAGGAGGGTTAGTGGTCGGGTTAGGGTTTGGGCTGCTGAAATTAGGGCTAGGGTTGGTGAAATTAGGGTTTATGCTGAAACTATTGTTGTTCTCGTTGTTATCATCGTCTTCGTCGAGGGCGTCGTTGTGATGGCCCCGAGAAGCAGTGATGTTGGTCCAGATCTTACGCGAGATCTCGAAGGTGGCCCGGTCGTGGGGGCTCTTGAAGGAGACGTCCTTGCCGGAGCTGATCTTGTTGACGACGTTGCGGTACTTCTTCTTAAGGCGACGGAGCTTCTCGATGAGCTGGTTCTTGTTGAAATCGAGCTGGAGCTTGGACTTGATCTGGTCGTAGAAGAGGGAGGTGTCCTGATGGCCGGGGCCTCCGGCGACCCCGGCGCCGCCCCGCTGGGAGGTGAATTCGAGGAAGCCCTGGAGGAGCTCGATCTCGTCCTCGTCGGTCCAGAGGCGCTGGAAGAGCTTACGGGAGTCCGTGGGAGTGGTCTCGACCCGGAGAGGGACAGGGGTGGCGATAACGGCCACTGGAGGGGTCGCGGACGAGGCGGGGATGGAGGAAATCGGGAGAGGATCGGCGGCGCCGTTGAAAGCGAGGGAAGAGGAGGGGACCGCGACGGTGACGGAGGGGGTGGAGGCGACGGGGGTGGCCGTAGGAAGTGACGAGGAGGTTGAGGCGGAGTTGGCGTCGTCTTCGTCCAAAACGTCGTTGTCGTCTTCGTCTAGGTCCTCCTCCTCGACAGGGAACCCAGCTCTGTGGTGATCGGGCTGCTGAGACGCCATCTCAGAGAGAGAGAGAGAGAGAGAGAGAGAGAGAGAGAGAGAGACAGGCGAGGCGGCGGCGGAGGAGGAGGAGGAGGAGGAAGAGGTGGTGGCGGAGGCTGCTAGGGTTAGGGTCCGGCGGGGGCCGAGGAGAGAGAAGGAAGAGGGTAAAGGCGTCACGGGGCACAACGCGGCTCAGATTGGTTGGTTGGCTGGTTGGTTGAAGCCCCTTTTGCGTGTTGGACTCGGCGAGGGGTTTGGGTGGGCAGGGGCATGAATTATTTCCTGCTCCCGGCGTACACATTCGGTCACTCTCCCTTCGATAGCCACAAGGTACCTGCGACGATCAACACGGGATGGGAGAATCAAGGAGGGTGCACGGTCTGCATGATCCATGGGTAGTGTCGTACCAGTTGGCCGGCAGACAGTGGGCATAGGTAATACGCCAGTGTGCTGGCTGGTCCACTAAAAGTTCCCCTTTTCTATTTAATTATCAAAATTAAATTTTACCAAAATTACTTAATTTGAGATATTTTGGTATCTCTTTATCGAGCAAAAGTAGATCTCTCAAATTATCGAATTTAAATTTTATAAATAAAAAATTTATAAATGAGAGATTTTTGATATATAAAGGATGGATATATAAACTTAAAAGAGATTTAAAAAAAAGTGAATAAAAGAGTATGGAGTGTCTAGTTGATGAGAATGAAAAGGAGGATTTCTTGATTTTAAGTCGAGAGCGATGCCACTAGATCAAGTTTTTGTCTTGTAATTGAGACATTTTTACTGATCAATATTTGAATTAATCAAATATTAGATTATGACTTGAGCTACGCACCAAATTACAAATTATTCGTTCTATCATAAAAATTTAAGTTGATCAAAGAAAAATTTAAGGTTAGAGTAGATAAAAAAGGAATAGTTCAAATCAAATAAAAATGGAATAAAATCGTGGAATTTGGAGAATTTTCGATGAATAAAGTAGGTTTTTTGATGAAGTTACGACTTCCCAATGAGTTTGAGAATTTAAAAAGAGTAAAAGGAGATTGTGTGATTATGAGAATCATAGGAAATAATTGTGAGAAAAGTGAATATAATTAAAAAAATAAAGAATTAATAAAAAGGATGAGTATATTGAAATTATGGAAAAAAAGGGAATTTTTTTTTTTCATAACTTCACAAACCAAATTTAGTTGATAGTATTTTTAGAATTTGAAAATAAGATTAAAACTATTTTGACTTTATTTAAAGAAATAGAGATATTGAATTTATGAACACCTAGCAAGGGGGGGCGGGGGAGGGCCTATGGTGGGCCACTCTCCGAAGAATTCAATCTACCTCTCGTGGGAAGAATTCCAGCCAGCATTCACCTTCGTGGATCCCGGTCTAGTCAAAGATGAACAGGTCCCTACTGGGGACATATTCTTCTCACGCGTCCGGTTTGGTTTGGAAAATAATTCTTAACTAAATCAAACATCACGTTGAATTCAGCTTAAGATGGAAAAATGGCACTTTCGGTCCCTAATTTTTGGTATTTTTACTTTTTTATCCTAAATTTTTATTTTTTTATCATTCGTGTCCTCAACCTTTTGAATTTTTATCACTTTAATTCTACTATTACTTTTTTCATAAAAAAACGTATTTCATCCAAAAAAGAATATACCGTCCAAAAATTATATTTTAACAAAAAATATTTTTCAAAAAAACTATATTTCATCCCCGATTAAGGAAATATTAGTTACTAACAGGTGCCCCTTTAAAAATTAGAACGCATTTCTTCCATAATAAGTAATGATTTTATAATGATAATAACCATCAATTAATTTAAATCAAGAATGTGTCTTAATTTTGAAGGAGATATGACCAACAGTAAAACTCTACTAATACTTTTTATTTTTTTTTGTTTTCCTCTTTTTCTTTATTTATTGAAAAATATTTTTTATTGAAAAATAATTTTTGGATGAAATATTTTTTTGAATAGAAAAAGTAACGGTAGCTAAAGTGGTAAAAATTCAAAAGGTTGAGAACGCAAATGCTAAAAAATAAAAGTTTAGAACGAAAATGATAAAAGTGTAAAAAGTTAAATCCAAAAGTGCTTTTTTTCCCTCTAGGATATTATCCAAATTGTATTTTTATTTTACTTTTCCAAAATATTCGAATAAAATAAAATTAATCATGTAATTTTTTATAGTAAAAGGAGGGTAGTGTAGTCATCTCGTTATGTACTATTTAGACTTTACATACAAAATTATGTACTAGTCTTATTGGCGTACTCTCACTAAAAACTTAGTATAATTCAAGATATCAATGTCCTTCGAGTTCACAGCCGAAGAGCACGCTTCCACGAGTGTTTTAGACATATGCGTAGAAAGGATTTGAACTTAAAATCTTAAACTCGTTAAATCATTTGAAAGTGAATTTTAATCGCTAAACTATCACTCTTACTGATGCATTCATTCTCATGATTTAATTAATTGATTATTCTCCTTTTTATGAAATAGATATAATGCAATAAATAAAAGTTATCCGTATAATTGCTCAATAATTAAAAAAATGACAATATGAATAGTGAGTTGTGGTATGAGAATTATCTTCTACACGATTATATGAAAATGTTTACAAAGTTTTCACGTCTTTTTCATTTTTTGATATTTATCATTAATCTAATTTATATATTAAAATTTATTAAACGTATCTAATTTTTAGATTAAAAATAAAATAATAATTTTAATCATTTTTTCTCACTCCATATGTGCAAATTTAACAGTAAAAAATCATTCGTTAACTAATTTTTACAGTAAAAATCTATCCTTTTTGAACAAATTATTTAAAATTATAAAGTTGAATAGGTAAAATTGACATGATGTACTAATTACAATTGAGAATGCATTGCTTATTATTATAAGTTAACGAATTTCCGATAAATTAAATCGTAATAAGTTAAAAATAAAATGATCTAATTATACGAATTCATCCCGATATTTGGCATTTGCTTATATTTACTTTCATTCTGTGCATCGCATGCATAGGTCGATATCTAGTTGCTTTATTATATTTAATAATTATGTGGAAAATTGGTGCAATTCTGTCATTATATTTAAATGAATCAATTATATCAAGTAACCAATTGAATCTATCACTAATAAAAAAATCGCAAAATTAGAGATATATTAAAATGATTGAGTTATTTTTTATTCAATTTAATTCAGCTTTGCGACTTTTGTTCAATTTTTGCCAATTTTGCCCACCCCTAAATTTTATTAGATATCAATTTCTTTCTTCCAGTGGTAAAAAATTCTATTTATATCGAAACTCTTTCGACATTTTTCAATTTGGAGAGGTGAAACTCTCGTCCGCAATTGCCATCCCTCCGACGGGGAGAAAGTTTTACATGTAGTGCGTATACCACATAAGAGTATTTATATAATATTAAAAACTAGTAAAATTCAATTATTTTAAAAGTATTTTTAAATTTTTTAGGATTTTTAAAAAAAAACTTTAAATAGTCATATTTTATTGATCGTGATATTATGTAAATATTATCATGGGATATCTATATTATGTACTAAGGAGAATTTTAACAACTCTTTTAAGAGAAAGTAGGGTGAATATCCTACTCTCAATTATCTAAGAGTGAATACGGTGAGTTTCATACTCTCAAATACTTCATGAATACTCTTTTTTAATTTTTTCTTAATTTTTTTATTTCTAATATTTCTTACAAATTGTAATAATTCTTCATTTACAATAGTTTATCATTTACTCATTTCTCTCATCTCTTTCTAGATAAATATTCTATGATCGAAAAATTTATATATGGGATATACAATGAGGGTATAAAACTGAAACATATTGTCTATTTATAAAGTATCTTTTAATCTAAATTTTCAATATTTTCATTATTTTTATATAAGATGATGCAACTTAAAAGTACAACTAGTTTTGATGCTTGTTTATTATCATAGCTCAATGATTTGGTGATTGTTTAAACTGGAGGGAAATTGCATTGGTTGTCAATTTCTTCACTTATACATGGATGCATTGTTGTCTCTCGATTTATTAAAGAAACTTTAGAATCTGACTTTCATGTTCGTCAAGTGATTTGCCGGATGATTTGTGAATGTTAATGATTATATTGCTTAAGTTTATGTTTGGCTGTGAATTTATTCCTTGTTTAATGCAATTGTGGAAAAACTAATGATTCTTCTTTCTTGTAGATATACTAGTCAAGATGGATAGAGTGTATGACAGAGAAGGAGTAGTGCATTACACAATTATCGATGCCAGGGAGCCACGTGACTTCGCATACTCAAATGTTGGAGATTATCAAGATGATAATGCTAAGAAGATGTCATGCAAGACATTCAGTACGATGAGAAGCTCAACACCGGTATGAATACCAGAAAAAATTTCATAATATAGAAGGAAGCAACTGTTTGAGGATGAATTATATACACTCTTAATGTCGTGGGTGCTTTTTGACTACTACGATTACACAATTGATGAGTGACTGAGTCTGATTTATAACTCTCATGTTATGGACTGGTCTGTTGGTTTTAATTGGTGGGAATACATCAGATAGGATTTCTTACTCATATTTTGGCCTGTTATACTTGGTTTACAAAAAATTCGCAAGGATGACAGATATCATGGAAATCTGAAGGCTGGAATAGTGCTCAGAAGAAATAGGCAAGGATTTTTATTCAATATGTCAAAGAAGTTGAAACATGGGCGACATGTTTATCTAGAGGATGGTCAGAGAAGAGATTGTAAGAGGCTACTCAAGATTGTCACGAAAGTTTACAGCTACCCTTTTTTGTTAAGCGGTAAGGAAGCACCCATAAATCATGAATTTCGGAGCTTGTGCACTCGACAGTTAGATAACTGGTACGTAATTCTTTATAAATTATTTTTCTGCAGATATATTAATTTACTTTCCTTATAGTCTTCTAATAATTTTATAGGTTGGTCAGTGATCCAAGATGGGTTTTAAATCCCGCAATCTTTTGGGATTTGCAAGTGAGAGTAAAATTTTTACGTGCACTGTATCGGTTACTTTACAAGCATAGAGATACCTACAATATGGAGATGATCGCAGACACTTGCTTTACCAATTGGAATGTGCCATGGAATCATCCACTGTGGGTGAATTATGATTTCAGGAACTATACCACTCGTTTAAGCAAGCTGGTCTTGTGGAGAAATGCCCAAGAGCATTATGAATTGGACTTGAACGAGGCAAGATCAATATATTTATCAATTAGTTTTGACTATATCCTTTAGTTGAACACATTATTATGATTATGGTAAATGCACAATTATTTATAAGTAAAAATATTAAATTCCAACCCCTTTCTTCTTTCTTTTATTTGACGGGTCATAGTGGTCGGATATGAACATCTATTTGCTGTCAATATTTAGTTATGTATAAAATCCAACTATTATACTTATGTGCAATCAATGTCTTAACCATGAAAAATACTGCAAATAATTTCCTATGGAAAAAATAATTCAAAATTAACTTAATTTAAAATTATTTTACTTTATTAAATATTAATTACCCATTGCAATAAAGCGCATGACAATGCGCTAGTACAAACCTGTTACAGGAAAGACTATCTCCCAACTGAGGCTACCTACGATCTTTTTCGAGCGGTGGTGGTTGCCGAAGAGATCCCATTGCGCAAATATAACAAAATTAAAAATGGAAAATGTGAATGGAGGGAGAGAGGGGAAGGTGGCATCCCACGCGGCCGATAGCATCCCAATCAGGTCGGCCGTGAATTTACGGCCCCCACAGGTGCTGGTGCTGCACGCCTTCGGCCGACACAGTCTGAGGTGAAGCGGTACGTACCACTTGCCAAGATTAATATGATATTTACCTTAAAAAAACGTCGATATTTTTTTAAAAAAATATATATATTAGTATTTTATTATTTATAAAAGTTTACTTAATAAAAATGATTATATGTCTTCTATAATTTAGCACAGCACTGGTACATTTCTTTTAGAAGAAATATCACATTAATCGTACAATCGCTTTAGCCAAAACTTTCTTTTTCATTTTTATTTTATTAGTTTTTGAAATATTTCACTCATAAAAAAATAGCACGTTAATAAAAAACATTCAACGGTACCACGACACATCCAATATTCAATTCTCTCATTAGAAGGTTCATTAGTTTATTTGGTAGCATAAAAGAAAATAAAATTTTCATCCATTTTATAAGGAATTGGAATAATATCCATATAAAAACACTAAATTTATAAGTGAGGTACTCAATTATTTTTTTTTTGTCTGCACACTGGTATCCAGGCCCTTTGGACTGCTGACTAATCGAATTCAAACCGGGTCGGTCCATTAAGGGGTAAAACTTTCATAGTATGAGTTTTCTCTATTCACAAATATTTGAATCTGAGACGTTTACTTAAGGGGAACAGATACCTTATCACTTGAACTAACTCTTGTCGGTAGACACTCAATTATTTTAAATTCCTGGAGCCGTTCAACATGGGATCCAATGCTTGAAGGCATCGGTCCGGGCCGTCCGGGGGCAGATTAAGTATCTGATCCCACTGGCATCTATTAATGTAAAATTACCATTCAGTCCACATAGTTTCTGTGGGCTACATGAGAATCCATTCCTCGTAGCCCATCCCATCGAGGAAATATTGTGAGTAATACACGATAAGTTCGTTGTATAAATTTTTTTTAAGTCTTGATACGTGTAAAAGTTTTATAATTTTCGAGATCCAATTTTATACGTGTCAAAATTTGAATAGTTATTTACACAACGAATTCGCTGTGCATTACACACCGAATACTCTCATCTCACTAGGCCTATCAATGCATTCCAAACCTTCTCCAAAGCCTTGAGGTTACCAGCTTGGAAGGAATTTGTCCTCAATGCCCTACTTTCTCCAAGTCCAAGTCTATGATCGATCTTATCTAAATACATAGTTTGTGAATATAACAATCAAATTACAGTAAATGTATTAAACAGATGTTCGTCATCCAAATAATTATCATAATTATTATTAAGTATATCAATTTAATTGATTATATATCATCATTTATAGTACCTTTTGGTGGCTTATCTGATTAAGAGATCTTCTGGTGATATGTTAGAGTTGACATCGGGCTGAAGAAGATGGCGGAGGACCCTCCGATACCTAAGTAAGAAGGAGATTTTAGGAGAGTAATAGGAGAAAGAACAGGAAGGAGCTTATGGAGGCAGTGAGGAGAGAAGAAATGAGTGTGTTATCTGACCCCGGATATGACTATATATAAATCTCGATTAGTATAGAAGGTTGACGTGATCATGTCTCTCGTGTGCGGGGACATCGATGAGAGTTGGACTTGGAGGATGTCTGTAGAAAGTCGGATTTGGTAGATGTCCGATATCTGTCATGTAAATGTAAGTCGGACTTAAAAAAATTGTCAATTCCTAACCATTTCAGTCAGAAGGGAAAACTCGTTGTGAAATTGGGAATGTATGTAAAATTTGTGTATTAAACGACCAGTTACCTATAACTCTTACAGGGCCAAATTTGTCAATTCAATGCTTTTGATGGCTGTTTATAACTTATGTTATTGTTCTTGATAAAAAAAAAAAGTGACAATGTGACATAAGAACTAAAGAAAAATTTAAAAGTTTATAACCGCTCTAATCATAAGTGAAAGTTTGTGATAGAAAGAGAAAAATGAAAATTTTATATATTTCACGGCCATTTGCCTTTTATTATTATTATTATTATTATTATTATTATTATTATTATTATTATTTTACTTCTAAAAAAGATTATTAGTATATTGATATCATTTTTAACATGAGAATAAGAGGTTCAATGTTCAACTATAGTAAGTGGAACCTATATACCTTTTTTCGCATTGTACTCATCTTGAGATTAAGAAAATTTTTTTTTGGGTGCAAGATCATCCGGTGTCCGGTATCTCGAAGGATCCCACTAATCCGGTTTCATGGTACTATCAGGCGATCCCGGAAACCCTCCCTAAGAAGGTCTGCTGCTTTCATAGAAAATAGAAATCAAGTCCTCTACTTAAGCCACTGAAACTCCTTCCACTTTAGCTAACCTCTATTGGTTGAGATTAAGATATTAATATGCATTCACAAACGACAATTTTACTGCTAGAAAGTCCACAGAGATTGCTGAGAAACTTAATAAGATATTACAGATAAAGAGAATTGAATAGTTATATCACACTCGACTTGAACTTAAAACGTTACTGAGCTCACTTCTCATCTATTTTCGCCCCATTTATTCTTATATTTTTTTTACACTGTTATACAATCATGACTATACATACATACATATATATATATATAGAAAGAGATTATATACTCTTATTCAACCCACAGACGTTGGCAAGACAAAATCAACAAATAGAAATAACTTTTCATCAGTTCTGCTGATTGAGGCGGGCAGCGGCGGCGATGGAGGCGGAAACGCCGGCCGGGTGAGTTGTAAGGTCGGGATCGTTCCTCATCTCAGCCCCGGCCACTCCCTCCGCGTCTCTCCTCGTCACCCCTTTATCCGATGGCAACCTCGAAGCTGCATCCTGTGTTTTTCGCCATAGAAATCCTTCACTTAACTAATTGAGCGAAAATAATTGATTTTGTTAAGCAATATATATAATTATGATGATAACTGATTGGATAATTAACACATATTTACTTATTTACTGTAATTTAATTGACATTTTCTCATATTATGTGATAAGATAAGATCAAATAAGAGTTTCTTGTTTACTTTTAGTAGGTTCCACAACATTAAAATTACTGCAATTAAGAAAAACACCTTTTTTTTAAAAGAAAAAGCAGGACAATATTAGTGGCAACTAGCAACCTAGTCACTTGCTATGTAATGTATAAATAAACTGAACAATCATTATTAATACTAGTTTTGTCAGTGTAATACCATTAAAAATTTAATATAGTATGTGAAGTCGTGTCCGACAATACCCGGGCCCAAAGAGCCCCACTTTAGTTAATTTTGTGTAAAAGTGATTCGAACACGTGATTCTAATTTCACCAAAACTAAATTACCGCTCTTGGTGTTAAGAAGAAGAGGATTTATTGTAATGGTATCGTTATCGATATGGGGTTAAAAGTCTCAAATAGGATTTACATCAGTAAAATTTTTGTATCCTTTAATCCCCTCTTCTTCTTCCCCTTTAAAACCATAGCCTAAATATCACGTAATTGGAAAAAAAAAAGATAATTGCAGTTTTTTCTGATAACGAGAAGTTTACTTCCTCAGGCCCATCATGATCTCGTGAATTTTTACACGAATTGTACGCACGTCTTATCTACTTGAGCTAACTCTTAGGTAATAAATAATTGCAATTAGCTATATCTCATTATCGATATGCACTATATATGTATATACTTGCCGTGAGAACGTCGACGAGCTTGGCCTTGTCCGCATCCGAGGCTGCCCTAGCATTACGAATTGCAGCAGACTGGGCGGCTGCTGCTACTCCACCGGGAATGATGGTGGTGCGCCCGGTGGCTCTCACTTCTGCCGCCTGGATCGCGGCCGCATCACTTCTTTCCACCGGCTTCTGGCCGGCCGTCAGAGCAGCTGCCTCGAGGGCTTCGCCTATGGTTATTGCATCCCGGCCACCCGCACCATCGTCCACCTACAACCTCAACATTATTTTATATTAAAAATACATAAAAATTTTAAATTAAAATAATTTTATAGATGCTTATCAAAATTTTCAATTTTATTTTTTTCCCTAAATAATCCAGTATCTTATCAAATATTACAGTATACCTTAAAATTTTCAAATTTCTCAATTTTAACATTTCCTGTGCTACCGAATTCGATGTGCTATCATATTAGATTGAAATGTGTTCCTGACAAACCTCTTCATGAGAGCCGCCACCGCTCCGACCACCACCCTTGCCTGAAAAGACACCAGATCTTGCATTCCACGAGGCAGCCGATTGCATCAGGGCCGCCGCACCGCCTCGCTGTGTCCGGCCAAGCAGCGCCGTCTCAGCCCTCTGCATCATCGAGGCATCCCTCGGCGTAACCGGCTTCTCCGCCAGCTCGCCCTGCACGTGGAACACGTCACCGTAAGTGATGGGCTCCAGCTGGGACTGCTGCCTCCGAGGTTGCTGGTGCTGCTGGCTCATCCTCGATCCGATCAAAAATCGTGTTGTACGGACGTGTGTACGGGGACTCAGGATCAACTCGAGAAGGAGGAGGAGAAGGAAAAAGGAAATGGGAGAAATCTGTGAATTGGGGGGTGGATTTCATCAGTTATAGATGCATGGGGCATGCAGTTTAGGAGGTAGGGAAACCAGGAGCGTGACACGTGGCCGATTCCGAAGAGTTTATGAGAAACATGGGGAGGGTGTTCGTGGATGAGAACAAACACAAATGGCGTTTAGAACGAATACGATTGACCGATCCATCAGTGGTTTGATGAGAGTGAGTTTTTTTTTTTTTTTTGAAGTAAATGGCATAATAATGAAATTTTTTATCTGCACCATTTGAATCTAGAAACCCTTTGGATCTATGACTAGTTTAATTCAACTTGTGACCAATTAAATCTAAGATTAAAAGAAAACTGCTCGACTTATAGTTAGTTTATAGAGATTGGAAGAGAAAACTCGACTTTATCAATTGTTAGCCTGATGATGGAAAAGGGAAAGTCTGTCTGTCTCACTGTCATATATCCCCCTCACTCGAGTATTGAAGCTAAGTGCTCGACTCGAGATAAATTATTTTCTTGTAAGACCGTGAGACCGTGAGTGTTTTGCAGTAGTAATATGAGATTGTTAAAACTTTATACGGCGTTTGGTAAAATTTTTACTATCAAATATTCTCTTCCATATTACATTAACTTACATTCAGTTTTACTGTCATTTATCCACACTTACTGAATTTCACAATCAACTTTATATTTTTTTCAAATTTCACAGCCTTCCCTTTCTACGCATCACCAATAAAATTTTACAATGATTTGAATTTTTCCTATAATATTAACATTCCCCTTAATCTAACAATGTCAACGTTTCCCTTTTCTTGTTCTTTTTAGTGTTAATCTCATATTAAAAATATAAAAGAAACCTTAAGAGTATAAATAATGGCTGGCCATCAAAGATCACCTAAATACCAAGAAAGTCCTTAGTGGAGTAGTCAAATTATGTAAGTGATACTGAAGTGGTATATTTGTTCGATCAGAACTTGATATACAATTAATAATTATACAGTTATGATTATTAAATCTAAAAAATCTTTAAAAAATGTAAATGAAAGGTAAACCTTAATTGAAAAAAACATATAAAAAATTTAATAAATGGTTAATTTTAATTGAACAAATATATAAATGGTGAATTCTAATTGAATGGATATATCATATTAATATCGCCTACGCGATATAACTACTTCATTAAACACTTTCACCTAAATGCCAGGCAAAGAATGTAGAAATGGAACATTTGTTACTGATCCCTCACGCGCTCTGTTTTCATGTAAACGAGGAATTAAGGGAGCGCTTGTTCTTTACATTTTGACACATAAAGACCAAAAAAATCTTACACCATCCTACCTCACAATAGCGTAGCGAGAAATAATCAATTAAATTATTTTAATTAGTAATAATTATGGTAACTGCTCGGATGATTAACACTAATTTGCTCATTTGTTATGTTCTGATTGGTAATTTCTCACACCACGTGGCGAGATTGAATTATCTTAGAAACAAAGGAAATTTTAGGGAAGGTAGTTGTAGAATAAACGGAAATTAGAGAAAAAGGAACAGTGTAAGAAAACCAAACCTAAAAGGAGGAAATCGCACCACTGAACTAATGCCTCACCATGGCCGACCTCAAACCCGAGCAAAGATGGAAAGTTTAGGGAAGAACATTAAGGTAGTTGTAGAATAAATAAAAATTATTTTTAAAATATATAATTATACAAGTTAATTTTAAAATATACAATTATATGGTATAATATTACACAATGCGATGGGTCAAAGGAAAGGCCTAGACCGACCTGAGCAAAACCGATCCCATTTTAATACAGATCTTGTCATATATCCGCCAAATAATTATTAAGAGTGTAATTGGTGAAATTGATCTTTTTCTTATCTCTCATTAGATCATTTAATATTAAAGTTGATGATACCGAACAAAAAAATAGTATAGATTATTCTCCTTTAAATTTTATTCCATTCCATTAGGATTATTCCATTTCGCTTTTTCCTACTAAATATGACCTACGTTCATCGTGCAAGATTGAATAAAATATCTTAATTTAAAAAAAAGAAGAAAAAATTATAAAAGGAAAAAAAGTAAGGGAAAGTGGAAATATATATATATATATATATAAAGAACTTTTCTAATCGAAGTGCAAATCTCAAAAAGTGAAGGAGGGATACTTTTTGGTAAAATGTTTCATTTAATAAGTAAACTTATCTTTTTGCAACTTTCCACTTAGCTAGTCGAAAATTCGAAAGCTAAAAAAAATTCAATAAATAGATTTAGAAAATAAGAAATTCTCTACAATTAACAAACCCATAATCTTCCTTCTTAATTCACTGTATGACACAATTGTCCCTTGCAACTCACTCTCTATTTGCGGAAAAAATCAATTAAGTTGCTTTGATGAGTAATAATTAATATAATTATTCGGGTGATTAATACTAATTTACTTATTTATCATAAGTTGATTATTATTTTCTCATATCAAGTGGTGAGATATATGATAATTTAAGAATTTCTCTTGCTTATGATCACATTCCATAACATTGTGTCGTGTCTCTTGATTCTAGGTAATCATATCTCATCACGTGATATTAGAAAATATCAATTGAATTGTAACGAGTGTGAAAATGGGTGACAATGACCTGAAAATTGATATAATTATTACTAATTAGAGCAATTTAATCAATATTTTAGTACTTTGTTACAATGTCATTATGAGTTAGGAACATTTAAGAATTTATTCCTCATTCTCATTATTCCCAACAATTCCAACAAAGCAAAAACACGTAAGCCTTTTTCGGTTGTAAATAAGATTTGCGGGTTGATAAAGAGACGGGATTCAGGAGAATAAAGATCTACAATATGATAAGGATCGAGAAATTTCTAGGCAATCTTATTTTATCATATGATATTAGGAAATACCAATTAAATTATGATAAATGAATTAATTTGTGTTAATCATCTAACAGTTACCTTAATTATTACTAATTAAAGCAATTTAATTGATTTTTCTCATTCATGATAGTTAGACTTGAATTCTCTTAATTTCAAATAAAAATAGGGTAAATTATATATAAAAGCATATATGTTGCTCATTTTTTCAAAAGAAGTCAAATATTTTAAATTTTAAAAAAAATATGGTTTTACTTTATTCCCATATGAAGCAAACCTTTTAGGTTTAAAAAATGAACCATATAATTTAATTTTATTTCTGAAATAAGTCAAATTTTTTCAGATTTATAAAATAAAATCATATTATTTTATTTATTAAGTTACACTAATATATTAAAATATGAAATTATATATTTGGTTAATATATTTTACTTGGGCTTTTCTTATCATGTATCTACAAATTGGCAAAACTAAAATAATTTTATTTAAAATTAATTTAATAATTTTCTCCTGAATTAAGATTAATATTAGTTACGAGAAAATATAAAGAGAACTTTATATAAAAGAATTTGATATAAATTTGAAGAAAATTTTTAATATATTTTTATTCTGTAATGAAGAAAAATGCTAGAAATGATTAGTCATCTAATATTTACTTTTAAGTCAGTCAAGTTAGCCTAATTCAATTGTGAAATAAAATAACGTGATTTTAATTTTGAAATGTAAAATTTTGGCATAAATTGAGATTAAAAGAAACTATGTGATATTATTTTTAAAATTTGGGAAAGTTTGGTTAAATTTGGGTACAAAATGAATCTAAATGATTTTATTTTTAAAATTTAAAACATTCAACTTATTTTGAGAAATGAACAAATTACGTGCTTTTTTATATGATTTATCCTAAAAATAATGCATCTTCTACATCTATCTATATCTATATCTATATTTATCTATATTACTTTAAGCAAACCTAAAACAGTTTTAGTCTCATTTTCATGTTCCGAAAATTCCTTCAACCAAATTTAATTTTCAATTGGTCAAATTTAATTTAGAATAAAATAATAGAAGATAAGAAAATGAATTTTCACCATTTTTATTAACTAATTATTTTCGTGATACTCTCAACTGTTTTCCACGATTATCTTACCATACAATCTCCTTAAAATTCTCCAACTGCTTACAGTGCCCGTAACTTTCATAAAAAATCTACTTTATTCACTAGAAACTCTCACGATTCCCTGATTCTGCTTCAATTTTTATTTAATTTAAATTACTCATTTTTTATCTACTCCAACTTTAATTTTATTTCTTTGATTGAGTTTTGTATTTTTTTGATGATCATATTATTTCTTTAATCATGTTAAATTTTGGTGATAAAACATATGATTATAATTCTGTAAGTAGGACGAGTCATTCACTAGTAATATCAAATCTCATTTCAGGAATACGCGGAAGCCTTGTTCCTAGGTGGACAGGAAATATGGTCAAACATCCATAAACGACAAAGTTTTAGAAGTAAAGGAAATGGAAAAGGAAAAACATTTGCTTCCAAATTGACAAGCCCATATATAAGGTTATGGCAAACCTGGCCTGATTCTCCCTACTCATATTGTCAAGGCCCAGCCTTTCATTCCTCGGCCGCCTTCCGCAAATTGCCATCCCCTTCCCATCTCGGTGAAGCTCTCCTGTGATGCTCTGTTCGGTGCTGATCAGCAAGCCATAAGTTCCTCCTCCATCCCAGCCGCAGTATTGCCCGGCCAGCTGAGATAATAGAGGTGCCGAATCTCATTCAAGTTTTTTTTTTTTTGGTTTTTTGTTTGTTTTTGTCTTTTTCCTAGCCATATTGTTAAGAACAGTTTGATATGGAATTATCACTAGAAATTTGTTACTTTTTTTCGTCAGTATTTCAATTCCATGGTATTTATCATGTTTTCCTTTTCCAATGGCTGATTATTGGAAGATTTACGGATCTAATGCAGTGGTTTTCTGAAATTCTGGAGGAATTTGAGTCTTCTTTTATGGTAAAGTGCCCTCTTCAGTAGCTGATTGATGAGATGGGAGAATCCGTGGAATTGGCGCAATGCTGATTGCCTTCTGGAACTTTGTCTCTATCGAGTGCATGACTACAACTTTTTTTTTGGAGTGTCTTATTCCCCAAGTTTTTGTTTTTCTTTTCATTTGTTAAAGATTTATGACAGAAGGTGGAAAACTGAAACTAGGAGAGTAGATTAGCAGGGTGTTTGCTTTTCTGTATCATGTCACGGAATATGAAAAATACTTCAAAATTTGAAGATTGGATTTGATCTGTCCTTTGGAGGTTTAAAATCATGAAATGAGAAACATAGTCAGGTAATGAAGTGAATGGTGGTGCATTTGTCTTCATGTTGTTGGTTTTTAGTTGGTTGTGGGATTTCTTCAGTGCACTTCATGGTTTTGTATCTCAAATTGGCCTCCTTGTTTGAGTTCTTTATCACATGGGACCCACTTCCGCCCACAATTTCTGTCTTGCGCAGGGATAATTTTTGCATTCACGGACTCCCATCTATGCATCATTCGGCTAGTGCTGGAAATTTGGCAGGTTCAACCCGTGCCCGCAAGGAGAAGCGTTTTACTTATGTATTGAATGGTGGAGATAGTACAAAGGTTCGAGATCTTTTACAGTGTCATGTTCTTTTCTACACTTTATAGAACTTTTTATGGGTGGAGGACAGGTGTCTCTTTTTTTATTTGATTAGATTTTTCTCCCTGTTGGACTCCTGAAAATCAACTTAGTTTTCACCCATATATTGACAGTCAAATGACCTGCTAGAAGAAAAGGTGTTTGGGCTGCATACTTGTTTTTACTTATGATGGATTTCTAATGTCAGACACAACATGCTTGCTCATAAAAATCTTTCTGTATGTCGTCATATTATTCTTATCTGCGGAACCTTATAATAGCTCATAAGATAACTTTTAGTAGCTGTTTAAAAATCGGCAATTACTTTAACCTGTCACCTCTGTTTGCTGTATGTTTCACTGACTTAGTTTCTTCCCTAAACTGGATCTGTAAGTAATTAAACCAAGTCCTACTATGCGGATAATTTGTCTGAGGACATTTTCTCAGATATGATTCCTCAGCTGTATTTGTTTTTCTTTTGTCTTCAGCATTCTTCAGCTGTTAATTGTTTGGCTGTCGTTAAGCCATCATTTGGTGATGGCTGTGATTACCTTTTCACTGGGAGTCGAGATGGTACATTGAAGAGATGGGCACTCTGTGAAGAGACAGCTACCTGCTCTGCTACATTTGAGTCACATACTGATTGGGTAAATTTTGTATTTTCTGCCAATATTTTTTTGCTAGGAGACTAGTCATCCGAGTTTCTGCAATGATAAAGGAAATTTAGTTGAACTTTCATATTGTTCTAAACTCAATCATTTTCCTTCCTTGCATTAGTTGATGAACAAAATCCTGCATATCCAAGAAATAAAACGGAAATCTTCAGTTACTTTCTGCTTATGTTGAGAAAGTTTGAGCACTTTATTCATCTGAATTTTCATTGAGCTGAGATTCGTGTACTTCTTTTACTATCAGATTTGAAGAATGAACTTGTATGTGCAGGTCAATGATGTTATAACTATAGGTGATAAAACACTCATTTCTTGTTCTTCAGATACCACTGTCAAGGTAATATTGATCTTGAGAATTTTTGCCATCAAAGATTGTGATGATGTTTTTGCCCTTTTCTAACTGACGCTGAGCTTTTCCCTTCTCTCTCTAAAGATATGGGATTGCTTTTCTGGGGGAAATTGCTGCAAGACGCTCCATCAGCACTCTGACTATGTTAATTGTCTTGCTGCAACTGAAGAAAATGTAACGTAAATCTTTCAAATTTTAAAGAGCCTTTTGTTATCTCTTTACTTCTACATCTTTTACTTATGTCACGATGGAATTTTAAGTTCAAAATGTGAGTTAATTAGTTCTGTATTTTATGGAGTCGTGTTCTGATCCTTCTGTAGTGTCGTGCCCTTTAGAGAACTCTTTTTGCTTCCGGTGGCCTTGGAGGGGAGGTTTTTATATGGGATGTTGAAGCATCAGTTGCTCCACTAATAAAATCAGATGATCAAGCTGAAGGTGGTTTTCCAATGTCTTACCTATTACTGAGAACCTACTGCCTGTTACAAGCTTACATTCCATTCGCTTCTACAACATCATTTCAGGAGACTCCAGTCGGTCTAATGGGTATGTTCCCATTGCTGCCAAAGGCCATAAGGAGTCTGTCTATGCGTTGGCAATGAATCATACTGGAAATCTTCTTGTCTCTGGTGGAACTGAAAAGGTATCTTTTCATTTCAGTTTAGTTTGTAATTTGAATAATCTGTAATGTTCTTAAATCGTGTGTGAACTGTGCCTTGTCTTGGACTGTAGAACTTTTTCTTATGATTTTTTTTTCTCTTATCTCCTCGAGGTTGTACGTGTGTGGGATCCTAGAACTGGTTCTAAGACCATGAAATTAAGAGGGAATACAGATAATATTAGAGCTTTGCTCCTGGATTCAAATGGCAGGTTTGGAGTTGAATTTCTCCTTTCTAATTTTGTTGTCTCCAAGTAGTTTCTACCGACATCGAATTTTCTTGTGTGTATATTACTGTGATGCTGGGTGGCTACTGTGAAAACTGAAATGTTTCAGACAAAAAAACAGAAAAAGAAAAAGAAAAGCGAACATTAGGTTTCATCGAGAAAAAAAGAAAAGCCGAAGCTTAGGTGATATCATATTTATTCAAATTCATCCTAATAAGGACTGCATGAAAGAAAGAAAATTCAGTTATAGCTCCTGGAACTTTTTTGGACTATCAATGTAGTTGAACCAATGTAGGAAATAAGTAAATCCTGGCAATAAGATATTGCACAAAGTCTTTTGACATGCTGCAGCAGACAACCTGATTATATGCTTTGCATTTAGCTTTTGTATGAATTTATGATTTTCAGGTTGCTTTCCTCTCCTGATTATCAGAAAATTGACTAAAGTTATACTCACTGGCAGGTTTTGCTTATCAGGATCCTCAGATTCTATGATCAGGTATATCCTCCTGCTTTAGATTTGTGCACCTATTCTAGTCAGATATGTGTATCTTCTGCATCATTGATGATCACTTTGTTGTTCTAGACTCGACATGTAGGGGAAGGTGACAAATAAGTCCCTACAGCCCAAGGCTGTGTTTGACTTAATCAATGTGCTGCCTTGCGGTGCATGTACTTTTTAAGTTTTGAAATGGTTGTAGTCTCTGTATTGCCACTATGGTTAATTTGTTATGTTTTGGATCGTAAATATGGGATTAGTCTCTTATCTAGCATGGCACCATGTTTGCGTCTAACTGTTGACACTCTTCTTGTGATAAAACTCGCATAAAGGGAAAAAATAGCAAAAAAGTTTACCTCTCAAATCAAAAAGAAAAATGAGAAGAAAAGGAATGGCAACTACATCTTGAACTAAATAAAATTTTATCATTCATCAGAACAAAAAATCGCCGGTAAAACAGTCAATGTCCATCTTGTTGATATAGTGAGATCATAGCGACAATTTCCTTTTATATCTTGTCAGAATAATGGCTTTTGCATATCTTCAAATGCTCCAATGTCCTTCTATTTTGAAACCATGTAAAATTTATTAGTGGGCCTAATTTGAAAGGTGATGGTATCGACTTTCTTATATTCCAAGTGGGATTTAATGCTCAACTCTTTGGATCGATATTTTAAAGAGTTATGTCAGCTTGGTTGGAGTGAGCATTGGCATGGCTCCATAATGGCTTATCGACAACAAGTACTTATGTGAACTTAACTGAAAATGTGCCATGTGTGTAACCATCCCTCAGCAGGGCCTATGATCAGTCCATACATTAGGAATTAGTTGACCCAACATTAAGATGGACTATAACTGCCTCTTCAACCTTACAAATAGAGGGACTATTGCAGCTGTTTCTCCTTTTATAAAGTTAAGAGTTAACTCATCCTCATTCTTGTCCTGTAGGTTGTGGGATCTTGGCCAGCAGCGATGTGTGCACTCTTATTCTGTGCATACTGATTCAGTCTGGGCACTCTCCAGCGCACCAACATTTCGTCATGTTTATAGTGGTGGAAGGGACATGTCTGTGAGTTTCTTCTTTTTATCTACTGCAGGCATATTCAGTTTAATGTTTATCTTTCTTAGTCTTCTTTTGCTGCCATGCCTTTATATCTGATGTGCAATTAATTCTTTTTCCAGTTATACTTGACAGATTTGAATACCAGAGAGAGCATTTTGCTTTGCAGAAAGGAGCATCCAATTCTGCGTTTGAAATTGCATGATAATTGCATATGGGTTGCCTCAACCGATTCTTCAGTTGAAAGATGGCCAGCTGACGGTTGTAACCCTAAAAGTCTCTTGGAACGAGGTGGTTCATTCTTGGCTGGAAATTTCCCCTTCTCGAGGGCTAGAGTTCCTCTTGAAGGACCGACACCTGTAAGTGAACTACTTATCTAAAAGATTTTGGCTGAACCAAGTGGCATTTCTGAGAGTGCCTGTGGTATATACTTATCCATCTTGAACAAATATATTATATCTTTCTAGTATGCTAAGTGGATGCTAAAATTTGGTACAAGTAAGAGATGACTCCTAGAAGGGTAGATACAACGCAGACATGCGATGCAGTATCTGGTTTGTAAAGTCCTTTCAAGCATTTGAAAATCTATGTATTTGCATACAAATTTCCAAAATGCTTGAGAAAACTTAACATGAGATATACACTAGCTTTGCATGGGTACAGATGATAATATGGCCAATTTTGGGTTTTACTATGTGAAGACTATCAAAGTCAGCTGTTGGTCTTTGCTTCTCATTTGTGCTTTTACAGCCTTTTCTCCATATGAGGTGCATGAGTTTGATTATTAAGTACTAATTATACGGCAAAATTGCAGGTTCCTGTGTATGAAGAACCATTATCTACTATTACTGGCTCTCCAAGCACGGTGCAACATGAAATTTTGAATAATAGAAGGCACATCTTGACCAAGGTTAGCACAATGGTTTATTCATTTTCTGGCTAGGGGAGGTTTTTCCTTTCAAAGTGGTAGCTTTTCAGGAAGTTTTGGTTCAGTAAAGAATGAACATTCTGTTGTTCTACTCCCCTGGCAGGACACTGCAGGTTCAGTAAAGTTGTGGGAGATAACTAGAGGTTTTATGGTGGCGGACTATGGACAGGTCGGACTGATGGTTCTTACTCTTAGCAATAATTGATACGGCGTTCAAAATTTCCATTCTTGTTGATTCTTAATTGGGTGAAAGCCGCTGGTTGTCGTCCTAGGACTCTTCTAAGATGAAGCTTCTTCATAGATAATTAATTTTCCAAGTCAGTCAATGATTCTGTTCTCAAAAGATTTTGCTTATTTTGTTTTCTTATGGTGTCTTAGGTTTCCTTCGAGGAGAAAAAGGAGGAATTGTCTGAGATGGTATCTCCCTTCTCCATTGATTTCTTTTAAAATTCTTTGAGGACAGTAAACATGTCTTCTTTTTGTTCTTTGATCGCAGATAAGCGTTCCGGCATGGTTCACTGCAGATACAAGGCTTGGGAGCTTGTCCATAAATTTCGATACACCACAATGTTTTTCTGCTGAGGCATATTCAGAAGATCTGAACATAGTTGGAAAATCTGAGGATGATAAGGTGAGGTGCTTTTCAGTAACCTTATACTGGATGTTTATCTGCTTTAGCCTGGCATATTAGTGTATGGTTATATGATGTGACAATCTTACCTTGTTTTGATACACCTATATCTTTTCCTCTCTCTTACCCAATTAATGTAAAACATTTCTTTAGGACTGTAGTATAGGGCAATCTGAGATGAACAGATGCCAATTGATGCGTATTAATCCGATCTAGTTACACAGGTCAATCTGGGTCAAGAGACCCTCAAAGGACTCCTGGCTCACTGGTTAAACCGGAGAAGTCAGAGAATTGGATGTCGTCCTTTGACTAATAATGATATGCCATCTGGGAAGGATATTAATGGCAAGAGGCTTTCTAACTCAAGAACAGAAACTCCTGAAAATGACGTCATGGTGTATCCTCCATTTGAATTTTCAATGGTATCTCCACCTTCCATCATCACTGAAGGCTCTCAAGGGGTTCCATGGAGGAAGAAGATCACTGATTTGGATGGCAGTGAAGATGAGAAAGACTTCCCTATGTGGTGCTTGGATTGCTTGTTGCACGGTCACCTGCCTTCTAGAGAAAATACCAAGTAATTTCCTCTTTTCTGGTTGGTCTGCACTGAGAAACTACAGCATTCATTTGAAAATTTCAATGGTTGTTTTTCATATATCTGCTGTCCAAGTTTTTGCGAATATATTCATCCAATAAATTTTCAAGTTAGTTAACTGGAAAATCAAACCAATTTTTTTTGCCAGCTGCAGGCATCACTTGAAATTATTTGCAAATTAGTCACTTGAGCCAGTATTGTAACTTTTAGTCAGCTTGCTTTTCTTTTAGCGTTGAAGCTTCTTCATTTGTCCTTTCATGGTTTTTTTTTTTTCCAAATTTAAATTGTCCTTTTGTGGGTTCAGTTGCACTTTTCACTTCCTTAGTTGTGTTTTATTTTGTGTCACTCATTTAATCTTCATTTACAGATCCAAGCTACTAAATGAAGCCAGCACTTGTTTCTCTAATTTTTCCTCGAACTGGGTATCTCTTCGTCTTTATTGTAAGTTACTCTAATGCAGGTGCTACTTCTATTTACAACCATCTGAGGATTCACAACTGAAGATCCCCAGCCAGGGAAAACTAAATGCTCCTCGTATCTTTAGAATCTATAAAGTGAGTTTTTCTTTTCTTTTCTTTTCTTCTGGCTAAATATAAAGTGAGTTTCTTAATTCAATATGAAAAGAATGCATTGTTGTTGCTCCTGTGCATCATGTACCCAGCTAATTAACATCCTCTCTCTTGGCCCAATAAGTTGCAGAGATGTGCTTACTGCTTTCTGCTAATTGCCACTGCACCGTCTGAGAATTTTTAATTAGCAAAACATTTGTTGTGCAATTTATCATTCATATGGATGAATGACCATTTTCTGCATGATTGAACTAGTTTTTTCATTTTATGTGCAGCAGTTTACCCTTCATATTTTTGGCTATATTAAAAATTAAATTACTGCGCTTCTTATGCCATTGCATTTTTCTTTAATAATAAAGGATAAAGCTTAACCTTTGAGAAAATAAAATATAAGAAAAGTGTAGATTTCAAAGGTCTTGTTTTATGTTAATTAGTGTTCAGTATATTTTATTATGAATGTGTTGTTGATTTTTCCGAGCAGGTTGTTACTTACATCATAGAGAAGATGGTTCTTGAGAAACAACTTGATAGCATGGATGGCGATGGGACATTAGCTGTCAGATCAAAGCCATGGCAGAAGCTTCGACATTCCATCGAGATCTTGTGCAATAATGAGGCAAGTGAATGTATTTTACGAAATTTGGCAGATGTAATGAGAATTGAAATTGTTCCCAGGGTGGAGGAAAGAACAGAAATGTGTAGTATAAAATGAATATTATACAAATTCACCAAAAGAACGGCGAAAAACCCTATTTTTGGCTTACAAGACAGTAACAGACCTATTCTAAAATATGACATAATCCCTCTGGAATGGCTCTCTGGAATTGTCCTTCATTGTTTTTCCTTTGTTGAATAAACGGTTAAATTACAGCGAGCACCATCACCACATATTCAGTGAAAATTGAATTAAGATGGGAACTAATCCAATAGTAATCAAACCCTGTGACCTTTTGATGAAAGCTTCCTGTGCATTTCATGAATGAGTCATCCTGTTTGTTTAGGTCTACTGGCTATATACTTATCATGTTAGTTCCCCCTTCATAGCCATTAGAATGATTTTGTATTTAACCTGCATACTGCTGGGCTGGTCAAAGTAGTTGACCAAGATGTGTTGACACATCTCAAGTTTGTCTCCCTGCATCCCTTGTCTACGCAATGGTTTCACCCACATGGGCTTCATTTGAACGTAGGCCTAGTGCGGATTAGGAGTCTTGCAAGTTGCACATTGTCCACTATAGCTCCATGAGGGGGTCTCTCATCAGAAATGGAAAACAAAAAGAAAGCTTTTATGCAGTTTAAATCGACATTGATTTTATTATGCATGTTACAATGCTTTTCGATTTTCTTAATCAGATCTTAACCCCGGACATGAGCCTAGCCACTGTTCGAGCCTATATATGGAAGAAACCAGAAGACATAGTTCTCAACTATAGAATTGGTCGAGACAGGTGATTCGATGTGAACTTCAGGGTGAGTCATCGCTGCCCCTTATTGCCATTGGATTTTGTTCTTCATTTTCCGAGTTTCTTTTGGGAATATTTACTCTGTGCATCTTGCCGTAAGTAAGCTGTTGTGCTGAAGACATCGTTCCACAATCTTTCATGTGAAAGGGAACACAGAGTGAATCTGATATTGATTTCTCGTAATTTGCTTTACTAGATTGACTTCGTTATTTTCCTTTTCTTGCTGACCTTCTTACTCGTACTTACTGCCACCTTATATTCCTTTCGGAGAAGATATCCTCTAACATGTCCGATGCTGTTTGAACCCTTGAAGGATGGTGAAACGCTTCTTGCATTTTGAGGATCTGATAGGTGGTCCGGCTTTCATCCATCTCTGGAAGCCATTGATGAACTGCTCTGATCTTGGACTCTGCAGTTCTCAGGAGGTATAGGTGAACTTTCCCGAGGGTAGTTGAGTTAGTCACAGCATGACATCGGTAGTTTCGATACTCAATTCTTTCATTCATTTGGAAATAGCATGATTTCGTTTCGTTCGAAGCAGCCATTCGTTATTTACTCACAGAAAGTAGAAACTATTTGGATCTGATGAAATTCTTTTACATTTTCTTGGGTGAGATTAAGTTTCTGGAATTCTTTTCGATGTCTTCTGCTTTTCTGTTGATATGTTCCTTCCATTCCTATTCGCACATAGGGTTCCCCCCTCCACTAAATCCCCGACCTCGAACTGCTACCTCCGTGGATTCAAGAGAGAGGTTCTTTCGGTCGGGTGGTTTTGCAAGGTCGTGTTTCTTGGCAGCAGAATCCGATTCCAAAACTTTTTATATGGAAAAGTTTGATCTGCAGTGACGCCTGGTGCTGGAAAAGATTAATAAAGTGCAATGCTACTCTGTCCAGAAAATCGATGGTCCGCGGTTTCATGTACCCTAGTTGATAATATATCGGAATGGGAATGAAATGGAATCATAAAACTGTCGAATTTTATATATTAAATTGCTTTAAAATACACTCCGCTTTCTACTTTTGAACTGTGGAGATACGAGAAAGAAGGAAATAAGTGGCACAATGAGCTACACTGATGAAAATCAAGCCGGGAATTTCTCGCTGCATTGGGATATGTTCCTTATTCTGAAGTGTGGTCATTAGCTGGAATGGCTAGAATCCGATGTCCTGTGGGTTCTATTTTAGTGGGAAGGGCATCTCAAACGCAAAGGGCACCGTTGAAATGGCATATGATTCAGATCATGTGATCTATTGGAATACTCTCCGGGGTCGTCATGGTATGATACCGTGCACTTATAATTTCAGTTTAAAAATTTCTAATTTCAATTCAAAGAATTACAGCATCAGTTCAAAAGAGTTGCAGTCGAGATTATAACTTTCTGAGTGATCTTGTCGACATAGTTCAAGGAGCCGTAGTCGATTATTTATATATCTTTGAACTGAGATTGTAGTTTTTCTAGTACTTCGGTATTTCATACACTGACAGTTTAATAAAAATTTATCATGATCGACTACCACCCTGATCAAAATCCTCTTCTCGTTCTTAGGAGTACGTGTAATCAGCATGTTAACTGAGACTAAAATGATAATCAGTGGGTTTGGAGTCGGAATCCAAAGTTCCCTTTCACAATCTACCACTGGATGTTTCCTATATAAGGACCAGTTCCCATGTTGTCAACCGCAAAATGTGGAGTTGTCCCATTCCTTTCCTTTCCTAGCATCTCTTCCTTCCCTTCACCATCAATGGCCAGCTACTATGCTTCGGACTCTACCTATCGAAGAACTTACGATCACACCGATCCCTCGACGTTTGGAAGATCCTATGACCGTGTCGATCCTTCTATCCAGGGGCGAAGTTACGGAGGCGCCGATCGTTCGGTCCACGGGCGAAGTTACGGAGGAGGCGCTGATCCTTCGGTCCACGGGCAAAGTTACGGAGGCGCCGATCCTTCGCTCACGTACGGTGGCCTCGATCGATCGTACAGCGGCCTCGATCGATCGTACGGCTCTGACAGAAGCTTCGGCTCTCACCCGGCCACAACCCATGTGACCAGCCCGGCCTATGACCGTCGAGGGTTTGATGAGTACGTGACAAGGGTGGCTCGAGAGTACATCCAACCGTCTGGTAGGTACCCAGCTCGAGGTGAGAGCTACGATTCCTTGTCGAGGAAGGAGCACGGCTCGGCAGTCCCAACTTATGCTAGCCACGGCACATCGAGACTGGGCCATGGAGGTTGGAATGCTTCGTCGGGTCACCCTGGCCAGCTCAGCAGCGCGACTACCGATATCGGCACGGCGGTGCACTACTTAGATGAAGCTGCAAGGACGAAGATCGCACCCGCTGGGCCACGGTATGCGGAAACCACTTCGAAGACTCATTCGTATGTCGACGACTTGGAGCCATTAGAACCTGCCAAGAGGTACGGGAGTTATAACCTGTTCTCGAGAAGATCTAGAAGTGGATAATCTCCTGCCACCTCGGGGCAGTGGCGGCCAGGAACCATAAGAGTTGGATCCTCTCAGACCTAGCTCGCTATTGAATAAATCAGAGCCGCCGGGCCGATTAGTTAATCGGTAAGATATGTGGGGATCGATCCATTGATATGAGGGCTTGTTGTGTACTGGTTTAGTATGACATACCAGGTAAAGTCGCATGATGTGATGTTTCTTCTTGGGATGTAACGCATTGTGTGTTTTATCAATGAAATGTGGCTTCTTTTGCCAAAAAAAAAAATCTTAAGTTATCCTATCTTACAGTGACGTGGTAAGAAAAAACTAATTAAATTATACTGATTAGAAATAATTAAGGTAAGCTGTTCATTTGTCATAATTTAACTGGTATTTTCTCGTCAGTTTGCGGTATTAGTTGATGATAGAACAATTAAAGAGAGTAAGAAATTAAAAGCATTGTTTACAGTTGGGATTTTAGGCACATCATAACATTCTTAACGCAATATAAATTCGAGAACGTCGTTATGAGTCTACATCATCAATATCCGAAAATTTTACGAGCCTCCAACTGACCTGGTTCAAGTCAGGTTGGCACATTAAGGGGTAACCTCTCAAGGTTCAAGTTTTTTTTATTTTTATTTTTATTTTTTTTTAATTTGTGAAAACTCCAATCCGAGACCTTTTATTTAAGAGGAATAAGTGCCGAACCATTTGAATCAGCTCATGTTGGTTAAATCTGAAAAGGTCTCTGAAATACCTTAGTGCTCTGTATTGATGGTCCAAAATTGTTACATGAGATCGATCGTCTACTAGATCACGAACACAAACCAATGCTCTGCCACTATATGATCGAGCAAGAACCAACCACACATTGTTGACGCTTGTATACGTAGTTTTTGAGTTTACGTTAGATTCAATTTTGGAGGGGCTGGCTTGAATTTTTGAGTGTTGATTTAAAAGTCTCGAATCCTAGATTTTATTTTACTGTGGTAGGTCGAATTGAGAATTCGTGAAGAAAGATGAGAAAACACACATGGGAACACTTTTTTTTTTTTTCGGGTGTGCACACCGGTATCCAGAAGCCTATTGGACTACTGAATAATCCAGTTCGAACCGGGTCGGCTCATTTAAGGGGTAAAACTCTCCCAGATGGGAACACCTTTTGTTCCATGATAGGCTCTCGCATTACAACACAGTCACCCCATATGAAAACAACCAATAAAATTAAATTATTTTTACAGCAAATTTTTTCCTTTTTTAAGTTTTTATGAAAAGTTATTAAAAAATTGATTTGATTATATTGTCTGATGTCATTTATGATAACGAGAAAAGGCTTGTGTACAAGTTTGAGGTCACGAGAGACCGAAATGATGTGGCAAAAATTTTTTTTTTTATGACGAGGTGTCGCGATCACCCCGGGCCCGTGAGAACCCCACAATCCCACGTGCCGGTCAGCCCATGCTCCAGCATGTGTGAGTGGCCACTGGGGGATTTGCACCTAATGGTGAATGCGCCCCCAGGGATCGATCCTATGACCTCTTGGGCAATGCACCTAAGATAGGGAAGCGCAATCAACAACCAGGCTACCACCCCAGTGGTTAATGACGTGGCAAATTACTTACAATCAGTTGTATATTTTGTTAAAATTTATTAGGTGTTTAAATTTATGTAAATTAAATTAAAAAAGTGAGAAATTTGTTTTATCCCGAAGTGCCCAAGGCTAAATTTTAAAATAGAGAAGCATAACAATTTGAAAGTGCGCACAGATCGAACCAAATCATTTAAAAAAATGTCTCCAATCGAGTCAAGCAGTTCAAGTGCTCAAGTGGCAAGTTCCGTGTGAAGCAATTTACCACGTGTCATTGTGTAATTGGTTGGAAATATAAGATAAAAATGAAAAGTAAGAAAAAAAAAAGGGGGAAGGAAGGCAGGGTTGGCTGAGTCAGACTGAGGGCCTGGCTGTCGTGCCAAAAGCGACTTGGGATTTAATTGGGATAAATGCTCAGATGATGAGATTAAATAATAATTTGAGTTAATATTCAAAATTAAGTCAACAAAAAATCTCAAAAAAAGAGATTAGCACTAGTTATATGCGAAAATTATGATAATAATATAATATAGATGAAAAAAAGAGAAACATAAAAGGGAAATTACAAATTATGATTGTAACCATTATTGCAAATTGAATAAATATATAATCGACAGTTTATCCATTATAATTTGATTTTTTTGTTATAATATAATACAATCACCATATAGAAAATAAGATGTCTTACATTTTCAGAAATTTACTTGAACCAATGAAAAGTTTGAATATCGTCATTGAGATATTTTATTGACAAATTACTTGCTGCTTCTTTTGTAATTTTAATAGTTTTAAAAACCGGACCAGATTGGCCGGTCCAACTGGTTGAACCTGGAACAAGTGACTGGTTCGGTCTGATTGCATAGTTAACTCAGTTTGTACATTGAGTCAGCAGGAACCGGTGTTGAACCGGTTTGAACAGGGTTGAACCAATCAATTTTCAGTGAACCAGATTGACCATATAAGATATTAAATTGTTAATACTTGTGTATTTTAGGTAATTGCATATGCATTATATTTATTATTTTTTAAATAAATATGGTTCGACCCATTGAACCCCCGGTTGACCTAGAACAAGTACCTTGGCCGGTTCCCGATCCGATCCGATTTTTAAAACTATGGTAATTATCTAATTAAAAATCTATGTCCAGTGACTGTTAATAAAAATGCCAGAAAATTCTTATTTAAATTAAACTTGGTGTGTTCCTATGTTTGTATCAAAGACATATATTTACATTATATTGACCTTAAAAATGAAAACTATAAGAAATTACTGACGAAAGGCCAGATATACTTTCAGAAACAAACAACCATAAGAAACAATTATCTAAGTGAACTGAATATTTTGAAGCCAAAACAACCCAAAAACATGCAAGCACACAAGATAACAAATCCCTCAGGATACTGCGGTTGATAAGGCTGATGCTTCCATTAGTAGATCCCCATAAGCCCATAAAACTGCGAGAGCTCACTTGTCCTTCTACTCCATCCATTCCCTTGAGTAAAACTAGACTTTCTATTTGAAAAATGGCACTATAATATGAAGGTATCCCAAGCTCCTCAACCTTCCCAATATTTAAGCCATAAGAGGCAAGCTCCTTGTTGTCATTCGGGACCAAGATCTCATCGTGCTTTCCATGTATCCTAGTTTGCTCAACGCTCCCGCTCTTTAAGTCATACAAGATGAACTCTTTTTCGGCAGTCAAAACCAAGAGCTTCCCGTTCTTTCTAAAACCCAACTTCATACTGAATCCCCATTCTTCTTGGTTATTGATCTTGAAGAGTTTTAGTCCATGATTCCTTCACATTGTACCTTTTCATAGTCCAAATGAAAACTACTCCTAGTTCCTCTGAGTCATACTCTAGTAGACAAGCGACTCTCCATAGACAGTCACCGAATGTGAATTATATGGATGATTCATGCTCGAAATTTTGATTTCTTGAAATACCTCCTTGTGTACATCAAATACGTTGACGACCCTGAAGTAGTCTGCCCCATATGTAGCCCAGTGGATAACACTGTCAAGGTAGGCAGGTTTGGAATCGAGATAACACAATAACATAAAAGGGTCACAGTTGACGGGTCTCCTGCACTTGCTTGTCCCTAGCACAAAGACCTCGACTTCGAGAGCTCTTTGGCTCCTAGCTCTTCCGATCTTGGTGTAGGTCATCCTTATTAGCTTGTATGGATTGGTCCAGAGGTCAAACCCAAGCCCCACCTCATAGGTCTAAGACATGTTGATAAACCTTTGAAAAGGGACCTGAAAGCAAGTCATGATACAAAGGTTCCAGAGAAAAATGTTGAGATGGTTGGTGTTGTCATCAAAGAGACAAAGCAGCCCATTGCACACACCAGTGTATTTGTAACCCTTGTTATTGACTGATAGGGTACTAGAACCAGTTGGCTCCCAAACCGGTTCTAAACTGAATCGAACCATAAAAACCAGTTCGGTTTGGTTCCACATAGTAAGATAAAATTGTATCTAATTTATGAGGAAAAAATCAGATTGTTTTAAATAGTTTGGTTAATTGGTTCGAACCGACATTTATTTTTTTTAAAACTATAATGTGCCCATTGCGGGCCATTTCAGGCCTACCGGGCTTTTAGAACAACAAGTAAAAAGATGCAGTAGCAGCCAGCAAGACAGAGCGAAAGAAAAAAGGCAACGAGAAGAAGAAGAAGAGCAAGAACCGAAGAAGGCAGTAGATTAGAAAAAAGGGGAAGAAGGTAGCAGATCAATGATATCGAAGCCGATAAAAGCAGACAACAAAGAACCTTATCAGCAAAGACGTAGGTCGATGATGGCAAAGCTGGAACATGCAGATTAGAAAAGAAAAGGATCCACGACATCTAGACGGGCAGATCGACGAGGAAGAACTTCACCACCATTGCAGACGCCACTGCATTGTTCAATGACGACCAGATTGACGGCATTGAATTTAGAGATAAGCATGTCGATGAATGTCACCACCACCGCTGGTGTCACACCACCGCTGTCCATGCCACTTCGATGCAATGAGTGCCTCGATTAGATTTCTCTTCGGAACTCGGAAGGGCAGGTGAAGGAGACGAGAATCTTCACCTGAGCGGGAGGTGGAATGGCCAAATGTTGGGTTTGTGTCCACGGTAGAGCCATAGAGGCAATTGGCAGAATATTAGAGTTTTTAATAGTCCAGCATAGCTACAGCACAATTGTATTATTATTATATTTTAAACCGGTTTGGTTTGGTTTGAACCGGTTTACTGGATTTATTGAACTTATAAATTAACCGACTGGTTTTCGTCTAAAAAATCGAACTGAAATAGAACCGGTTCAATTTTATATAAGCTGTACAATAATTCATATACTTTCATGAGTAGTAGGGCGGATAAGGTCTCTCTATAGGATAATATATTCTACTTCGGTGCTACATGCATTTGTATTGTTGTGTTGTTGCAAATAAGGGATAATTGTCCTAACAGTACAAAACATTTACCTGATATAACATTTCGGTTTAAAAACTAAAAAATGTCACTTGACTATAAAAATTTTTAAAAATACAACAGTTTAGTACATTTCATCAAATTTTCATTAATGCCGTCAGCCTTTTATGGCGTGACAAGTCGATGTGTACAGAATTAACTAAGTGAGCTGTTGCTAGCATTTAAAAAAGAGGGATCAATTTTTGTAGCACTATTTGAATAGAGTGTTTTAAAAGTAGTACCATATTATGAAAAGTTGTGAAAATAGCACCAATTTACCTCCCCTTTTAATCACTTTTTAAAAAATGGCCAAATTGCCCTCCCCATAACCCTAACTTCTTCTTCTTCCTCCTTTCTTCTCCTTTCTTCTCCTTTCTTCTGCAGACTCTCTCTCTTCCTTCTCTCCTCCACTCCCGAACCCGAGCTACCGAGCCCGAGCACCGAGCACCGAGCACCGAGCCCGAGCCCGAGCCCGAGCCCGAGCCTCCCCGAGCCCCAGCCCGGAGCCCGAGCTCCCCAGCCCCCGAGCCAAGAACCGAGGCAGAGGCCGAGCCCCCGAGCCGAGAGCCGAGAACCGAGGCCGAGGCCGAGCCCCCGAGCCCCAGCTCCCGAGCCCCAAGCCCGAGCCCTTGAGCCCCAGCCCCGAGCCCTCCGAGCCCGAGCCCCCCGAGCCCTAGCCTTTGAGCCCGAGCCCCCAGCCCCTGAGCCCAAGCCCCCAGCCCGAACCCTCGAGCCCCCAGCCCCCAGCCTCAAGCCCCTCGAGCCCAAGCCCTTGAGCCCCGAGCCCGAGCTCCTAGAGGCCGAGCCCTAGCCCCAGCCCCAGCCCCAGCTCGAGCCCGGAATCCCCCCGAGCCCCCTGAGCCCGAGCTCCCACAGGCCAAGCCTCGAGCCCGAGCCCGAGTCCCCGAGTCGAGCTACTGCCCGAGGCCCCCGATCTACTGCCCAGGTCCTTCGGCCTTGATCCCGCTTTGCCCCCATTCTCCATTGCTCCCAAAGTCGCTCCCGACCTCAAGCCCGCCGCCCCCCGTCAAAGGTTGGTATGTTTCTAGGTTGAATTTCATGGTTGATTCATACTTATGCTAGATTAGATTGTTCTGTGAGTAGAATGCGTGATTTAGGGTTTTACCGGGACCTATTTTTCTCTTTCCGGGACCTATTTTTCTACTACCGGGACCTATTTTCTATGACCGGGACCTATTTGACTGAGAAGGAACGTTGAGTTTATGAAATCTGACCAAGACATTAGTTACCGGGACCTATTTTTCTATTACCGGGACCTATTTTTCTAATTACCGGGACCTATTTCTCTTACCGGGACTTATTTGACTAAGAAGTAACATTGATTTCATGAAATCTGACTAAGGCATTAGTGACCGGGACCTATTTTTCCCTTCCCGGGACCTATTTTTCTATCACCGGGACCTATTTGACTGAGAAGGAATATTGAGTTTTCATGAAATCTGGCTAATGTATTAGTTACTGAGACATATTTTTCTATTGTCGGGACCTATTTTTTTGTTATCAGGACCTATTTCCTATTACCGGGACCTATTTAACTGAGAAGGAATATTGAGTTTGTCATGATATTTGACTAAGGCATTAGTTACCGGGACCTATTTTTATCTGACCGGGACCTATTTTTCTATACCGGGACCTATTTTCTTATTTCGGGACCTATTTGCCTATGCGAAACTTATTTGTTATATGCATTGGGAAGTATTTGTTAATAGATTTACACTTTAGTTTTGGTTTATCAAAACTATTTATACTATATAGAGACCTATTTATAGTTTATAATGACCTTTTTATATTATGCCGGGACCTATTTAATTATGTCAGGACATATTTATTCTTCATTGGGATTTATATTTATATTAATTGAGTATCTTAATTGAGACATATTTTACTTGTGCAGATGAAACGAAACTTAAGAATTTCTCGTGCCGAATGGTTCTATCCGAAGTTGAATCGGCATAATCACATGGATGTACTAGAGATTGTTGAGAATGCACTGAGCAGTCAAGTAGAAATGAACAGATTCCGACAAAGTTGTCTCGGTCATTTTTTGGATATAGACCGAGACATGTCATTTAGTGGATTACTTTTAGTGAATTTACTGCTCAGAGAAATTGCACATGGGGGACCAAGAGATGAAATGTGGTTCCTATCCGAGAGAGGTGGAATAATGAAAATGACAAGAAGAGAATTTTGCCTCATTTCGGGGCTTAAATTTGGACATTCTCCAAATGTTGATCAATATGAGCCCCCTCTGCATTGTGTACAACTACGCTATTTTTCTGGGCGAAACGATGTTCGTTTTGAGGACATTCGGGCTGTGCTGGGCAGGGGTCATTTTAGGCGACAATTTGATGCTGTCAAGTTGAGTTTATTACTCATGCTTGGACAGTTTATCTGGGGCATAGATCGGAGACAAATAGTGCCCAATTGGTGGTGGGGAATAGTAGAAAATCTTGATGAATTTGATTCCTTCCCTTGGGGGAATCTTGTTTATCAATACTCATTGAAAATGTTCCGCCAATCCCTGCACAGCCCTAAACAAGCTCACGAGGGAATCAAGTGTAATCTGTTTGGCTTTTCGTTGGTCCTCCAGGTATGTAACATTCATATAAATTAAATTTAGTTAAATGTAATTTGTATTTTAATACCTTTACTATTATTTTTCAGATTCTTGTATTTGAGCTTATTTTGGATGTGAGGCGTGTCCTTCCTCAAGTAAGGACTCGTGAGGGAATGGAGGACCGGCCAAGAATTTGCCGATGGAGTTTCAGTGGACGTCCATCGACGAAAATGATTAGGAGCATTTTCACTTCACGGGTAGGTTGAATGTTTTTACTTTAATACTATATATCGAATATTTGTGATATTTATCAAACTATATATTTATATGCAGATGGAAGCATTTACTTCACTTGAACCGACAGATTTTGAGAGTCGGCAGCGATATTTTATGGATTTAGATGTTCCATCCGTGGAAGACTTGTGTCCGCAACAACCTTTCGGACATAATGATGAGGATGAAGTTGATGATGAGGAAGGTGGTGAGGAGGAAGGTGGTGAAGAAGGAGGTGAAGGAGGAGGTGAAGGAGGAGGGTGATGGTGAGGCGGGGGGTGACCGGGAGGGATACCGGTATGACTATGATGCCATGGAAGAAAGGATTAAGGCATCCATTATGGCATCTGAGAACCGGTTGATGGAAGCTATCCGAGTCTCTGAGGCTCGGATAATAGATGAGATGAAGGACTTTATACATTCGTCGTATCCACCTCATTCGTCGTATCCACCAGCAGCAGGTCCATCGGCAGGTCACTCCCCACATGCATCTCCAAGTGCTCCACCTGCCAGTTATTCCGAACCTCTAGATCCAATAGCTCCATCATCGATTGTTCCATCTGTTAGTCACCCCTCATCAACACAGGTAACAGTGTATATTATTCAAATAATATATAAGTAATAAATTTCATGATTTACATGGTATATAGTTGTAATATGAATGTTTACATACTGCAGGGTACAGGAAAGCAGATGCGAATAAAAAGGGTGGCCCGAAAGCGCACAAAAGCTCCCGCTTGTCTTAGTCCATTTACTGACCCAGATCATCATAACTAATGTAGTTATGTATTTGTTGAGATATTCATGTACATTATTTGAATATTAATGTATTCTGTTGGGAAATACTATGTTATATTCTATATTATGTTGGGAAATTTGTCATTCTTCTGTTATGTTTTTTGTCGGGGAGATTTTGATAGAAACTCTCTATTTTTCGTCTCAGTTAAATAGGTCCCGGCTAGGAAAAATAGGTACCGGAAAGAGGAAAATAGGTCCCGATAATAGGATAATAGGTCCCGAAGAGCAATGCCTTAGTCAGATTTCATGGCGAGCTCTATTTTTCGTCTCAGTTAAATAGGTCCCGGTTATGAAAAATAGGTACCGGAAAGAGGAAAATAGGTCCCGATAAGAGGATAATAGGTCCCGAAGAGCAATGCCTTAGTCAGATTTCATGGCGAGCTCTATTTTTCGTCTCAGTTAAATAGGTCCCGGCTAGGAAAAATAGGTACCGGAAAGAGGAAAATAGGTCCCGATAAGAGGATAATAGGTCCCGAAGAGCAATGCCTTAGTCAGATTTCATGGCAAGCTCTCTTTTTCGTCTCAGTTAAATAGGTCCCGGCTATAAAAATAGGTCCCGTAAATAGGAAAATAGGTCCCGTAAATAGGAAAATAGGTCCCGATAAGAGCAATGTATCAATTAGAATTCATGGCAAAAAATTGAAATACATTGAGTTTAGGATTAAAATACATATAAGATCCGGATGTTATATAAGAACAAAGTCACGTCTCTGCTTCTTCTCTATCAAGGAGTCGTACCCTCATTGGACATCGTTGCTTGTAGTGACCTGTTTGCTGGCAGTTACTGCATCGGCGATTACCGGATGAGCGACCACTGTTGTTAGACGAACTCGGTTGATTTGTGTCCGCAACTCTATTTGGACAGTTGGATGATGGGTGAGTATATGACCCACAGTGTCTGCACTTCCTCCGAGTTCGTGTCTCTGACGAAGAAGGAATACGACTCATACGAGGCCTTCCTGCTTGAGGTAGCATCTCCGGTGGAAGAATGACCGTGGCACGTAAATGATCGGGGATTACCCATTGTGTTGGCCCACCAACAAGCATGATTGGCTCGGAGTATGCACCAACCACAGAAGATGACAAATAGAAATTGGAACACAAAGTAGTCCAATCTATGTTCCGCCCCCTGTTCACAAATGAAGTAATCAAAACTAAAACTAGTATTGATAATATCAGCAAAAAATGTTAGATGTAAGAAAAGGAAACCTTGCTGCAGCAAGAGCATGGCCACATGGTAATCGTTCTCGTTGAAAAAATTCACAGGTGCAAGTCCGTTGCTGGAGGTCGACCGTCCATTGTAATGTACGCTGCCTTACCAAAAATATATTCCAATCAACGGCGGTGCACGTCATATGATGAGTATCAGCATCCATCTTCATCACCCTGGCATGTGGAATACTCGCTAAACGAGATGTCCAGCTAGATGCAATATTCTTTCTATCACAATGCCACCTCTGGGTCATATTGCGTATGAACTCAGCCAAAGTAGTAACCGGCAAGGAACGTGCAAATCTAAGACAATAGTTCAGACATTCTGCAATGTTAGTTGTCATCAATTGGTACCGTGGTAAGGGGCAGTGGACACGAGACCATTTACGCGGTCCTATTTCCAGAAGCATATCATAACACCGAGAGTTCACTCGCTTGATCTCATCCATGTGTTTCTCAAACTCATGTACTGTGTAACTCTTTGCTGCTGCCCAAAAAAAGTCTTTGAGGTCGGTTCGATGGAACTGCTTGATCAGGTTTTGTGAAATGTGCCAGCAACACAAAACATGTTCTGCATCTGGGAAGACTGCATGAATGCCTTCTGCGATGCTAGCATTACGATCTGAAATAAACATTAACTCAGTAATGTCGCCAATAGCCACACGTAAAGCCCTAAAAAACCATGTCCACGCATGAATATTTTCTGTGTCTCCATACCCAAATGCTAAAGGGTATGCTTGGTCATTACCATCCTTGGCACATGCTACAAACATCGTGCCTTTATAATGTCCTTTTAAATGGGTACCATCAACAGCAATTATTGGTCGAAGGAATTGCTGAAAACCCCTAATGCTTGCCCCGAAAGACATGAAAAAGTATAGGAAACGATTATCAGTGTCAATGTACAAGTCTGTATGTGAGCCAGGAATCGCCTCCCGCAAAGCATGACAATATGATGGCAATAGTTGATATGAGTCTGTAGGAGATCCATAAGTAAGAGAGAGTGCATAATTTAGCGCTTGTCGTGCCTTACTGTAAAGTATTTGGATTCCATACATCTCCTTCATGTCAGCAATGATATCTTTTGGCTTCATTACTCTTCCTTCAACACTAGACAATCTCGGTGCAATTACCTCTCCAATGATACTAGCACTAGCTTGCCGATGGCATCGGTGAACCTCATTACGCATGCATGTGTGCTCATCAATCCACCCTCGAACCTCCCAAAAAGAACCTTCGTTGATTCGAATGGCACGAAATTTCCATGAGCAATTAGCCTCCTTGCATACTGCATGGAACAAGGACTTATTGGACCTATGGACTCGCCATTCAAAATTTCGTCCCAAAGCATATAGACCAAGCAATCTTTGCATGTCTTTCTTATTCGGGAAGAACTGTCCCTTGTAAATGACATTTGTATTTTCTTCAGGCATGTCACTCATCAAATCTCCTTCCATCTAAATCCATCTGCACCTGGTATATGCCACTCAGTACTTGTATTAGCTGATGGTTGTACAGCATCCTGTTCTGAATCATTGCTACGAAGATCTCCCATTACCATTGCCTGTCTCACCACATCATCCTCATGCTGCACTCCGTAGCGACTACATTCCGAAAAGGGGACCCCATCATTTCGGGTATATTCTCTTTCTACATTTGAGAAACCATGGACATGTGTATCTTCTATATCATTGTGATGTGCATCTCTTAGTTCGCCAACTTCAATGTTTTCATGAAATGGTGGTGCAACTTGCATGCCTACTTGAGGTTGATTGCTTCCATGGAAGGACGCATCACCTATTTCATTAATACCACCTTGTTGGACTCCTTCATTATCTCGTCGGTCAATAAATGTCACACATATCTGAGGTGGATATCTTTTCTCACTAAGCACGAACTCTAAATCTTCATCATTTTCCACATCCATTTGATATGGAATACCACCTCCTCCGATATTTGTGGAATGCAACTCCATCGTAGACCTACTACTATCATAAGGAATGATTGATTGCACCTTTCCATATAATTCATCATATGTGATGCTCATTGGGACAATTAATCCCTTTGACTTTATTTGACTCCCCATATATCGAGAACCTCCATCCGCCGTGCACTCCCATTTGCCATTGAACATAATTACCACCCGAACACGCTCCATAGTACCTATTCATTCATATAAAGCAAACATATATTAGTTACACTCTACAAAATGTAATATTATCATCTCTCTTCCAATTAGCCTCATTGTTCAAAAATAGAGTTTCTAATGAAATCTGACTAGGCCATTATTTTTCGGGACCTATTTTTCTATTTTTCGGGACCTATTTTTCTATTTGTCGGGACCTATTTTTCTATGCCGGGACCTATTTAACTGAGAAGAAAACTTAATGAAATCTGACTAACGTTATTTATCGGGACCTATTTTTCTATTACCGGGACCTATTTTTCCCTTGTCGGGACCTATTTACCTGAGGAGAAAAATCAAATTTTTAATGAAATCTAACTAAGGGAAGCTGTGATCAAAGGTGGCCTGGACTACCTGGAGTTACTGGGACAGCAAGGTGGACGGACGGGAGTAGCAAAAGTAGCTCGGCTCGGCACCGGGGTGGGGGAGCTCGGCTCGGCACCGAGGTGGCCGGCTGTGGGTGGCTGGGGTTGGCGGGGCAGCTGGGAGGCTGGGCCGCTGGCTGCGCCGACTGGGGCTGGCAGGGCTCGGCTGGGGGTGGGGCTAGCTGGCCGGCTAGCTTGGCTGCGGCTGGGGCTGGCCGGGCCGGGCTGGGGTTGGCCGAGCGGGCTGGGCTGGGGCTGGTCGGGCTGGGCTGGGCTGGGCTGGGGCTGGCCTGGCTCGGGTGGGCGGGCGGCTCGAGTGGCCGGGAGGCTCGGGTGGCCGGGCGGCTGCTGGAAGGGAAGGGGGGAGAGAGAGAGGGAAAGAGAGAGGGAGGGATAATTTTTGGAGGGAAAGTGGCTGAAAGTGTAAAATTTAAGTGGAGGAAGAAGACAAATAAAGGGCAAAGTTGACAAACAACACAATTTGGTGCTATTTTTATACTTTCTTATAACCTAGTGCTATTCTTGTAAGTTGGGGGGAGAGTTGTGCTACTCTCCACCCTTTACACTTTAAAAAAAATAAAAGAAGGAAGACCTGCTGAGGTTGCAGTCGGTCCCTCCCAGTAGCCGGATGCCGGGGGACTTCCGACTGCCTCGCAGGAGGAGAAGGTGGCCGGTAGGCAGTCCAGCTAGTCTCCCCCAATAATTGTTTTCTTTCAAATTTTCACATTAGAGAGAGAAGAGAGAGAGAGAGAGAGGTCGGAGGCTTCCGATCGCTGGCCTAGCCCTCTCCACCTCCGACGACCTCGTCGGAGGACAATCAGCCTCCAACTACCTGGCCGGAGCTTGCATCGGCCTCTCCCTCGTCCATCTCTCGAAATCAAAATGTAAAAAAAAGAAAAACCATGATTTCGTGGATAAAAGTTAGCATTTTGCCCTTGTTCTGAGTTGGTTATGTTGGTTCTCGTTGCATCCGAGCAGTATATTTCGGCGGCTAGGGTGGCCTAGGGTTTTTGAGGCTCAAGGAGTAGGAAGGAGGAAGAAGAAAAAGGGTAATGCGGAAATTATCCTATAAGTCAATATATATTTTATATTTGTTGTTGGTCAACCACTTAACATTGACTTTGTGGTTGGGTTGAGAGAATTTATGCTAAGGGGATAGAGGATCGAATATTGTCACAAATACTTTCATTTTTAATGTAATCTTCGAGAATTTTTTTATTAATTACATAAAATAATTATTTGAAAGAAAATGCAGCTGAAACATGGGTTTTGAAACCGCATGCTTCACCTTTGACAAGAGGTGTCTAACACTAGGCTATGCTTGATTCATTTGTTAAGGGGAGTTATGTATACATATACCTATTCTTATACCTTCTTTTTCTTCTTCTTCCTCCCGCCTCCAAAACCCTAGACCGCCCCCACCATTCTGCTACTTGGTGACCATAAGAACCATCAATACCATCAAAACAAGGCCATGATACTAACCTGTAACTTGTAACTTGAAGCTTGTAACCCAACCAACCTCCTCCCCCACCGCCCGCACCCCCCTCCCCCTCCTCATTTCCTTCTGTTGAAAACAAAAAAAAATTGACATTTGGATATTGTTTTCATCCTTTTATAAATTTAGCCAACATTGCTTGATTTGCATTATGATGCCAGGAGACAAAGTGATACGAAACCAAGTCAGATCCAAACTAACAGACAAGAGCTCCAAGGTAAGAGGAACTTCCCAAATCAAAAGAAACATGATAGAGACTTGCACGTGCCAACTGCACCAATTGCAAAATCACAGGTCAGGCAAATTCAACATGCTGTACAATATTTGACAATTTGCATTTTGGGAGAGCAAGCTATGGAGTTACATTCGGAGCATGTTAAACATTCAATATCATGCAAGTGCATCTTAAAAATGAACCGTTCACATATTGAAAAGTGGACAAGTATGATGCAGCAAGTTTACTCAATACCATATTCAAATGCAAGTATTTAAGTGGTAAAATACATTATTTAGCTTGAATTGGAGTGTCATTTTATTGCCACCAATATTTTAGACGAATTTTGAGGTTGGAAGACAGCCGTGCTCTACAGAGGCTGGCAGAGCTTATGCATGAAGACTTTCATTGCTTTAATTAAGTATTTTTTTGGATAAAGTTTCATTAAGTATTTTCTTTGTTTTCAAGGCATCTTCTTTTTCCATGCTTGGGAAGTTGCTATTTTCACTTAATTTCTAGGAGGTCTGTATGACCTCTGTAGTGGTTACTAGTAGATATTATCAAATATCCTATTTCAGAGAGCTTTTCTCCCTATCCTTCAGCAACTTTGTAAGGAATTGCAATTGCATAACTTGTGATTCTCAACTTATCCTATTGTTGCCAGATCTCATGGTTTTGTTCGACGAGGTTTGCATTGCAAAGGCTTGGCCAAAATTGAAATGAATTCCATGTCTAAAAGGGGGCAACATAGTAACGATCATTGTTGTACTAACTTTACCATGACAAACCTTAGTCGCTGATGCCTCTTTGTTCATGGCCTATGAAGGTTTACCAGGAGAAGGCAAAGGAGGATAAGTAGAGGTACATGGCAGAGATGGAGAATTACCGGGGAACAAAATATGGGCCAAATCATAAGTGATGCCATGGCGCTACAAAAGTGGCTCCCCAAACTTGACGTCTTGATGGTGGAAGTGGATGCAGGTAGGCATTGATGACGCCCAAGCGGATTTCCCTCAAACTCAATGCAGTGAAAACAGCTCTATGTAAAGCATCTCCCAGCATTTTAAGGATACAAACATTGTCCTAGAGGGTCTGTTGAAACCAGTGAAAGCATCAACGAGAACATGGACACAAAGGCCTAGTCAGGTCGGAGAGTGGGGCTGGGAGCACAGGAGACAAGGTTGAGAAGGGTGGGAGGGAAGTGAAGCAGGCGTGGGACTTGAGGTTGCTGTAGAGTCTCCTCGGTCAAGAAGATGATCTCGATGGCCACAATTAAAGGATGAATAATATAAGTAGAAATAATTTTGATTCTTTCTTTTGGGCACGGAATTGTGCTAGAAAGACTTTACCGTATGAAAAGAGTAATTGACTAAAAGGAAAGAATATAATAGTATGAAAATGTTACTGATCGTCGAGGCCTGTGGCGGTCACAGTTTCCTTAAGACTTATTCGCCCCCTCTCGGTTGTGCTGAGGACACGTGGACGTAAGTCTCCCAGGATACAACGACTGCAGAGCTGTAAGTAGCACCGAACTTGAAGCTCCAAGGCGAACTGAAACAGAAGCTGAACACCACCGAAAACAATGCACGACAAAATATAGGGAGGAATATTTCCTAAAACTGATTTTATAGAGATGGTAGGAGATTGTCGGTCAAATGCATGGAATCGACTTAGGAGGCTTTTTCCTTTCCTTTTTTGCTCTTCTCTACCATCCGCACATGCCTCCTATTTATATAGGAGTATGCATGGTGGCAAATTCAATTGCCACAATCATTGGCATTAATGGCAAATGAATTTGCCATCCTTCATCGCAGCAAATCATCCCATGTAACTGAGATGATGTTACTTGCACAATGATTGTTGAAGGCAAGTATGAGGTTTCACTCGTGTATGCTTGTCGATTTCTTGCACACAAGTGCAATTCAACCGGTCTACTAGAAACCTCGGAGCGATCGATATTAGCACATCTAATATCATTCAATTTTATGAAAAACAATTTCTCATTCACACATTTTATTCATGTCAATTATACCATTTTTCCAACAGTTGCAAATGCTGGTTGTTGGAATGGGAAAGTTGAAAGGGACGATAACGTATCAAGAGATAGGCAGAAATGAAGAAAAACTGCGAGGAATTTAGATAAATTTCTTTGTTTTCTTAAATCATATTCAGTGTGGCTTTGTATTTGATAGGATAACCTCTTATCAGGTTTCATAGCTGAAGTTTTGGTCGGTTTGTAAATCTGAAAAGGCTCCTATTTTGTCATATAAACTCATGACATTTGGTACATTTGCTAGGGGATCAAAGCTCTTTAAGCAATTCTCTCTCTCTCTCTCTCTCTCTCTCTCACTTTTCTCTTCTTTTTTTAAAACCCTTAGTTCGAATTAATCTAGGAAGCTATCCATTGCTAAACAGGTAAAAGAGGTTCCATTAGTCGCAAGGTGATAATTGTACTGATCTCATGACATTTGGTGCATTTGCTAGGGGATCGAAGCTCTTTAAGCAATTCTCTCTCTCTCTCTCACTTTTCTCTTCTTTTTTTAAAACCCTTCATTCGAATTAATCTTGGAAGCTATCCAATGCTAAACAGGTAAAAGAGGTTCCATTAGTCGCAAGGTGATAACTGCACCGATCTTTTTTCTTTTCTCTCTCTCTTTTTTTTTTTCCGGTTCTTAAGGAAATTCCTCAATCATGCCTTTTTGCTCATCTCATTGCTGAATAAATACTTCTTACCTGGTGCAGTGTTCAATTCAATAAACTATGATATGCTCCATTGCATCGAGTGTCCATTTGTTAATGGTGAAAGATTTTTTTCCGATGCAAAAATAACGGTGCTCTTTCTTGCAATATTTCAAGTCTCTCCTGATCAGCCAAATTGTTCACGAAATATTTCATTGGATCAAACTCGACCCAAACAGATTTGACAGGACGGATCATAAAGGATCGGGTTAAGTTTGTCATCCCTAAGAGTTATTTAATACAGAAAAGGTTTCCCCTCATGGTAGCATGGAAAAAAAAGACACATCAACAATCTTTTGAAAATATGTTAACGAGACTAAGAGCAAGCCAACTAGAGAAGATTCAGAATCACATCGAACCAAAATTGATTTATGACAAAAATTACAATGACACAAAAGATTGAAACAAAAAACAGAGTTTTTTTTCCTTTCTAAATTATAGATACTAAGTTAAAAAGAGATTTTACTGGTGAAAAAGTCAGGTGCCATTCATGAAAAGAATCTCCTTTCTATTTTAATCTTTCATTAGCCTAAGTACCCTCAAGTATCCCGGGGGATTTGTTATCTTGTGTTCTTGCATGTTTTTGGGTTGTTTTGGCTTTAGAATATTTGATTCACTTTGGTAATTGTTTCTTATGGTTGTTTGTTTCCGAAAGTATGTCTTTGTTTCTGAAAGTATGTGTGGCCTTTGTTGAACTCAACGTCCTATATGTATATACATATATACACACATATATATACATATACATGTATATATGCATGTATATACATATGTATATGTATATGTATATATTATCCTATAGAGAGACTTTACACGCCCTAGTACTCATGAAAGTATATGAAATATTATATTTTAAATATTTTTATCAATTTTTTAATTAGTTTACCCCCCACTAAATTAAATTTGTCCGTCTTTTTAATATCCCCTCTCTTTTTGTAGTTTCATGCGGTAGAATCGAGTTAATTTCTAGATGAATTCCTAGTTATATATATTAGTACAGTACACATAACATAATCACCATCAATCAGGCAATCAATCTAGACAGGCACACGCTGGCATATAAAAAAAACATTCAAGTGACAATATTTCAGAGAAGGAGGACTGGTCCATACATTAACATTTTGGTTAATTGATGATCATTGAAAGGGAAAAGGGAAAATTAAGGGAATTAGTCTTAAGAGCGATATTGGTTAATTGGTTCTTCTATAACTTTTTGGTTATTGTTCAATGTTGTCATCATAATTAAGTTAGAAGAAGGACGGGTTTGTCCATTAACTTTTTGGTTATTTTTCAAGTTAATCGCGCGCATTAACACATACTGGCCAAGACACTTTGTCGTATGACTAATTTGAATCGATATAACACATTGAAATTAGCAATCGAAATTAATAGAAAGTTTAAGGAAAAAAAGAGAGCTCGATTCATACAAGGAAAGTTTCAGAGGCTGTATTGGGCAATGCAGTTTTAGAAAAACTCCTTTATTTTATATATTTTTTGCTAGATTTATATTAGATTCTCTCCGATAAATTTAAGAAGAAAAACAATTTCGTTCATAAATTCTTTACTATTTTTGCCATGTATATTAATTATTTGCCATTCTTGTAATCCATTTTTTTTATTTTTTGGCCACTTTGGCCGCATCAATACAGTTTTTATTTAGAAAACTATTTTCCATCCAAAGAAATATTTTCTAGTTTTAATATTTTTGGAAAAAAAGAAAAGGAATAAATTAGAATAAAAGAAAGAGAGGGATCGCATTCTTATATATATGCTGTTATAAAAAGTATTGTAAAACCTCTGTTCGTGTTAGACTTGTTTTGACTCCTCGGTTGGAGTTTAAGATCAGCAAGCAGCCATTTTGCAGGACCATTAGGCTTAGGGTGACTCATTGCATCATGTAAAATGATGTGTCATTCCTTAATAAATCAAGAACTTGTGTATTTTGTAAATCGGGCCATGATGTAAAGCATCGATCTAATGAAGTACATACTGCCTTACTTATAAAAAAATATCGACAGAAATAGCTCTTGAGCTCGTGGTAGTGTGTTAGTACTAGTTGCTCAGTTCGCATCATATATTCAAGTTTGAACACAAAATCCCGAACAACACATAACAGGAGTGACTAGGTTACCATTACTAGTATTCATCCTTTCATTTATCGAAAAAAAAGCCATTAATACATGGGGGAGAGTTGCATATATATTGATTCTCTTGACTTGAAGTGAGTGCTATTGATTATCTCACCATTGTGGTGATAATAATGATACTCAAAATATTCGATTCTACGGAGAATAATATCATATAAAGTGGAATATAATTGGTTAATTTAATGCTCTAAATTGAAGGTAGAAAAAATGTATAAGATCTATGGAGAAAGAGTATTTGGTATAGTTAGTATTGCTCTTGTCCAGGGATTGAAAAGTTTCATTTGCACCAGTGGGATTTCCCGTATCTCTTTTATCTCATTTGCCACTTCACGTGATATACATATGATATCCATAAATACTGATAAAATCCTTTCAATAAATTTAAGTTAAGGTGAGCAATTTCAATGAGTTTTTCTCACTATTTCATCGTGACCTCTGGTTATTTTAAGATTTTATCAGCATTAAAATGTGCAGACATTGATAATTAATAAAGTCTTCCTCCTCAGTTGTTTGCAATTCACAATTATTTAAAGCACTCACCCCAGTAAGTGTTACACACACAACCCAACCTTCATTAATGATATGTGTCATAATATTAAAAGTTAAGTCAATTACAAAAAGCAAATGAAGAATAAGATTAGCACGAATTATATGAAAAATCATAGTATAAATCACTCACCCTACTAAGCATCACACTCACAACCTAACCTTCGTTAAGAATCGATCATACGACGATGTCTCTCTTTGTGTGCATCCTCGCGGCATCTCTTGTTACCACCAATGGCCTAGCCATCGAGATCGTCCGCAGAGATGAAGTAGACACACTTCTCTTTCCAAAAAATCTCACCGACGTAGAACGGTACTGGATATATGCTGATGTCTCCCTTTCCCGAGCCCTCTACCTCAAAGAGCGAGCAATGAAATCGGCGAATTCGGTCAGTCCATCAATCAACCAGACCGCCGGGATAGCTGCCATAAGCCCAGGACTTCAACAGATACCATACTCGATGTTTCTCGTCCCTATTACAATCGGGCCGAAAGGGCACAGCACCCACCTCCAACTGGACACCGGTAGTGACTTCACATGGGTGCTGTGCAAAGGATGCATGTCCCCCCTCCCTTTATGCTTTCTAATTTTTTTTTTTATATTTTTGTTAAAAGCATTTTTATTTGTGTTACATCTTCAAATTTGTCTTAATACGCAATCTATATCATCATTGTTGGACAAGTAAACTTGCCACGTCAAAAAATGAAGTTTGCATCGTATAAAATTTTACTAAATGTATCGAAGTATTGCATTACTAATAATTTTTGCTGTAAAATATTTACTTTTTTAATTTTTAGACTAAAATATTACATTAAATAAAAGATTCGTACGACAGGAGCAATTTCTCCACGCGTGTTTTAGCTGTCAATTAATAAATTTGGAAATATCATTAGTTGCCTTAAGCTATTTATAAAAGGTAGGTTTATTTTTTTAAAATTACAAAAAATGGAAACATCCATTCCTTCATGTGTAAGGAAATAAATATCTACATCTACCCGTGCATAACCTAGCTTAGCTGCGGGGTGCTTTGAGAAAAGAGCCAACAACCCGAAAATGCTCGCCCAGCTCCCACAAGAAATTCTAACAGAAATCCTCATACGATTGCCTGTGAAATCCCTCTTGCGCTTCCAGGCAGTGTGTAGGTTGTGGAATTCACTTATCAAATCCACGAAATTCATAGCCCAACAACTAAACAGATCGATCAAGGCTAGTGACTCAATCTTCCTGAGGCACTATGACATTACTCGTGAACAAGATATCTTCACTTTTTGCTGCGATGATGGCAAGTGCCTCATAGAAGATCAGATCCTCGAGTTCTCAATCAACAACAAGGGTTACACATATGTCGGTGCTTGCAATGGGCTACTTTGTCTCTTCGAGAAAAGCACCAGATATCTCAACATTGTTCTGTGGAACCCTTGTATCATGACTTGCTTTCAGGTCCCCTTTTCGAGGTTTATCAGCGTGTTTAAGACTTGTGAGGTAGGGCTTGGGTTCGACCTCCCAACCAGTCAATACAAGGTCATAAGAATGACCTATACTCGGATCGGAAGAGCTATGTGCCAGATAGATCTCAAAGTCGAGGTCTTTGTGTTAGGGATGAGAAAGTGGAGGAGACTTGTTAGCCCTGCCCCCTTCATGTTACTATATTATCCTCAATTCCAAACCTGCCTACCTTGACGGTGCTATCCACTGGACTGCATATGGGGCATAGTACTCCAGGATCATTATTGCATTTGATGTTCACAAGGAGGTATTTCGAGAAATTGAAATTCCGAGCATGAATCATCCATATAATTCACATTCAGTGACTGTCTATGGAGAGTCGCTTTGTCTACTAGAGTATATGATTTAGAGAAACTAGGAGTAGTTTTCATTTGGGTTATGAAAAAATACGATGTGAAGGAATCATGGACTAAACTATTCAAGATCAATATCAGAGAGGAATGGGGATTCGGTATGGAGTTGGGTTTTAGAAAGAATGGCAACCTCTTGGTTTTGAATGCCAACAAAGAGTTCGTCTCGTATGACTTAAAGAGCGGGAGGGTTGAGCAAACTAGGATACGTGGAAAGCATGATGAGATCTTGGTCTCGAATGACAACAAGGAGCTGGCCTCTTATGGTTTAAATATTGGGAAGGTTGAAGAGCTTGGGATGCCTCCATATTGTAGGGCCATTCGTCAAATAGAAAGTCTAGTTTTACTCAAGGGAATGGATGGCTTAGAAGGACAGGTGAGCTCTCGCAGTTTTACGGGATTATGAGGATCTACGAATGGAAGCATTAGCCTAAGTAAAGTAATTACCCTCAAGTATCCCGATGGATTTGTTATCTTGTGTTCTTGCATGTTTTTGGGTTGTTTTGGCTTTAGAATATTTGATTCACTTAGGTAATTGTTTCTTATGGCTGTTTGTTTCTGAAAGTATGTCTTTGTTCTGAAGGTATGTGTGGCCTTTGTTGAACTCAACGTCCTGTATATGTATATACATATATATATATATATTATCCTATAGAGACTTTATACGCCCTAGTACTCGTGAAAGTATGTGAAATATTATATATTTTTAATAATTTTTATCAATTTTTTAATTAGTTTACCCCCAGCTTTTGTTGAACTCAACGTCCTATATATGTATATACATATATGTATATGTGTATACATATATATTATCCTATAAATGAATTAGAAAAACTAATTAAAAACCTTATAAAGAAAAGAATTGATTCCAACTATTTGACGTGGAGAATCCACATTAATTTTACATTTGATGCTCTCAACCGAGCGCGGAAAAGCAAATGTATAAGAAGGTGCGTGATAATACCTCTTCACATGGTGCAAATGCGGTACAAAAAATACTAATAAAAAATCTTTAAAGACAAGTTAATAATTCAATTAACATATCATTAATTAAGTTCATATAAGTAATTTTATCGGTTTTTCCTCTACATAACCTATATAATTGTGAAATATGATAATTTAATATATTTTTTGTGTTAAAAAGAGCAGTTTTGGACATTATTCGATAATTAATTAAGACTTTGTCCCCGTTGCCATTCACATTTATTTAAATCCTTTCCACATCCAAGGCTACGCTGACGAGCCAATGGTTGTTGAGAATCGATCAGTTGAGGATGGGTTGATTACTGCTTGTGATCTTCATCTTTCTGTGTGCCCTCTCAACGCTTCTTTCTACCATCGATGGTCTAGCCATCAAGCTTGTCCGGAGACACAAAGTAGACAACGTTCTTTTCCCTAAAAACCTCACAGACCTAGAAAGGAACCAGATATATGAAAATCTTTCACTTTCACGAGCTCTCCTCTGCTCTGGGAATCCCATGAAGGCAGCTAGGCTAATGCCGAAGCTGAAACAACTGCGGAGCTCGGTTTTTGTGGTCAGTGTGGCTATTGGCTCGCGGCCGTATGAGACATTCCTAGAATTCGATACGGGGAGTGATATAACTTGGGTGCAGTGCGTCCCATGCACGGGGTGTATTAACAAATATGCTCAGAGTCTTAGTTCGTTCATAGAAAGCTGATTGTCATTACATGTACAAGTGAACACTATAAATACATAGAGGTAGCTCAGCAAGATTATGAGCTGAGAGCCTTTTCTTCCATCTTCTCTCTATTTTTCATCTCAGTCTTCATCTCTATTTCTCTCTGATTTGTAATATTTCAAATTTCCTCCGCTGCTTCCTCAACAACTTGATTAGCCAATCTTCACCATGGCTAAAGGAAATCAAGCACAGCAAAATCAAAACCACAATCAGAACAACAACAATCGTTTCCAAGTATTCAATGCTACCACAGCTGCAGATGGATCTTCACCAACAGATATGCACAATGGTGACCATCCAGGCCTGGTTCTCATCACGCATGTCCTCACAGGATCGAACTATAACACCTTGTCCAGGTCGATGCATATGGCTCTTAATGCAAAAAACAAAGTCGGCTTCATTGATGGCACACAACAGCAACCTTCGAATGATGATCCAAATGCGAAAGTGTGGTCACGAGTCAATAGCATGGTGATTTCCTAGATCCTTAATGCCGTTTCTAAGGAGATAGCTGACAGTCTCTTATATCTTGATACATCCGAAGGCGTCTGGAATGATCTGCGAGACAGGTTCTATCAGAGCAACGCTCCTCGAATCTTCCAACTTAAGCAGCAATTGAATCAGTTATCGCAAGGTGCTATGGATGTCAATACATATTTCACTCGATTGAAAAACACTTTGGGACAAATTGCATAATTACCAGCCCTTACCTGCCTGTGAATGTGGTGCATTGAAAGTAATAGATGAACATCTATAGCAAGATCACGTTATGTAGTTCCTCATGGGACTCAATGACTCATACGCTGGAATTAGGGCTCAGATCTTAATGATAGATCCTCTTCCTTCTGTTCTGAAAGCCTTTAATCTCATCATTCAAGAGGAAAGACAACAAATGATTGGCACAAGGTCTCTTATAGAAATGATGAGCTTCGTAGTTGGTTCTCCATCGGCGACACCTTCTTCATCGCCAGATCTTACAATTGCAGCTACAGGAATTGGAATGGCCTGTGGAAGGCGAGATAGGCCTATCTACAGTTACTGTGGTCTCACAGGCCATAAAGTGGACAAGTGCTACAAACTCCATGGCTATCCATCGGGCTATTAGCTGAGGCCCAGGACGCCGGCCCAAGCCTCAGGATCAAATCTGCATAAGCCTTTTCCACAGCGAGGAAAACCAACTGCAGCGACAGTAACGTCTTCTTCCCAGGGATCTCTCACCACCGACCAAATGCAACAACTGATTGCTTTCTTGAGCTCGCAACTCAGTGCTCAAGCTCGTGACAGACCTGAAACAACTGCAGCTTGCAATTCTGATTCCATTAATTTCGTTATTTCTCATGGTACTTTCCTCTCTGTTCCTTCTTCTGGTCAATCTCTTTCATCCACATACAAAAACTCATGGATACTTGATAGTGGAGCTACTCATCACATCTGTTGCAACTTTTCCCTGTTCACTCAGACCAGTAGTATCAATCCTATTCTGATGACTCTTCCCAATGGAGAATCAGTGACAACTATAGAAATTGGAACTGTCATACTTTCTAACTCATTATTCTTACATCGAGTTTTCTATGTTCCTTCATTCTCATTCAATTTGATCAACATTAGCTCTCTTACTTCGGATCTTTGCTGTTTGGTTAATTTCTCTTCTACTTCCTATTCCATTCAGGACCAAGCTCGGGGCTTGACGATTGGGAAGGGTAGCCTTAAACACAACCTCTGTTTCCTCGACTCCAAGGATTTCACCCCTGTTTCAGTCCACTCTGTGTCTACTTTGTCAAAAGACACTATATGACATTTGAGACTTGGTCACCCATCTGTTGTTAAACTTCGTTTGCTTCACAGGGATCTTCATATCTCTTCTACTTTACCAGAATTATCCTCTCATTGTCACATTTGTCATTCTGCAAAACAAAGAAAATTGTCATTTCCTTCAAGGAACAATCTATCTGCACAACCCTTTGATCTGATTCATCTTGATATGTGGGGACCTTTTCTAGTTCCAGCACTCGATCATCATCGATATTTTTTGACTATTGTTGATGACCACTCTCGAGCAACATGGGTGTATTTGCTGAAAACGAAATCTAATGTTCTCTCCATCTTGCCTAACTTCTATAACTTCATTCTTACTCAATTTCAGCTTAAAATCAAGGGAGTAAGATCAGATAATGCCGTAGAATTTAGTTTTCGAGAATTTTATGATGAAAAGGGGATAATGAGTTTTCACCCTTGCCTTGAAACACCTCTGCAAAACTCCGTGGTTGAGAGAAAACATCAACATATCCTGAATGTTGCTCGCTCTCTCCTTTTTCAATCTTGCTTACCTGTTGAGTACTAGGGTGACTGTATTCAAACAGCCGTGTATCTTATCAACAGAACCCCCTCCTCCATTCTCTCCAATAAAACTCCTTTTGAGGTCCTCCACAAGAAGAAACCACTGTATGATCATTTAAGGGTCTTTGGTTGTCTCTGTTACTCTTCTACTTCTCCTTTCAATCGTTCCAAATTATCCCCCAGGGCCCGAGCTTGTGTCTTTATTGGTTATCCTGCTGGTTACAAGGGTTATAAACTCTTGGATCTTGAAAGCAACAAGATCTACATTTCTCGTCATGTTGTATTTCACGAATCCGTTTTTCCATTTGCCCAATCCTCACCTTCTCAGTCTCATCTTGATATCTTCCATGACAGGGTGCTGCCTTTCCCTTTGGTAGACACTTCCACCTCCATGTCCTCTCCTTCTTCATCTGCACAACAATCCCTTTCTCCTACTCCCTCTCGACCTCACAGGGTCACCAAAGCACCACAATATCTTACTGATTACCATTGTTATTCTGTTGGTGGTTCTGTTCCAGCCACTACTTCCTCCTCTATAGTTTTCTATCCTCTTTCTACTGTTCTATCTTATGATAAATTTTCTCCTTCTTGCAAACACTTTCTCCTATCCATCTCTTCTCATCCTGAGCCACAACATTACACCCAGGCTGCTCAGTTACAGGTCTGGCAAGATGCCATGAACACTGAGCTGCAAGCTCTGGAAGGCAATCAGACCTAGAGCATTGTGTCCCTACCACCTGGGAAACGATCTGTTGGATGTAAATGGGTGTATAAGACAAATTTTCATTTAGATGGCTCCATCGAAAGGCATAAAGCTTGACTTGTTGCGAAAGGATACACCCAAAGAGAAGGACTCGATTACTTGGATACCTTCTCCCCTGTTGCTAAACTAGCTACTGTGAAGCTTCTTTTATCCATTGCTGCAGTTATGAGCTGGTCTCTCACTCAATTTGATGTCTCTAATGCTTTCCTTCATGGAGATCTCGATGAAGAGGTCTATTTGTGTTTGCCACCAGGTTACTGCCGAGGAGAGGGGGAGTCCTTACCTCCAAATTCAGTCTACAAGCTACACAAATCGATTTATGGGCTGAAACAAGCTTCTCGGCAATGGTTCAGTAAGTTCTCTGCTGTGCTTCTTGCTGAAGGGTTTAAGTAGTCACAAGGAGACCATTCTCTCTTCACTAAAGGCTCCTTTGCAGAATCCTTTGTGGCACCTTTAGTGTATGTGGACGACATTATCATTGCAGGAAATGATGAGATAATTATGACCAGAACAAAAGGTGCTCTTGGCCAGAAGTTCAAGTTAAAAGATCTGGGCACTCCAAGGTACTTTCTTGGCCTAGAAATAGCTCGATCTTTAGCTGATATATCTGTCTGTCAAAGGAAATATGCTCTGGAACTCCCAGCAGATACAAGGCAATTGGGGTGTAAACCGCCTTTAACTCCCATGGAGCCAAATATTAAACTATCCAAAGATCATGGAGAGCTGCTATCAGATCCAACAGCCTACAAAAAACTAGTGGGAAGATTGATTTATCTTACTTTGACGAGACCAGATCTTAGCTACTCGGTGCAGAAACTAAGTCAATTTTTGGCTGCTCCGAGAGACGAGCATATGAAAGTTGCCACTAGAGTGTTACAATACATCAAGGAAGCTCCTGGACAAGGTCATTTCTTCTCAGCAAAGTCAAAGATTCAATTGAAGGTATTTACAGATGCAGACTGGGCTGCCTGTCCAGAGGATGATCCACTTCTGGCTTCTGTTTGTTTCTGGGCGACTCATTGTCACATGGAAGTCAAAGAAACAAACTGTGGTGTCCAAATCTTCGGCTGAAGCATAGTATAGGGCAATGGCAGGTGCATGCTGTGAAATTGTCTGGTTTTTAAGTCTGATTAAAGACCTGCAGATTGTCCATGACAGACCAGCTTTGCTGTACTACGACAACCAAGCGACAATACACATAGCAGCAAACTCGATGTATCATGAAAGGACCAAGCACATTGAGTTAGATTGTCATTTTGTAAGGGAGAAGATACAAGAAGGTGTTGTGAAGACCACACATGTTTCAACTGCCAACTAGCTCGCAGACATACTTACCAGAGCACTACAACCTCGACAATTTCATGACTTGCTTAGCAAGATGGGAATACAAAACTTGTATTCTCCATCTTGAGGGGGAGTATTAACAAATATGCTCAGAGTCTTAGTTCATTCATAGAAAGTTGATTGTCATTACATGTACAAGTGAACACTATAAATACATAGAGGTAGCTCAGCAAGATTATGAGCTGAGAGCCTTTTCTTCCATCTTCTCTCTGTTTTTCATCTCAGTCTTCATCTTTGTTTCTCTCTGATTCGTAATAGGGTGAAAGGCGGGGCATTCAACCCTACACTTTCTCGGACGTACGAAAATTTGGCCCATAGTGACAATCTCTGCAGAAAGCCAACTATGTACGGGGACTATTGCAAATTCAAAGGGGAATATATGGGACGCCAACAGGTATCGAGGATCACTTCCAAGGGCTCCTTACGATTCAAGACGAAGTCCAGTGCGGATGAGACCATCCAAGGTTTCATTTTTCGGTGTGCGACCTCTGCCAAGATAAGCTTCAGGGACAACGATGGAGTAAACAATCCCATTGCCGGCATCTTGGGCCTGGGTGCCACGGGGGGCTACAGGGACTCGTTCATGGAGGTCACGAAGGATAGAACGAAAAGGCAGTTCTCCTACTGCCTCCCCCGGTGGAATGAAGGGCAGCACGAAACGGAAGTACTTTTCGGGGATGACTTGCAGCCTCTCCCTCCTGCGGCACGGACCAACCCCCTGCTGAACGATCTGCGCAATGACAAGGTGCAGTGCACAGCCATAAGTGTTGCGGGGCATCAACTACAACTAGGCTTTCGTAACTTGAAGGAAGGATTCGAATTCGATACTGGTAGCGAAACATCATACCTAGGTGGAGGAGCCTATGAGGCAGTAAGAGATGAATTCGTTAACAGCCTCAAGAGATACGTGCAGCCGGTGGAGAATCCACTGCAACCATACGACCTCTGCTGCCCGTGGCCTCTTCCGAAGGAGATACGCCAACTGCCTTCGCTCACATTCCATTTCGGTGAAACCAACTTCGAAATTGAATTTTCGAATGTCTTTAAGGAGCACCCAGAACATAGTCAAGTGTGTATGGCAATTCACAAGGGCAAAAAGTATGACGTAAGCATCCTAGGGGCAGTTAGTATGGCGAATTACAGTTTCGTGCATAACGTCGCCGACCGCACTTTAAGTTTCTTCCATGAAGACTGTCGAGGTAACTCGCTAGGAGTCTTAATGTCCTCGTATCTTGTACTTCTTCTCCTCCTTGGAGATCCCAATAAATCTAAATAATAATACGATGAAGTATCTCGTCTCTCTCTCAAAATCACCGTGAGAAATCGGTCGAAAGAGACAAGACCCGGCAGGTTATTTCTGTTGAAAATCTATTGAAGGCAAGTGATGCATATGCAGCAGTAGGCCTGATAAACAGTTAAAAGGCATCTAATTAATTTTGTACACCCAATATCAAGAATACAACCACTTCTCTAGTTGCACGGTGTACTCAGTGATGGATAGAATTTTCCATGGTGACCTCGATGCAGATCCTTCAACACTGTCAAGATACCACCTTTGAATCTGTTTCAACGATCACATCTTCCCACTTCGTCTTTATCCGTAGCTGAACTCCTTTCCCTACTGCCAGAACTTCAGCCACTTCTGCACAATCAGCTACAAACATTTTACTCTGTACCCAGTGCTCGGGTTCCGCCGCCTCGGGAGATGCCTGTGCCAACCGTGAAAGTACAGGAGAATAGAAGAGGAAATCTATACTTACAGCAATATGTATATATGCATGTATTTAATATGCTGCTGATATTTGTATTATGATATCCTGTTAATATTTCCCCCTTTTTTCATGAAAAATGTGTAAATTTGATCATGTACAGCAAAGGAACAAGTATCAAATTCGGTATTGTTAAGATGGGTCGATTCTTAAATAATCTTGAGCTTGAATTCCGACCGATGGGAAGTTCAAATGTATTAAGGGAGCCTCTACATGTCGGAATAGGATGACAAAATTATGTTTTTATTTCATATATATTTTGTATTTTATATATTTTATCGATAATTAAATTCACGTTTGGAATACTAATAAGATAGGTAAATTCTGTCAATACAATATCTTCATTATCATGCTTTTAACCGATTAATCTGACTCGAATTCGAATTAATCAGGATATAAATCGATAAAGATCGAAATTCATGTATGAAGTCTAATGGTCCACTTTGTACAAAATAAAATTGGAGATTCTTCTTGAGTTCATAAGTTTGGTATGGACAAGTAAAATGGTTACAAAGATGGCTATAACACAACAATTAGACCATCTAATTTTACTTGTATAATATCGTACTACAGTAAATTTCATGAGCAAACACGATTGACACTTTCCGCCTCCACCATTTTCCCTCGTAGAATTTTATTTTTCATTTGAAAAAGATTATGAATATGTGATTTGGTCTTAGTTGGTTGTGATTGATGTGGATCGTTTATACTATTTGGCACTTGGCACTGCCTACGTGTTACGTTGCTACTGCTGCTGCATGCTGGAGAGTTGTGGGCTGATGTTCGGTTGGCACGGTGGGCTACATGTGGGCACTCCACGCTTCTAACCAGCCCGTTTTCACTAGCCATTCTAAGATCACGGGAGCGCTGTTGAATGATTTTATTGAATTTGAACTGTATCAAGACGTCGGAATTTTGAGCTTCCTCCGACGTATCAAGATTGATTTTTTTTCCCACTGTTCCACGGTGGCAGGTACGTGTATATTTAATGAGCTCTTTGCACGCCAGATATTAGCATATTTAGTCATTTGTTTGAACTATAAGAGAGCCTCATAAATTTAATGTATGATAGGAGAATGTTTATTCGTATTATATCGAATTAAAATTAACATGCACAAGAAATTAAGCCAATGAAAATTTATCAAATATCTTCCATTTACTTAAATAGAATTGAGATTGGAGTAATTCTTCCATTTACGCTATTCATATGGAACCATTATGAATAGCAAATATTAGATAAAATAATAATTTGAGAATTGAATTGGTGGAGGCTTGAAAATTAGAGTACCATTTTGGCTTTTGTATTAAATATTATTATTTTCACTGATACAGTTGTATTAAAATGGATGTTCATGAGTGTGAAGAATATCTGCCGAATATCTCATTCAATGGACCCTATCATACAAAAAGTTGGAAATCGATGCAACAAAAATAAATGAACAAAAAAATCCTTGAAAGAAAAGCAGTAATTTCTTGAATTTACGAAGACCCACCACTTATTTTTGCATAAAAATGCAAACTTTCGAATTAAGAAATGTTTCAATCATTTTCATCCCTCCTTTTAAATGTCGGATACTTTCCTACGAAAATATGCCATGCATTTTTAATTAAATCACAATATCTTATATTCTTTTTATATAATTCCACGCAGTATATAGAATGTAGTTTTACAAAAATGAAGAGACACAATTGGAATTAGTATCATTAAAAAAATTTAAAAAAACACAAATTTAAATGAATTATGTTTTAGTAGTAGTAACCATCACAAAATATGTCATATATTCATGCGTAATGTGTTGTAAATAATCTGGATTATTATGTGAACTAATTTAGGTTATATTTTTCTAACTTAGACTATAATTTCACTCTCAAATTTATTAAGACAGTCCGGACAGCCAGTCTACAGAGATTGCTCCTGTGGTAGAGGTGGTCAACGGGCATCATACAGCCGGTCTCCCCTCCACTCAATTTTTTTTAATGTTTTTATCATTTTTAGTTAAAAATATTTTTATTAATATTACATCAACAAATTTATCATAGTAAGTAGTCCATGTCATTATTTTTGGACAAATAAACTCGACATATCTGAAAATAATGTGTGCATCTTGGAAAATTTGACTGAGTATACAAAATTGTTACATTTTTAATCATTTTTAGTTAAATGTTAGGATTTTTTTTAGTTTTTATCGTAAAATATTACATATAAATTTTTTTTTGTATTGTAAGAGCAATTATCTCCATGCGTATTGTTGCTGTCAATTAATAAATATGGAAAGATACTAAATTGCCTTAGATACTATCTATGAAAAGTAAATTTATTTTTCAAAAATTACAAAAATGGAAACATCTATTTCCTTCATGTGTAAGGAAATAAGCATCTATATCTATCTTTGCATATACTAGCTTAACAACAATAGTGTATTTTGAGAACTGGCCTCACAATCTCAAAATGCTACTTGAATTCCCACAAGAAATTCTAATCGAAATTCTCGTGCGGTTGCCTGTGAAATCCCTTCTACGCTTCCGGGTGATATCAAGCTCGTGGAACTCACTCATAGAATCCAAGACATTCATAGCCCAACATTTAAGCAGATCGATCAAGGCTAGTGACTCCAAGATTATAATGAGGCACTATGATTTCCCTCGCTCTCTACATATCTATGCTTTTTATTGCGATGATGGCAAGTGGTTCACGGAAGATCAGGTACTCGAGCTCCCATTCAAGATAAAGAATTACCAATACGTCGGTACCTGTAATGGCTTGTTTTGTTTCTACTGTAACACCAATAGCTATCTCAACATTGCCCTTTGGAACCCTTCTATTAGGACTTGCTTTCAAATTCCTTTTCCAAGGTTTATTGGCAAGTCCCAAGGTTACCTTGTGGGGATTGGGTTTGACCACCGGATCAATCAGTACAAGGTCTTCAGGCTGATCAATATTAAGAGCAAAAAACGTAGGTGCATAAAAGAGCTCGAAGTTGAGGTCTTTGTACTTGGGACAGGCCAGTGGAGAAGACTTGACACCCACCTCTCCTCCATGAAATTGTACCATTTTGGTCCCTACCAAGTCTACCTTCATAATGCTATCCACTGGGTTGGACATAGGCCAGACGACTCAGCTGTCATTATCGTATTTGATGTGCATGAGGAGGCTTTTCGAGAAATTGAAATTCCCAGCATCATTCATCCAATTGATTGTTGTGTTTCGGTGAAAGTCTGTGGAGAGTCGCTTTCTCTATTGGAGTATGGTGATCTCGAGACATCAGAAGAACCATATAGAGTTTTCGTTTGGATTATGAAAATGTATGGTGTGAAGGAATCGTGGGCTAAACTTTTCGGCATCAATATGGAAGATCAGTGGGGATGCAATACGGTGTTGGGATTTAAAAATAATGGCAAACTCTTGGTTGTGAATGATGGCAAGGGGTTGGTCTCATATGACTCGAAGAGTGGGAGAGTTGAGCAACCTATGATAAATAGGAAGAACGATGAGATCTTGTTCCCAAATGATCCCAAGGAGGTGGCCTCTTTTTACCTAAAGAATGGAATGGCGAAGGGGCTTGGGTTAATCTCATATCTCGATGCTATTCCTCATGTAGAATGTCTAGTTTTACTTAACAAATGGATGGTGTCGAAGGACAGTTGCTCTTGCGCATTTTGACGCGCTTATGAGGATCAATTGATTAAGGCTTTAGCTTGCATAAAATAATCACCTTCTACTATGTAGGTAGAGAGAAACTTCTTTTTTTTTTTTTGCACTTTAAATCGTTCATATGATTTTTGCTTATTCTTGTTTGTTTTGGAAAATATATTTGGCATATGTTGAATATCTTCTGATCCAATTCATCAATAACCGAAGCGTAGAAATCCAAGAAGATGGAATCATCATTCAGTCTCTATCTTTTAATAAGTAAAATGAAGCAAAAATGCTCCAAAAGACATTATTTGAAGTAGAAAAGATTGGTATGCAGCTTTGCTAAGAAAATTAATAACATGATATGACAAGCGAATTCCCAATAAGTCCCACTTCTCGGTCATCCATCATCACACGACTTTCATCATCTCTATTATCAGTGGATTATATGCTATAAACATTTAATTAGATGTTCCCAACAGACCGCTCAAAATAGTAATGGAGAAATTCTAAGGGCATGAAAGAAATTTCTTAAGTCACAAAAAGTATTCATTGGTAATAGATGCTTCTTGTTATGATAAAAATATTCATTTGGCCACAATACAATCGTGATATTGAAAAAGCGGATGTCTTTCATTTTCATAAATTTATTTCTTTTGGAAAAAAATTATGAATCTGTGGATCATTTTTGCTACTTGGCGGTGCTTACGTGTTATGTTGCTGTCGCTGCATGCCGCAGAGTTGCTGTGGGCCGATGTTCAGTGGGCCCAGTGGGCCGCATGGGGGACTGTTGCGCTTTTGACAACCCATTTTCACTAATCATTCTAAGACTATGAGAGCCTTGATGGTGGCTTAGTGATTGTCCCTTAATAATCATTCACGCTCACCGTCTCCTTTCTATGCATTTGAATGATTTTGTTGGGATTAAAACTATATCAAGACGTCGGCATTTTGACTTCCACCAATGTATCACGATTAAACTATAAGGGAGGCCCATAAGTTTAATAGATAATAGGAGAATTGATAATTCGTATTATCTCGAAATAAAATTAAAGTGAACGAGACATTAAATTATTGAGAATTTATAAAATATGTTCCATTTACCTAACCAATATTTGCGTAACTCTTCCATTTAAGCCAATCATTCATATAGAACCATTATGAATTGCAAATATTGGATAAGATAATAATTGGAAAATTGAATTGGCGGCAGCTTGGAAATTAGAGTACCATTTTGACTTTTGTATTAAATATTAGTATTTTCACTAATATCTATATACTATTATACTAAAAGAGAGTTACAAACTCTCCTCTAAACCCTCCACGTCACCCTCTTTTTTTCTCTTTGAATTGTAGGGCGAGTAGGGCTTATTTTCCCTACTCTCATATTTTTTGTCTATTTTTTCCTCAGCGAGCCACGTCAGCGCTGCTCACCCCCATCTCCCTCTTTCCCATTTTGTTTTTTCAAATTTTCCGTTGAATTTACCGGGGACGTCCTTTGGACGTCTGGGCTTTTGGTTTTCCTACTGAGCACCGGTGCTACCTCCCTTGATTGTTCATCAACGATTCGTGATTCCTCTCCTCGATCCAGTGCCTTTTGCGTCTCTTGCCAGTGCGGCATCGCCCGGGTTCGTTTGCCATCCGATCTATTGTCATCCTTTTGGGCTTCCTTTCCTCTCCGCTCACCACTCTTCCTCTTGCTCGCCTGTCCCGTCGATCTGCCCGTCTCCTTTCAATCCATCGCTGAGGGAGGTGTGCTTCTGGGCCGATTACCGAAGTTGGTAGGATTTGGGTCCGTCTGTTCCGTTCACGAGGGAATTTCTTCCGTTGCTGGAACCATAGCGTGTCCGAACTGAGCAGTCTCCTCTGTGTTCATCTTCCCTTGCATTCGCTAGTGATGTATGGTCCTTCTTCTCACTTGATTGTTGATGGAGGTGGTCTTCTACTTGAAGTGCTGGCCAACCCATTAGGTCCTTCTGTGCTTATCTTTTGTGTCGCTCCTTCCCTGCTAGTACGAAGGCACGTAAATTCTTATCTTCCCTTGGTAATTTTCGTTTCCTTTTATGGTAGTTTTCCCTATTCTGACCTCTTTTTTTTTTCACGTCTTCATTTCTATTTCCTTTATTGATAGGGAGGGATTTTTGTTATGTGCATCCTATGCATGCGTCTCTCACCCTGATCATCGCCTGCTCTTCGTTGATCGGTGCTGGACGCTTCTACGCCCGGTTCTGTCCCTTTCTCTTATCAATTGACGTTGCCCCAATTGCTCAGAAACTTCATCCCTTCATTTCAATGAGTAATTTAAATCTATCGATAATGAAATCACTCATCCTTGGATGAATTCGCATTCTCTCCATCTTCATTTTAATTCCAAAGATTGAAAAGTCTTTCAGTGTTATTTCTTTAATTTTAGCTTAAATTTTGCAAGATTATATGTTTTCAATTATAGCTAGGTGCGAACCAAAAAAAAAAATATAGCTAGGTGCGTTCTCTACTTCATCCTTGAATGATGGCTGGTAAATTTTCTCCTTTATGTTTTTCTGTTTGTTCAATTATGTAGTAAAGGAGAGGCTCTCTGTGTTTTTATTGTTTGTGTTGGGCATTCAGTTCTTCGTTGGTAGGGAGAGCATTCAAAAACAGTTGGGGGGATTGTCGATGCCATTCTTTAATTTGATACTCACGATTATGAAGTTTATCATTCTTAACATTTTCCTTCTATGTTTGTTGGAGGGGAGAGCAGCTGCCTTTAGGGAAAATAGGTAGGAGGAAGGTGATTTTGTCTCGGAGGAGATCGAAAAGAGCTATTGCTTTGGGTAAGTCTTTAGGTTTTATTTGGCTATCTCATTGTTGAGGATGGATCATATCTATGGGTGGCCCTTCATCTGTTTTTCTCTCATTGCCTAGGTTTAAAAAGGATTCCGTCTATGTCTATTGACGAGTTGGAGAATTCCTTTGATTGGAAGGTCGTTCATTACTTTGTTCATGCCAAGTCGGCTGCTCACTCGGAAGATTTCATTTTCTTCTCACATGTACAGGCGAGCCCACTGCTTTAAGCAGGTTGCTCTATGCTGTTTTGCTATTTCGCTGATTTAATTGCTTTCATCAATGTTGTTTTTAGAGTTTTATCATGCTTTCTCTGAATGGTTGGGTGGATGCTGCGTTATTTCTTTCAATCACATGAAAAGCTTAAAGAATGAAAGGGGATATCTTTCTATTTTTACTATTTTAATTGGGAAAGGGTGGTTTTAGCAAGGGAGAAGATGGTGATGGTGAAAGCCTTTGCAGGGTATTTCAACATCGCAGTGGGACTAGATGTGGGTAAGTGACATGTGCAAGCACTGATCAATTATCATAATAATTTATTTAGCACTTTATAGCTGCTCATATTCTCAATTTTGATTGAATAATGTGCTGAAAACAGTGTTGGCCGAGGAAACCACGGAACTCCTTCTAATGAAATTGCAGAGTGAGTAGTAGCCCTTCTGATTGCCTTTTCACATTGGCATCGCTTGCAACATCATCTATAGTCCAAGACTAATTTCTGTCTTTTGATGTCTATTACTATTTCATGTATTTATTGGCATGACCAAGCAAAAGAGTGTGCTAGATGCATTGCACCTAAATTCCAACCCTTAAGTCTTCCATCAGTTCCTATTTTGTCTATCAATAGTAATTGCATTTGATTCATGCTATATTAATCTAAAATTCATTAACGCAAATAGAATGCAAATTTTCTCTATTTAGTTTAATTATCTTATCTCATTATGTATTATTGCTTTCCCTACTTAACTACTAGAATTTGCTACTCTAGCAGTTTTCCTTATAAGCCTTTATTAAAGGTGACGGATTTGCTAGGTCCTCTAATTTCCAAATTATATGCAATCATTGGTTATTGCAAGTTCTACTATCATTACTGTCACTTTTCAAAATAGTTACCTTATCTTATATGTAATAGTACTTAACATACGTCTCACAATCATATAATCCTTGCTATTAATCTTGAAATTTCTGAATAATGGGAAATTGTATGCACTTACTCACTTTTTCGTAACCCACTGTTCAGATGGCACTAGAAAAGTTAATTGTAAAGGAGTTGCATTTTGCAATAGATTAGTCGATTCTTTCATCCTTAAAATAATCTTCCTTTCACGTGTGTATTGCTGTGAGATCGATTTCGTAACATCAGCTTTATCTTATTCTTGATGCACAAGTATAACAACATATGTTACTCTTGGTTACTTTTATCATTATCACTTGTTGTGGTTCAGTGTATGGTTATACTAGAACTATCAACAAAATTGTGCTCACCATATAACGAGCATGATGAATATTGAAAACAAGTCCCACTTCATGTTTTTATGATCATAATGAAAATAATACTAGGCAGTGCATGCTTTTTGGGATGATGGAAGTGGATTGTGTTTACTATTTTGATGTTCGAATTCATTGATAGATTGTCGCATTTTATTTATATATATGCATATTAAGTGTGATTTGATTTATGACTTTTTAAACAAATAACTTATTTAGGACGAAGATATTGTGGGTCTCACCTTACTAAAGTTTCTCTGACCCCTGTAGAAATTTGCTCCTTGATTGTTCCTTCCTTGCACATTGCCTGCTCTATTCATTGCAAAATTATGACAGCTAAATATTTTAGCTGTGACATTTATTTTGGAACTTCAAATTTAATTTTAAACCTTTCTTAACCGCTTGCTTTTGCATTTGTGAACTCGCTCATGTTGCTTCATCCTACTCTCCTTCCATATGTCTGCATATGATCTAACATTATTCTTTTGTTTTTTTCCACCTTCTAGGCTGACATCTATTTTGAATTTGGTAGCTTATTTTGTACAGGTTTCAACAATATCGAGATTGGAACAAGACAATTTTGTTGAATTACCCGGTTATTGTGTGGAGGGAAATCTTTGCATCCTCGCCTATGAATTTGCCACTCTAATCTATGCATGATGTTCTACATGGTACGATAAACGTTCTCCATTTTTAAAATAATGCATAAACCATATTTTGATTGTTACTATATTACTTTTCTGCTTCCACCAACACTTGGAAACATTAGTATGCTTTAAATGAAACCAAAATAAAATCACTTGAGTAAGTTGTTAGAAAATGGTCTCTTGGATACATTTTAATGGAGCTCACCTGTTTAGTCCTCAATACCTGTAAAGGAGGAGCATTGTGAGGAACATGATCCAAATTACATTAGAGCATAAAAATATGTGGAGGAAAAAGATATATTATCTTCAGGAACTACTTCTGGGTCCTCCATTGAGATGAAAAGTGATTGGCATTCAATAAATTACTATTTGTTCAATTCTGAGTATGTCACCGGTTTCCAGGGAAGATGAATCATACTCTGATTCTAGAGCTATAGTGACATTTTCTATTTGTTCTATTATTATTGTAAATATCTTGGTGGTCTGATGTTCTTTTATGTTACCTGTTGAATGTTCAGTGTTTGGTGCTTTTACAGGAGCAATGGATCCTGTCACTATTTTTTTTATTATCTGATATAATTTTTGCTTTTGTTCATCAGTATCAATGCTCATGGACTATCATTATTTGGTGATCATGAAGTTCAAGTTCACTTATACATAAGTTAAAGGGCATGTTCATTTCTAGCATAAATTGCCGCCGCGAAGCGCGGCTCTTTAACCTAGTAGTTGTACTAAAATGGAGGTTCATAAGTCTAATATATGTTCATTTACAGAATAAGTCGCACATAAATGCTAGTTAATGAGAATTTGTCAGTGGGCTCATTTGGGGGACCCTAATGTGCAAAAAGTTAGAAATCCGTGAAATAAAATAAACGAAAAAAACCCTTAAAAAAGGCAATAATCTCTTGAATTTACGAAGACCCATCACTTATTTTTGCCTGTCTTTCGAATTAAGGGTTGAGTCTTATCATTTTTTTCTCTCTTTTTAAATATCGGATACTTTCCTACGAAAATATGCTACACATTTTTAATTAAATCGCAATGTTTTATATTCTTTTTATATAAATTCACATAATATATAGAATATAATTTTACAAAAATGAAGAGACACAATAGGAAGTAGTCTCATTAAAAAAGAAACAAAAAAAAAGCACAAATTTAAATGTTTTACGTTTTAGTAGTAAATAATCTGGCTTTTTATGTCAATTAATTTAAGTTAGATTTTTCCTGACTTAGTCTATAATTTCACTCTCAAATTCATTTAGAATTCTAGACAACAAGTCTGCAGAGATCGCTCCGGTGGTGGAGGGAGTTTACATATAGAAAAAGTTTTGTATTGTAAGAGGAATTTTCACCATGCCTGTTGTAGCTAGCAATTAATAAATATGGAAAGATATAAAATTGCCTTAAATGCTATCTGTAAAAGGGAAATTTATTTTTCAAAAATTACAAAATGCAAACATCTATTTCCTTCATGTGTAAGGAAATATGCATCTACATCTATCTGTTCATATACTAGCTTAGCAACAACAATGCATTTTGAGAACTGACCTCACAATCCCAAAATGCTCCTCGAACTGCCGCATGAAATTCTAATAGAAATCCTCGTGTGATTGCCTGTGAAATCCCTTCTGTGCTTTTGGGCGACATCGAGGTTGTGGAACTCATCGAATCCAAGACATTCATAGCCCAACACTTAAGCAGATCGGTCAAGACTAGTGACTCCAAGATTATAGTGAGGCACTATGGCTCCCCTCGCTCTCTAGATATCTATGCTTTTTATCACGACAATGCCAAGTGCTTCATGGAAGATCAGGTACTCAAACTCACATTCGATAAAACGAGTTACCATTATGGTGGTACCTATAATGGCCCGCTTTGTCTCTACGATAGCACTACCAACTATCTCAACATTGCCCTTTGGAACCCTTCCATCGGGACTTGCTTTCAGGTACCTTTTTCGAGGTTCATCGGGAAGTGCCAGACGTGCCTTGTGGGGCTTGGGTTCGATTCGTTGGATCAATCAGTACAAGGTTTTCAGGCTATTCTATATCGAGAGCAAAAAACATGGGTGCATAAAAAAGCTCAAAGTGGAGGTTTTTGTACTCGAGACGGGCAACTGGAGAAGACTTGACACCCACATTCCCCTCACAGAATTGCATTATCTCTATCCTTGCCGAGCCTGCCTTCATGATGCTATCCACTGGATTGGACATAGGCCAGACAACTCAGCTATCATTATCTATATATACTGTGACATAGCTGGCCCTTGCAATTTCCAAGTATGTGAGAGAAAACAACTCAATCCAGTATTGCTAACTCCATGCATCTAATACGTTGATATTCAAGGCAATGGAAAAAGCACAGACACTATGATGATGTTGACCAGAAAGGAAAGTTTGATAAGACTAACCTTAACCTTGATAGAACCATATGCTAAAGAATAGAAATGTAGCAAGAGGAAGACGAAAATATTGATTCGATAGTGCAAACAACGTCAATTGTATCTACAAAAAATTATAAGAAACCAGTCAATGAAGTTCAATATAATGCGTATAGGACTATGCTGCCATGATAGCAAAAAATGACACGTACTTTTATAAGTTGCAACAGAAAGGAGTCCTTAAGCGAAATCTTCCATCACATTGTTGAAGGACCTAAAGAAAATATCATGAAGAACACTATGATTAACAAAGAAATTGCCCTCTGATATGTAGTTCGATCAACTCCAAATAGTAAGGTGTTGTCAATAAAGAGCCTAAATAAAAATAGATTTTTCTAAGCAAAGTAAAGTACTATGCTGCACTTGTGAGATCATTGCCTATGCAAAAGTTCATGATACATAATTGATGAGACAAAAGGCGTGTGAAAAACTTGTGAACAAATTGCAGACTGCTAAGGTAGATGAAACGTAATGCAAACATTGTGACCTAAGCACGTGTATCGAAATAAGATTTGCAAAATAAATGTATATGCTTTGTTAAAGAGCATAGCTATTCTTGCAGAAACTTACTTAAAAATCTGGACAAAAATATTTATCAATAAATGGTCTGCCAAGCAAAGTATAGAACTAAGTATTGTTATTTAGCTCTTTAAATATTTCTCGATAAACAATATCTATTCTTGAAATTCTAACAAAGAGTTGCAACCTCTCTTTTAAGCCTCCACATGGCAGCCTCTATGAGTTTTACCCTTTTCCTTTTGCGTTTTTATTTTCACTGGAAGAGGAAATGAAGTGAGGTATTCCCCCCTTCTTTTTTATTATTTCTTTTTCCATTTTAAATTGGTTAGCAAAATTAGGTTGCTTCTTCTATTTTTGTGCAGTTTGAAGAGTCCTTTGCCGGATCTGCTTCTTCCATGCTTATAACACATCGCCTCTTGATCCAGCCATGTGTTCCATCGGGAGACAGGGAGTTTGGCTTCCTCTGGCTCCAATAGGAGCAATTATCTTTTTACTGTAAACCCTAATTCACTGGAAGTGAAGGCTTGTTTTTCTGCTCATGCTTTTCTTCCCTTTCTCTGAAAAACCTGATGCCTCTTTTTATTGCTTCAATTGGGGGCCACGGGCTCCCGCTCTCTCACTTACCTCTCCGTTTGATTGGCCAATGTTGTTCAGGGTTGATTAGCTGGGATGGTGGCCGTCTTGCCTCCTTCGGTAGCTTTTTGTAAAGGTATAGTTCAACTTCGATAGCTGGGACGGTTGAGCGCTCTGTGTATTGTGCTGATTTGAAGTTTGGGTACACTAAGAGTTCCTTGAATTTCTAGGTAGGTCCGATTGATTCCTTTGAATTTCTTTCACAAGTTTCTCTATTTTGGTGTGTCTTTCTTTGATTTCACGTTTCTACAACCTCTGCCTGATCTTAGAATTAATCCTTCTAAAAAAATCAATTCCTTGCTAAAATTCCAGTGACATTGTGCTTTCCAGTGGATGATAAAATATATCCTTCCAAGTATATGGAGGGGCAATTGTAGCAGACAAGTAAGAAGCTATCATCTCGCCAATTTTTCTTCATCAACGGTTTCGCTTTGTGTTTCGATGAGATTCTTATTGCCCCTTTATGTGAACCATTGATATTCTAACTCTTAAAAAAAATAGCATTTTTGAACTTCAGTTCATGATTTTACATTGTTTTTGCTCTCCTAGGATTAATCGGATGGTTTGGGTGGACTGACCTCTACCGTCTTGGACTTGCCTCTATTGCTTAGGAGGCCAATCTCCGATGATCTCTAACATATTGGTGCAACAAAGAGGGGCAATGCAATCCTTTACCCCTGTAAGCTTTTCTTCATGCAAGTAACTTGAAAATACAAAAGAATCTCAGATTTGCAGTAAAAAGTGACCGATCCTATTAGAGCTAGAGGAAGCCCTGTGTCCTGACGAAACACATGGCTGGATTGAGAGGGTGATGCGTTGATTGCAATCTGAAGCACAGATGAAGCAGATTCGGCAAAGGACTCCCGACCCTGCACGAAAATGGAAGAAGCAACCTAATTTTGCTAACCAACTTAAAATGGAAAAAAGAAATAATAAAGGTGAAGAGGAATACCTCACTTCACTTCCATGTCCGGTGAAAATAAAAACGCCGAAGGAAAAGGGCAAAACTCATAGAGGCTGCCACATGGAGGCTTAAAAGAGAGGTTGTAACTCTCTATTAAAATATAAAGAATAGATATGTAATGGTGTAGCAAATATCTCGTGCTCTTTATTTTTAAATTTATTTTTATTTTCAAAATCTTTGGATAGAAAATTATTTCCTAAACAAATTCTAATAATAAAATCAAAATAGAAAAAAATCGAAAGATGAGGATAACAATGACAAAAATTAGAGATATAGAGCGAATGTGGTAAAAACAATAGACTGATAACCATACTGATAAAAAAAAAAAGGATTCAGAACAAAAGTTGTATTTATTCCTATGTGCATTGCACTATTCATGTTTTGAAATTTCCTATTGGAAAAAATTTCCCACTCCTTATTCTAGATCCACTTTTTTTCCTACCATGCAATCATCTTAGTTATTGCTATACTAGTTCACTTTTCTTTCATATTTGAGTAAGGGGAAAAATTGATGGCAAGTTAGCCTTTCCCTTTCATACTTACTCACTAACTATGAGTTCCACAGTAATGCTTATCGAGGTATGAGTCCACAGGTTAGAATATTCTGATACCATGTTAAAGTTCTACAAGGTTTTTAAGAGGTTGTGTCATTAAGATGACAGTTAGTGGTCCCTAGCCCTCTTATAACAATTATTGATTTGCAATACCGGCTATGAATTAGTCCTAATTGACTATCTTAGATGGTACACTATAATCCATTATCAATTGTATCAAATTCTTTTTGTCTCACTATTTTGCTTCTTTTATTTCCTTCCCAATCTTTTCTCGTTCACGGCATTGCAAGGACAATGGACCATATTTCCTTTTCAAAAAATAGCTCAAATTATAAATTTTTAATTTGATTAAGAATATACTCAAAAGAAGAGAATCTGTAGCACTAATAATAATCTTAGTCAATTTATTATCAAAAAAATTAAGTCGATACAAAAATCAAACAGAGCATGAGAGGGGCATGAATTTTATGCAAAAAAAAATAAACTATGATAAAAATATAAGATAATTGAATAAAAATAACATACGAAGAAGGAAATTACAATTTATTTTTGCAAACCGAATAAATACATAGTGACATAATCATTATAAGGAGAATACAAAATTTTGTTTTAGAGCTTTCTTTTCGGTCTAATTTTTATTTTCCTATAATATTTTCTAATAGTTGATCTATCACAATCTGTTACATTTCTATTATATATATATATATATATGTATGTATACATAATACTATCACCAAATTACACTTTGAATTAGTCGGTGCCTGTGAGAATTTTCGGTATTGGGGTATACACCGAAAAAAATAGACATGACTTTATATCTACTAGAGAAAATGATAATAACAAGAAATGACTTAAAAAGTTATAAAAATATTCATCAATAATAATATATACTTGTAGGATAATGAATAAGTTTGAGGTCATACCGAACCCGAACAAATCGAGTTAGAGCAAATCGTAATGGACCAGATCAAGTTGTTATTCCCGATTGTTTATTCATAATAAGAATTTTAGAATTATTATCATTATTATTTATAAAGATTCAAGATTATTCATTTTGACAATTTTATTTTTATTCTAAAAAGACATTTTGAATACGTACATTCTTAGGCTATTGTCTGGTTCCGTCCTTTTCCCTCTATCATGTATAAATGAAAGATTCCCCTATCCCTTTATTAATTTCATGAACGTTACCTCAATTTTTTTTTTTTAAAAAAATAAGAGTTAAGACATTTATCTTTAATATTTAATATATGATCGCCATATTGAAAAACGGATGTCTTACATTTTGATAATTTATTTCAACCATTGAAAAATTCAAATATCGGCTTTGAGATATTCTGTTAACAAATTTGCTGCCTCTAATTTCCTATTATCTAATTACAAAATCTATGTCCAAGGACTATTAATGAAAATGATAAAAATTCTTTTAAATCTAAATTTGGTGTTTCTATGCTTATATGAAAGGTTTATCTCATCATTAAGTTGATAATAATGATGGTCAAAATATTCAATTCCATAGAGAATAATATCATATCGGGTGAAATATAGTCAAATTACACGTCTGCGAATATAACCTAAAACACTTACATTTACCAAAATAAATAGTAAATATTCCGCTTCTGCATACAATTTTGTATCTTGAATTTCCATTAGTTTTTCATTTGTATTAACATGTACAACAGCAAAATTTTTGGGTTGTTTTGGCTTTAGAATATTTGATTCACTTAGGTAATTGTTTCTTATGGTTGTTTGTTTCCGAAAGTATGTCTTTGTTTCTGAAAGTATGTGTGACCTTTGTTGAACTCAACATCCTATATATGTATACACATATATATACATATATGTATGTATATATATGTATATACATATATATATAATCCTGTAAAGAGACTTTATACGCCCTAGTACTCATGAAAGTATATGAAATATTATATGTTTTTAATAATTTTTATCAATTTTTTAATTAGTTTACCCCCAGCTTTTGTTGAACTCAACGTCCTATATATGTATATACATGTATACACTATTATCCTATAGAGAGACTTTATACGCCCTAGTACTCATGAAAGTATATGAAATATTATATATTTTTAATCATTTTTATCAATTTTTAATTAGTTTAACCCTGCTAAATTAAATCTGTCTGTCTTTTTAATATTCTCCCCCTCTCTTTTTGGAGTTTCATGTGGTAGAATCGAGTTAATTTCTAGATGAATTCCTAGTTATATATATTAGTACAATACACATAACATAATCACTATCAACTAGGTAATCGATCTAGACAGGCACACGCTGGCATATCAAAAAACACATTCAAGTGACAATATTTTAGAGAAGGAGGACCGGTCTATACACTAATATTTTGATGATCATTGAAAGGGAAAAGGGAAAATTAAGCGAATTAGTCTTAAGATCGATATTGGTTAATTGGTTCTTCTATAACTTTTTGGTTATTGTTCAATGTTGTCATCATAATTAAGTTAGAAGAAGAACACGATTGTCCATTAACTTTTTTGTTATTGTTCAAGTTAATCGTGTGCATTAACACGTATCCACTTGACCAACCAACCCGTTTAGACCTGTGCTCTATCACACGTTGGGGTTGGTCAAGTAAGTCACAATTACTCCTGACATGTCCCAATTCTTTATGATCCATCTCTCTAGTGGGAGTTCATATGTGTACCTGAACTCTCTTTTATTCTCTCCATACTCATGCTCGACATAATTTGTTCTCTCTTCTTTTGCCATTGAAAACCTCGAGCTCAAACAACGAAAGCAGCCACATAATATTAATGCAAATAAGTCATTATTAGTGCCGAGTACGAGTAGCTGGGTCGCCAATACTACTACTACCCTCCTTTCATTTATCAGAAAAAGCCATTAGTGTGAATATATGGGGAGAAGTTGCATGGAGATTGATTCTCTTGCCTTCGAAGTGAATGCTATTGATTATCTCATCATTAAGTTGATAATAATGATGGTCAAAATGTTCGATTCCATGGAGAATAATATCATACCAGGTGAAATATAGTCAAATTCCACGTCTACGAATATAACCTAAAACACTTACATTTACCAAAATAAATAGTAAATATTCCACTTCTGCATACAATTTTGTATCTTGAATTTCCATTAGTTTTTCATTTGTATTAACATGTACAACAGCAAAATTTTTGGGTTGTTTTGGCTTTATAATATTTGATTCACTTAGGTAATTGTTTCTTATGGTTGCTTGTTTCCGAAAGTATGTCTTTGTTTCTGAAAGTATATGTGGCCTTTGTTGAACTCAACATCCTATATATGTACATACATATATATATGTGTATATATGTATATACATATATATTATCCTATAGACAAACTTTATACACCCTAGTACTCATGAAAGTATATGAAATATTATATATTTTTAATAATTTTTATCAATTTTTTAATTAGTTTACCCCCAGCTTTTGTTGAACTCAACGTCTTATATATGTATATACATATATACACTATTATCCTATAGAGAGACTTTATACGCCCTAGTACTCATGAAAGCATATGACATATTATATATTTTTAATCATTTTTATCAATTTTTAATTAGTTTACCCCCGCTAAATTAAATCTGTTTGTCTTTTTAATATTCTCCCCCTCTCTTTTTGGAGTTTCATGTGGTAGAATCGAGTTAATTTCTAGATGAATTCCTAGTTATATATATTAGTACACTACACATAACATAATCACTATCAACCAGGCAATCGATCTAGACAGGCACATGCTGGCATATCAAAAAACACATTCAAGTGACAATATTTTAGAGAAGGAGGACTGGTCTATACATTAACATTTTGGTTAATTGATGATCATTGAAAGGGAAAAGGGAAAATTAAGCGAATTAATCTTAAGATCGATATTGGTTAATTGGTTCCTTCTATAACTTTTTGGTTATTGTTCAATGCTGTCATCATGATTAAGTTAGAAGAAGAACATGATTGTCCATTAACTTTTTTGTTATTGTTCAAGTTAATCGTGCGCATTAACATGTACCTGCCAAGATTGATGTGGATTCCATCAAACGGAGCCCTGCCGGAGTTGAAAACATCCTAGGGGCGGTCACCATGGCAAATTATCGATTGTGCATAACCTTAGCAAGCACACTTTAAGTTTCCACCCGGATTCCTGATGTCTTAACTTGTGCTTCTCCTCCATGGAAACCACGAATAAATTTAAATAATACAGTGAAGTATGTTTGATGCTTATGCATGATACTTATATATCTTGAAGATATCGATGGTTGAGTTCGTAATGTTGTTGTGGTTCACACTACGGTCCACTACGCTTAGATCATGGTGAAAGGAAGAGATCCAAGTTATGAAGGAAGGAATGCTATCCCTGGAAAACCAATATCTTAAACGACTAATCTCTTATTTGTCGTTTGATCAAGGCCAACGCTGCCTAGCTGTAGAAGTATTGTAAATCGTTTATTTTTCTAGAGGGAAAAAAAGGAAAAAAGGACAGCCGACATGATCATGTTTTGGTCGGCTCGTTCTTACCATCTAACCAAGAATTTGGTCAAAATTTGCCATTATTTATTCCATCGCCAATACATAGGAGAACGGAAATGAAAACGAAACCATAAAACTGTTGAATCTGCTTTTAGTAACACATGGACATGGGTTTTCAACTTTTGTGTCGGGAATTGCTGTAGACAGCGGACAGGCTTCTTCGAATAGGAGGAAATGGCCTAATTAAATTAGATCAATCGATCACTTACAATTCAAGGGAACGAATATCAATGGGGTACCCCCTACAAATTCGAAATTAGCTTCAGTATCCGTATGTAATCATCTAATAAATATGATGTATAAGTTAGACATATATATGGTATCGTAGGCTGTTTCTTTTTCAGATGGTATTATTATATATGCTTAGCACTTAGCAGTGGAAGTGTGTGTACGCACGCAGTGCATTATGCTTGTTATTATTATCTATGGACGGATAAGTCTGTCGACTCTGTGGTATTCTATTGGCATACAGATGACTCCAGCGAGTCTCTACGGCTAGCTGCAAAGGCATTAAGACAATTTGAAAATGCATGTTACCAACACACGGCTGCATGAAACTGAAAACGAATGAAAAATGACCTAAGAATCCGTTAGATGTTCTTTTATTGGAATTTTATCAACTGATTAATATCAATGAGAAAATTTTTTCGGTCTATACCACTGATATTCTGAAATCCAATAGGTCCTGACTAATTCAGTTCGAGTTCGGTGGGTCCACTATAAGGTAAAGGTCTCCCAGTATAAATTCTTTCCATTCACGAGACTTGAACTCAGTATCTTACTTATAGGGAAGATGCACTGCACTATCATCTCAACCAATCCATTTTAGTATATCTATTAGGAAATTTGGTTTCTTTATATAATCCTGGGATTTTTATGTGGATTTGTGTGTGACTTTATTATAAAAGAGGCTCATAGGACACACATAGAATGTGAGGGACGAAGAAAGCTACAAAATTGGAATTCCCTTACTCGTTGTTTTGTTGTTGTTGTTGTTGTTGTGTGTAGGCTTCGAGAGAGTATTGCGTGTAATAAGTCTATCACGTGATAATGCTGACAGTGATATTATAAACTAATAAAATTTAATTAATTTGATTTTTTAAATAAAACCCTAAAAAAAGAAAACAACCCCACAAATAATTAAATTTTATTGATTAATAACACTAATTAAATACTATCACATAATATATTTACTTGTTAGGTGAAAGACTTTCTCGCACGTTTGATTCAGATTCTTAATATTTGGTACCTCTGTTTGTTTTGGGCAGCTGGATCTCAATCTCTATTTTGCTTGGGTAATCAGTGAATCATAGTATTTTTTATATTAAAAATTCTTCCACAAATATTCCGAGTTGTTCTTGTCTAGCTCATTCATAATATACATCTAACCATGAGCAGAGACTGTTAAGTGCAAATACACATCTTGTCAGTTAATTGGTTTCATCGTAAATGATCGATTATATATTCACATAACTTGATTTTGGACGTCTCAAAGATTAGGGTACTGATTAGTGTATTTCGCCTAGATGACCTAGATGATGGTTTATCTGGTTGCCGGCACTGAATATGATTGTTGGAATGCTCTTTTGCGTCACTTCTTTGTTGGTGTTGAGTTGTCCGATGATTCAACTCGATTCCAACTTTGGCTTCGTGCTTGAATCTTTTTCTCTCGTCATGATGGCTTTGTGATTAGTGCACCATCAAAGTTGAATGTTTGGCTGTGAGTTTGTAAGATTGATAATAGCATTGCCGATTAAACCGAGCTGATTGAGTGTCTGATGAAGTGGCTGTTAGGAATTGTGGCGCAGCGGAAACTATATTTTCAAAAAATTTCATTCCTAATTCCAGCGGTTACTTCGAGGTAATTCAGAATTATAACTTAGGAGGGTGTTTAGAATTATACCTACAAGGACTCTGATTCGGTCCCTGTGTTGTATTCCTCGGGTTGACGCTATTTGACGCCGCCTCCTCGAACCGGTATCTTCGATCACGAACCCCCGGGGTTGATCCTTCGAATAGACGCACACGTGCACGTCCTCCACGGTATCCACACCAAGTTTTCTTGTAAAATGGGAAAACCTTTTTCCCAAGAACAGTCACCAATTCGAAAAAGGAGTTTTACTCTCGGCTCTTGTTTTTCCAATCAACTCTCTCGGCAGCGAAAATCACAGAAAAAAATTGGGATCCCAAGGCAATCCCTTCTGCATGTCTATTATCTCGCCAAACATTAATTCACCTCTTAAAAGTCATTGATTGAAATCAAACGGTAAGAATGAAACGGTTGATCTTTATCTTCTTCTTCTTTTTTTATTTAATAAAATAAATTGTGAATGATTACTCCCGATTTATTAATTCAGGTCATTCACATGTATATCACTATATACTTGACCGAATCTCATTCGGTTATTTCATGTATGTATTGCAATTGATTGGAATAATATAAATCCAATAACCTTATCAAATAAAGAATGTGACTGTTATGAACTTATTTCGTGCTAGCAAAATTCAATAGTTCTATCCAAAATTTAAATCTATTAAATTTTGGTTACAAGAAAAACTTGTATCGTGTGTGACCCATTGGGTTCTGCACTGAGCCAGCAGTGGGTCTGATAATTATATTTTAATCTCATTAAACTTTTTAACGAGATTATTCGATTAACTCTTAATCAGATAAACCCACAAGTCAAGATTGACGTCTAGTAACGTGTCATGACTACCCGGATAGTGAGGATTTCAATCTAAGGATCGAACACCCTTTGATGATTAGTTACCGTATAATTAAATCCTTCAGTTATACAATATCCCGAATAAGCTAGGGTATAGATAAAATGTCAAACCCAAATACTTATTCATATGTTTCCAATTCTCAAGTATTTGACTCAATTATGAAACACTGGAAACTCCTTTCCAATTTTCATTGTACTCTGGCCAGAGATTTCTCAAGTCAATACTAAGAAGAATACATAGGATATTCTCTCCTATTAGGAGTAACTGATTCCTTATTGATTACTCACCACCTCCGTAAAAGTCTCATTGGGTTCAGAATACCCTACACACGTCTCAGAGAGTTATGTTAAGGAATATACCAAAACCTCAATTTAACAATTACAAGGTACTATGATAATCTCGGGTCTAAGGATTGTTTATACCTACTATCACCTGAGGATTAGCCTATTGACATTTATTTTAAAATCCATTAGGCTTTCTTCTAGCGAGTCAGTTCAGTGAACTCATTCCATAGTGAGCACTTACACTCTTACATTAGTGATCATTCACAAATAACTGTGAGATCAGTTATCCTCTACTTTAGAGCATGTAACGAGTATACTAGTCTTACCGGATCACCGATCCCCTACTCAGTGACCCTATGACTAGGAACGTTTTTAAACTAAGGTTTATGATATTTCAGGTCTCACTGGTATGATCTCATCATAGCCCTAAAATGAACCTCAATTTATGGGTTTCATCATAGTAATAAATATACACAGCATATGATGAATGAATATGCCTCAAATTATATTTCATAAATAAAGATAAAAACCAATTACATCATATGTGATTGGATTTAGGGCAAATTACTAACAGTGGCTGCCTCTTTCCTTGGCATTTCCTCACATTTTCAATGATATTCTCGACGGAGAATGAGGCGGTCAAGTAGCCTTGCTTTATAGCTGTTTCTTTCTCTGGTGTTTCCTCATGTCTTCCGTTCATAGTTGCAGCAGCCCTTTACTCGATTATCTCTCCCATTTTCAATATCGGTTTCGGGAGATTACAGCCTTAGTGTGTTTGATTATGCAGCAGTTCCTTACTTGATGACTTCTCCTGCTTTCAATGATATTCTTGAGGAGATTAGAGCCTTACTTTTCTTGCCATTATAGCAGCTCTTTGCGGTACATTTTTCCTCATTTTTAAATGATTCTTTTGGTGTAGAATTGGGCTAAATAGTTTCCTTGGTTGCTGCTGGTCACTGCTCGATGATTTCTCATTATTTTAATTCCATTTCCAATGAGAATAGGGCTCTTATCTATTTGATTTTCCAATGGCCTTTTATTCAGTGTTTTCTCTAGTTTTAATGGCATTTCTATGGAGAGCAGTGCTGTTAGTGGCTGTGGGGGTCCTATAGTTGTTGCAGGTCACTGTTTTTATCGTTGTATAATGGTTGTTAGTGCTGTTTTGCTACTGTCCAACGCTGTTAGCTGCTTTTTTTGTATAGTGTAGATGCTGTTGGTGGCTGTTTTGGTACCGTTAGACACTGTTTTGATGCTATAAATTTTCTGTGGATGCTGTTTTTGCTGATAATGTGCTGCAATTGCTGTTTTGTTGCAGTTTAGAGGCTGTTTTGCTGCTATTTTACTATGGTAAAATAGTAGCAAAACGACTTTTAGACACAGTGTTGAGGTTGCTGAAGGTTTGGCGATTGTGGAGGCTATACAACTTGCCGGATCACACGGATGGAAGAAGGTTATCTTTGAAATTGATGCTGAAATTTTTTTAACACTTATAGGATGCAATATAAAGTTCTATGGTTAATCAAGCAAATTGTTGAAGAGATCGGAGGACCAGGGGAAGTCGAATGTATTTTGAGAAGATGAGTTTGATTTTGGTCAGAAGAAGTGCTAATTGCTGTGCGGATTGGATTGTCGATCGAGCTATGAAGGAGATGAGCAGCCCTATGGATTGGGTTTTTATACCTCCATCTCCTTTATTTTCCTTGCTTCAGGATGACTGTAATATTCTGTCTTAGGAATGCTCTGTAACTGACTTTGAAATACCTTACTGCTTTGAAATCGATCCTCCTAGATTGTCGCACGAGATTGATCATCATCTGTGTATCGAATCACGAGCGTAGAACGATGCTTGTCCGCAAGTAATCAAGCGACAGCTGAACATTGTTTATAACTCTTTGAAAATGGAGTCATCCTGCAGGTGCTTTGAAGTTTTGTACGCATTGTTTCTGAGTTCAGGTTAGGTTTAGGGTTATAGTAATTTATATTTAATGTAGATTAGGTCATCCATTTTCAGTTTTGGAGGGGGCTGGCTTGAATTTTTTATTGTTTCTAAAACTCTCGAATCCTTAAATTTTTTTCCCTTCGCCATGCTAGTTCGAACCGGAATTTCGTGGAGAAAGATGGGAAAACACTTATCAAAATGCATGCTACTCCATGACACGCTCCCACACGACAGCAAGTCACCCGTACAAAGTAAATAACGATATCGACGAGTTGGTGACTTTTAGGGGCATTACGATAATGAGAAAAGACTAGTATAAAGAAATTTAAAAGAAATGGTTGATTACTTAGAATCAATTGTACATTCTAATAAAACAAGTTTTATTAATTTCCAAAACAAAAAGTTCTATTAGGTGATTAAATTTATGTAACATACATTTAAAAACACGAGAAACGCATGGCTATTATCCAAAAAGAAATCTTAAAAAAAAAAAGCCAAAGCATGAATTTTGAAATAGAAAAGCATAGTAATTTAAAATGCTCGCAAATTGCAGCGGCTCATTTGAAAATTTCTCCAAGAGTCAAACAGTCTACCCAGCCATGAAACCCTTAAGTGGAGAGTTCCAGGTGATGCAATTTACCATGTGGCTTTCCGCGTTATTGAAAAATATAAAAGAAAAATAAAAAGTAAAGAAATAATAACAATAAAGGGAGCGGTGGCTGGCTGGCTGAGGCACAGTTAGTTACATGACATCGGTATGTTTTAGCCTGTGGAATCACGTCCTAGTAGGTATCAAATGTGGAACTCATAGTCAGCAAATTAGTGAGTATGAAAGGGAAAGACTAACTTGCGATCGATTTCCCTTGCACAAGCATGAAAAGAAAAATGAACTGCCCACCTCGTAGCACAAACTCGAATGATTGCACGGTAAGGAAATAAGCGGATCTAGAGCAAGGACCGGGGAATTTGTTATCGATGGGTCGGTAGAAATAGATCATTTAAAACATAGCTTTCTTTGCACTCTCTACCGTTCCATTCTTCGATTAATTCGATTGTAAGATTAAGAAGAGTAAATCATGCTAGTTCAAGTGACTAGTCGATTTCAAATTAGGGTTTTGTGGGACAAAACTCTGAAAAAATCTTAGATAGTTCTACTTCACGATAACTGACATGTTGAGGAAGAATAATTCTTCGATACATTCGCATCTACCAAAAAAATTCAATGCTTGCACTTACATAGAATGTCCCTTCTTACATGCATGGAATGACACTTTCTAATCGCAACGAATAGTTATAAATGATTCTCTTAGAACCTCAGAGTGAATGTCATTGATTCTTCACCATTAACACAATAATAATGGAGGTCAGCATATTCGCTTTAATAAGGAATAATATCGACTGTTATAACCTAGAATGCTCGCACTTACCAAAACAGATAGTAAAGGATTTGACTTCTGCATAAAATCTTGTCACTCGAATTTTCCTTGATTTTTCATTTGAACGTAAAAGAGGGTATTTTGAGACTCTCACCATTCAATCTTTGGAAAGTATGATGACCATGTTGAATGGCATATCGACTTAAAATTTTTACTTCGATATCGGCACAATCTCTTAGAAATCTTGGGGAACAAGAGAAAATTTTAAAATATAAGAATATAATCTGAGAAATATATATGATTCAGTGTAGTAATATTGTCCTTGACATAGGAACAAGGAGATCCTACGTTTAACGTCGATCAGTGAGATCACTTATGCTCTTTTATTTCTCTTTATCGTTTCTCTTTAGGTTAAATGATCTTATTTATAACTGATCAGAGAAATGGGATGCCATCTCCTTTATTTTATTGTAATCTTCATCAATTTTATCCATTTTTATTTTGATTTCATATTAATCCAATTATAGGGAAACTAGGAACATTTTGCTGGTAGTACGCATTGTTGCAAATGAAAAATAAAAGAAAATATAAGTGACAGACCATTAAATAGAAAAATTTTGAGTGTTGAAAACCATCATTAAATTGTTGTGAAGATGAAAAAAAAATAAACGTAAAATCTTCAGAAAGCACAATGTAAATTGACTTCATAGAAAATATTTAAATTAGAAATCAAAGTTAACAGAAAGCTAAAGAAAAAGGACAGTTGATTTATGTAAAGGAAATTTCACAAAATGAATACTAAAATGCACGTAGTAATAAATACAATTTTGGTTCTCAATCCTTACTTTTTTTTTAATTATTATTATGGTTATCAACCTTTATTGTTTTTAATACATTCGCTTGATATCTATATTTTTTGTCATTGTTATCCTAAACTTTCGATTTTTTCCATTTTGATTTTATTATTAGAATGTCGTTGGAAAACAATTATCTATTTAGATATTTTGAAAATAAAAATAAATTTAGGAATAAAGTGCAAAAGAGATTTCACCGATAATCGCACGAGGATTTCCATTATGGCATGTCTGGTACCGATGAATTGAATAGATAATGAATTGGCAATGAACTGAATGAATAAGTAAAGAGAATTATGAGGGAATTAAACTGAACAATATATTTATTTGGTAACGTGAAATTAGATATGAGTATGGACTAGTAATCGCTAGAAGGTAAAAAAAATTATCAAATTATCCTTCATCCTATACTAATAAAGAAGTTATTAAAAATTTTCTTTATAAATTATTATATATATTTTGATTTATTGTCAGGTATTAATTTATAATTTAATAATTTAAAAAAGATATAATTATTTTTTGATGATAAGATAAACTCATAGGCATGAAGGTATAATTATTTTTTAATTGAAATAAAAACATTAGTTGATAAAAATAATAAAATAGAAGATTTATTTCTTCTTGTAAAAAAGGGTACGAAAATATTAAGAGAGAGAAAATGTATTAGAAAAAAGAGAGAGAAAATGGCTTGCAACGAGAAAAAGCAATAAGTCATAAAAAGAAGTTATGGAAGGGCATCGATATAATTTAATTTAGTTTCTCAATTATTCTTCAGTACTTCATCACCATTATGGATAGCTTCATAGGAAATGATGATGCATGATTGATCCGTAATTGTAGATTATATTAGTAATCACAATTCCACATAAAAATTACCAAACTATGCAATTCGAATTGCGTATGTAATTAACATGTAAACGGAATCCCAATTATACACTACCAAACATATCCTTAGAGTTTCTTGCAGGAGTTGGGGAGCATTTTGGGCTTGTTAGTGGTTCTGAAAATACACGGGCAGATATTAGATATGTGCATCATATATATTTCTGCAAGGTAGAATATTATGCAAATTTTAATAGCACATAATTTCCAAGAAATTAAATGTTTACAACATATGATCCACTATTAATAAGAATAATACTTAGCGAAATGATGATGAAAGTTGTGTGATGATGGATGACCGAGAAGTGGGCTTCCATTGGAATTCACTTGTCGTATCATGTTATTGATTTTGTTAGTGAAACTGCATGTCAATCTTTTTTACTTTAGACAATGTCATTTTGACTAGTAATTTGTCAATTGACTCTTTATTTTTAGCTATTAAAAGTTAGAGACCGAGTGATGATTCCATGTTCATGGATTCTAAACCTTAGTGGTTTATGCATCGGACTAGAAGAAATTCAACATAGGCCAAATATATTTTCAAAAACAGACAACGATAAGCAACAATTATCTAACTGAGCGAACAATATAAAGCATAAAAAAAGGCGCGAATCTCTCATCCTATTAGAGAGCGATTGTTTTACATAGACTAATGCCACCATTAGTTGGTCCTCATAAGTCTGTCAAACTGCACGAGTGCAACTGCCCTTCTACCCCATCCATTCTTTCAAGTAAAGCCAGACATTCTATGTGAGGATTAGCATTGAAAAATACGATTAGCCCATGCTCCACCATTCCATTCTTTAGGTAAAAAGAGGCCAACTCTTTTCCCTCGTTCGAGAAAAATATCTCACAGCCCGTTCCATGTATCCTAGGCTGCTCAATCTTCCCACTTTTTGAGTCGTATGATACCAACCCTATGCCTTCATTTAGAACTAAGAGCTTGCCATTATTTCTAAATCCCAACACCGAATTGGGTCCCGATTGATCTTGCATATTGACGCTGAATAGTTTAGTCCACGATTCCTTCACACCATATATTTTCATAACCCAAATAAAAACTCTACCCGTTTCTCCGCCAATCTCGGGATCATGCTCCAACACGCAAAGCGACTCTACACAGACTGCCATTGAAAACCAAGATTCATTTGGTTGAGCGATGCTGGGAATTTCAATTTCTCGAAGGACCTCCTCATGCACATCAAATACGATAATGACCGACGAGTTGTCTGGCCTAAGTCCAATCCAGTGGATAGCACCATGAAGGAAGACCTGATAGGGACAGATACAATGCAATTCCATAAGCGGGATGTGGATGCCAAGTCTCCTCCACTTGCCTGTCCCTAGCACAAAGACCTCGACTTCAAGCTTTTTCATGCACCTATGTTTTTTGCTTTGGACATAGATCAGCCTCAAGACCTTGTACTGATTGATCAAGCTGTCGAACCCAAGCCCCACAAGGTAGATCTGGGACTTGCGAATAAACCTGGGAAAAGGAACATCAAAGGAAGTCCTAATGGAAGGGTTCCAAAGGACAATGTTGAGATAGTTGGTGTTTCTATCAAAGAGACAAAGTAGCCCGTTGCAGGCACCGGCATAATAGTAATTCTCTTTCTTGATTGGAAGCTTGAGTACCTGATCTTCTATGAGGCACTTGCCATCATCATGATAGAAAGTGTATATCTCTAGAGAGCGAGTGATGTCATAGTGCCTCAGGAAGATCTTGAAGTCACTAGCCTTGACCGATCTACTTGAGTGTTGGGTTATGAACATCTTGGATTTGATGAGTGAGTTCCATGACCTCGACACCACCTGGAAGCGCAGGAGAGATTTCACAGGCAGTCGCACAAGAATTTCGATTAGAATTTCTCCCGGCAATTGGAGGAGCATTTTGGGATTGTCAAGTAAGTTCTCAAAATGCACTATTGTCAAGCTAGTATATGCACAGAGAGATATAGATACTTGTTTCCTTACACATGAAGGAAACAGATTCTCCATTTTTCATTTACCTTTTATAGATAGCATTTAAGGCAATTTAACATCTTTCCATGTTTACTAATCGACAATTACAACACGCATGGGGATAATTGCCCTTGCAATAAAATTTTTTTTCTTGTTTGGTATAAAAACTAAAAAATATAATATTTGACTGAAAATATATTAAAAATGTAACAGTTTGGCATATTCCACCAAAATTTCCAAGATGCAGACATCGTTTTCTGACGTGTCGAGTTTACTTGTTCAACAATGATGACATGGAATACTTATTAAGATAAATTTGAGGATACAACATGAATAAAAATATTTTTAATGAAAAATAAGAGAATTTTTTTAAAAAAAAAATTAAGTGGAGGGGTGATTGGCTGGAGAATGCTAGCCACACCCTCCACCCTGGAGGGTCTCCGCGAAATGGCAGTCCAGAAATCTAAATAAATTTATTGAGAGTGAAATTATAGACTAATTTAAGAAAAATACAACCTAAATTAATTCATATAAGAAGCTGGATTATTCATGATAGCATAGGATTATATTCAATCATTTTAAATAGTTTATTAGAATTAATGGGCAATGAATTTCAACTTCTTAATTGCTATAAAAGGACTGGGAATCACTAGTTGTCTATTTAAACCCCTGACCGGAAATGATGATAAGTTTTTCCCTTAGATATAGCATGGAAGAAAAATGACACATCAATGATTTTTTGAGAAAATATTGGTGAGACAAAGAGCGAGCCAACCGGAGAAGATTAAGAATCACATCTAAACCAAAAATTGATTTATAACAAAAATTAAATGGAGAGAAAAGATTGAAAACAAAAATGGATTTTTTTCCATCTCTAAAGTATAGACAGTAAGTTGAAAAGAGGTTTTACTAGTAAAAAATTCACGTGCCTTTTTATCAAGATATATATTTTTACTATATTTTATCAAGATAATTTGATTTACTACACCATTGCACATGCATATATAACATAGTATATAATGGTTACTACTAGTGAAATAAAATTCATTTAAATTTGTGCTGTTTTGTTTTTTTATTTTATTTTAAATGAGACGACTACCTATTTTGTCTCCTAATTTTTGTAAAACTACATTCTATATATTACGTGAAAGTATATAAAAAATAATATAAAATATTGTGATTTAATTAAAAAAGTGCAGCATATTTTGGTAGGAAATTGTCCGATATTTAAAAAGAGAGACAAAAATGATAGAGCCATTGCTTCATTCGAAAGTTTGCTTCTTCAGGCAAAAATAAGTGGTAATTCAATAGATTAATGCTCTTTTTTTCAGAATTTTTTTATGTTCATTTATTTGTATTGCACAGATTTCGAACTTTTTGCATATTAGAGTCCACCGATTATTGAAATAATATTCAGGCCGGGGCTTGGCCAGACCGCGGGTTCTCGCAGGACACCGGCTCTGCACTGACTATGCTGGTGGCTGAGGCTTACGAAAAAGTTAAAGAAGCATTAATCGAGAACCTGGAGAGAGACAATATTAAGCCGTTGACGAACCCAGTGGTGCGCCTCGACCCTTCCGCAGAAGATCACCCAGCCGACCTCTCTGACTTTCCATCTGGACCAGGCCGCCGACCTTGAGATCGAATTCTTGAACGTGTTCAAGGAGATTCACTGCCCAGAAATTATAAATCATCAGTACCCTGCATGATGATCCATTGCGGCAAGGGCATCACTTTAAAAAGCTTCCTGGGGTTGGTCAGAATGGGAAATTATCGATTCTTGTATAACCTCACTTCCCCTACTGTATCTATCGTGAAACATGTGGAGGGAGTTACGAGTCGTGAGGAATTTTCATCTTATGCTTCTCCTCCTTGTAAACCCTGAAAAAATCTTAATAAAGCAATCAAGTATCTTGGTGACGGACCGATTTCATGTTCTAATTTCCTTATTTTCCATTTGAACGAGTCGGAGCAGTCGTAGAAAATGTTTGTTGTTTCGATATTTTATTTTGTCTACGCGTAGGTTGATATCGATCCACTGTATGGTCAGTGATGGCAGGTCTACAGTCTATGTTTCAATGGCCAATGAAATCAAAGCGAAATAAAGGAAAAATAAATAAGTCACAAGTGCAAGAGATGATACCACGTTAGAATGAGTATTGACGAAATAATTTTACATTAGAAAAATAGAAAGGAAATTTTGGAAATATAAGAGGGATTGAATGCCGCCACTTAGTAGTTTATATCGTTAGGTTGTTTACTTGTTCAATCTCTTATAAATCTGGTTATTGTAATAATTATTAAGGAATAATGTGATTAATTCATTTGTATTCTTTTGACATTCAGAAAGTGTTTAAGGAGTAACTGGAATTTAGGCTAATACCTTGGAAGATTGTATGTAGTAAACAAAAAAAAAAGGGTGGATCGTCTTAAACAGTTCGTATAAATTGATTATTTAAAAGTAGCTTCATACATTTCTGTTCTTTAATTAATTCAATTTTTTTTAATAAGCGCCTTTCATAATTTAATTAATTAGACAATTTTAAATTAGGTTTTGTGAGATAATGCTCTACTCGCTGCGATATCGCAATTTAGATACATGCACTTGCATAGAACGATTCTTTTAATCCCAACAACTATTTTATAGAAAGGGAACACCTCACTCTGCACACCTCCCTTCGATCGTTAATAGGAGCATGCAAATGTACACGAACTGTCTTAATACTCTCAGCACACTCATGCACGCAAGCATTTTAATTTACAAAATTGCTGTTTTTTTCATAATTATCCAATGACAAAGACAATGTTCTGTGATTGTTGATAAATTTGAAAAAAAAATTGTTCTGATTTAAAGTTGGTGTTTCTAATATTAAATTCATAAATTTGACTCTACCTTAAAAATGAAAATAACAAGAAATTGCCTTTTTTTTTTTCCCTGTCAATACCATCTTATATCGAAAGTCCAACACGTTCTGCTCAACCAATCATGTTTGTCTAAGAAATTATTCTAGCATAGTTTTTTAAGCTAAAAAAGTTTGGCTTTGCTATTAATAATAAAAATAAGACAAAATTATATATTTTAAATATTTTAATAGAAATGGTAGGGTAATAAAAAATTCGTAATGGTTATGTATAAAAAAATTGAAATTATGAGTAAAAAATTAAATTGATTGTTCAATTATTTGCTCTAGAAAGAGACATTTTGAATTCGCACATTCTTAAGTCATTAAACTGTCCCATCCTTCTTTCCCTTTCATGTGTACAAAGTCTCCTGAAGACATAGCTATGTGCATTATATATGTTTCCTTGAAGAAAGAAAATGTAATTGCCTTCTTCGCTATTCCCTCAAGCGGCATGTAAGAGGATATTGATTTCATTACGCATGAAGGAAACATATGTTGCCATCTTGCATTTTGTCTAATGATACGTACGCGGGAATGCATTTATTTCCATTTTTCTTAATTTTTAAAAATAAAATTACCTTTTTGTAGATAGCATATAAGGCAATTGATGATCTTTCCAAATTTATTAATTGATAGCTATGACACGCGTGAGTATATGTAAGTTCCCTATGGTACAAATCTTTTGCTCAATGCAATATGTTGGTATAGAAACTAAAAAATATATGGTTAATTACCTAGAAAGACCTGAACTTTAGTGAAATTGCCACTTTTGGCACGAACTTTTCTGCGTGACCTATAAAGACACAAACTTTAAGTTGTTAGTCTCGTTTGGCACGCCCCGTCAAAAATAATGTTTTTATCCGACATGGCACATTAAATTGCTTACTTGGCAAACGGTTGCTGATGTGGATATGACACATGGACTAGAGGGATGTCCAGTCGACCGAGCCTTCTCTTTATATCACAAACTTTCTTCCTATCTTCTCCCGCAAGCTTAGAGGCTACCAAAATAAAAATATTAATAATATCAAAAAAAAAATAGGAAGAAGGAATCATACATTCATTGAAGGGGAGCCAGTCAAGAGTCGGGGTTTCAGATGGAGAGCAGTATGGCCAATGGCGGCGGCGGTGGCGAAGGAGTAGGGGAAGTGCAGCATAGGGGAGTGTGGAAGCGGGCATGGGGCCATTACGCGGCGAAGATCGGGGACCCCTGCATGAAGAGCCCCGTGTGGCTTGGAACATTTGACATGGCCGAGCAGGCCGCCCGAGACTACGATGCCAAGGCGGTGGAGTTCCGCAACTCCAAAGCCAAGACCAACTTCCCCGTCCCACCGTCAGTGATTGATCCCAACAACAACATCCTCAGTAAGGCCAGCGCCGGTGGTGGTTGCGGAAACGAGAGACCTAGTCAGAGCAACACCGTTGAGTCTTCCGAGCAAGAGCTAGTGGCGATGGGTGATTCCTTCCTTCTGGATCTAAACATCACCTACCCCGGTAGTGGTTCTCGGTGGCGTGCGAGATGATCTCCTTCAACTCGATCGTGAAGGCGAAGGACCGACTCTACCATCAACGAGCTAGTTTCAACCACAGCAAAAAGCCAGAGGCGACAACGTTCTCCCACAACGACTTTGACTCATCCTTAGTTGTTGCTTTGGGCGACCAGGACCTGAAGCAATAGTGGAGACAACTGGATCTGGGTCTCAGTTGATTGGACATCCCCTCTCCATGTGGCATGTCCATGTCAGCGACCGTTTGCCATACTACATGCCACATCGGATAAAAACGTTATTTTTGACGGAGCATGCCAAATGGGACCAACGGCTTAAAGTTTGTGTCTTTCTTGATCATGCCGAAAAGTTCATGTTAAAAGTGGCAATTTCACTTATGTTCAGGCCTTTCTAGACTATTAACTCAAAAATATATAATATTTGATTGAAAACTTTTTAATGTATGACCTGTCGTTACATTCCGTCAAATGGTAATGATGATACAGACTGCTTATTAAGATAAATATGAGGATGTGTCAGGAACAAAAATGTTTTTAATTAAAATATGAAACATAGAGGTAGGGGAGACCAGTTGGAGACTGCCTGTCCAGAAATCTAAATAAATTTGAGAGTGAAATTGTAGACTAAGTTAGGCACCAATATAACCTAATTAAATTAGTTCACATCAAAAGCAAGATTATTTACTACACCATTACATAACGTATATTTAGCATAGTACATAATCGTAACTAGTACGTACTAGTTTGAGTCAGTCAAACTAATATTCAAGAAAGAAGTGCTTGAAATTAGGTAGGATCTCTTAGAAGGGCTAAAATAAATACAGATAGATACAATTCAGTCATAAGTTTTCAAGCGAGCTTTTGAAATTGGTAGGAAGGTTTTAATATTCTAGGCAAACATAATTGTAAAGGATGATTTTTTTAAAATGGTAGGATAAGTTAGGGGCTCAAAGTAGAATACTATGCAAATTTTGTCAGCACATACAGTCCAAGAAAGTAAATGTTTATAACATATAATCCAACGATAATAAACATTATACTCGGTGAAATGATGATGAAAGTCGTAGGATGACAGATGACCGAGAAGTGTGATTGCATGGGAATTCGCTTGTCATACTATGTTTATCGATTTTTTTACCGAGACTGTATATCAATCTTTTCTACTTCAGATAATGCCATTTCAAGTAGTAATTTATCGATTGACGCTTCAATTTTGCCTTTAAAAGATAGAGATTGAATGATGATTCCATGTTCATGGATTTTGCACCTCAGTTGTATATGCAGTGGACTAGAAGATTTTCAACATAGGCCAAAAATATTTTCAGAAACATACAACAATAAGCAACAATTATCTAATCAAACAAACAATTTAAAGTGCAAAAAAAAGTACCAATCTCTCTGCCTTAATTACTTTACGCAGGCCAATGCCATCATCAGTTGATCCTCATGAGCCCGTCAAACTGTACGAATGCAACTATCCTCTACCCCATCCATTCCTTTAAGCAAACCAGACATTATATGTGAGGATTAGCATCAAAAAATACGAGTAACCCAAGCTCCTCCACCATTCCATTCTTTAGGTAAAGAGAGGCCAACTCCATGTGATCATTCGGGAATAAGTTCTCATAGTTCTTTCCATGTATCCTAGGCTGCTCAACCTTCCCACTCTATGAGTCATATGATACCAACCCTTTGCCTTCATTCATAACCAAGAGCTTGCCATTATTTCTAAATCCCAACACCGAATTGGGTCCCCATTGATCTTGCATATTGACGTTGAAAAGTTTAATCCATCTTCTTTCACACCATATATTTTCATAAACCAAATAAAAACTCTTACCTGTTTCTCCGGCAGTCCCGGGATCCTGCTCGAACACACAAAGCAACTGCCGCCCCCTATGTATGGGGTGAATGGAAGGGAAAGAAAACAGAGGGGAATTTTCACTTTTTTCCTCCAAGTCCTAATCTCCTTTCACCTTTGATTTGGGATTGAATAGGAGTGAAAAAAATTTTCAAAAACTCATCTACAATAAAATTACCTAAATACCCCTGTCCTAAATCAATCAAAAATCATACTCTCACTTTTCAATATGTAATTTATTAGAATATGTATTTTTAGACATCACTCAAGGACGAGTAAAGTGTTAAACATTATGTGATGTTCGGTGATCTATACGAAATTAAGAGTTTTTATGCTATATTACTCTTTTTGTTCTAGTTGAGATTTTAACAATATTATATTTGGAATATTTTTTTGTATATATAATCTAAATTAATGTATGTATCGTTTATGTGGTTGTGTGTTATGTGATGTGTACAATTTAAGTTTTTCTGAGATAAATTTAGGCGAGTAATATAAAAATGGGAATATATTTGATTGTTAATTTATTATTTATATGCGTACAAAGTTAATTTTTTTTTTTTCAATTCTCCTTATTACGATATATTTAAATAAGGTAAATATTTCCGTCTCCATTTCCATCCTTTCCCTTCTCCTTCATTCCCCTTCTTTCCTTTCCTTTCCCTTCTGTTCTTCCCTTCCTCTTCCCCTCCCCTCCATTCACGTGCATCCAAACAAACCCTAAGCTACAATTTATTTTATTTTTAATTTATATATTTTCTTATTAAAATTACTCAATTAATATTCACTCAAAGAGTTTTGAGTAGAAATACCGTCACTTTGAAAATTAATTTTCAGAAAAATCGTACCATCAAAATTAATTCTTGAAATACCATTACTAGATCGCAAATTTAACACATGATTTAGTTTTAGCAATAGAATGCAACTTGAAAATACGATCTATGGTCATTTTAGTAATAGACCGCAGTTTAAAAATGCGATCTCGGCTCATTAGATCGCGATTTTCAAATTCGATCTACGCTTGAATAATTCCCTTCTCCTTTTGTTGTTAAATGAATGAACCGGGTTCATGCATATACTGCTGCAGTGACCTCTATATGCATATGAGCTCCGATAAGCCCGGTCTATGGAAGGGTCCTCCATTCTTGCTCCTCTTCAGACAGTAAAATGAAATTGGCAATCGAAGAAGAACGACATCATCAGAACCCCATTTGAAGTTGCCAACCTTCTTCAGCTGCAAATAACGACGAATCACTTTGCCGGAGACTACCCTGATCCGCTTTTCGTTTAGCTCCATCGATTCTCGTCCCTGGAAAATTTACATTGGGAGCATGCAGACTCTGGACATCGACAATCTCCCGATCGACATCGATTTATCTCGTCTCGGAGATGAGCTTCCCAAACCCAATTATGGCCGACTTTGCATGCCTAGCTGAGTTTACTATGGCCTCGACTCTTTTATACAATGCCGAGGTGAGCGTTGACTTGATAGCGGACTCCAATGAATTTTTCTTTTTATGGTTTTCTGTTCATATGTTTTTTTTTTAAAGAAAATCTGTAGAATGCAAGTTGAAACTGCGATATATGACTGTGTTACTTGCATGGAACGCATATTTAAGCTGCGGTGTATTAGCAAAATTACATCGCATGTTGAAACCGCTATCTAAAAATGATATTTCAGGAATTAATTTTCGAGGTACGGTTGTTTAAAAATTAGTTTTTAAAGTGACGGTATTTCTTCTCACAACTCTTCACTCAAAGGAAGAAATTAAAAAAAGCCATCAAATATGCATTGTATAATTTCTCTAACCTGTTTGGTTTCTACCCACTCATAGTCTTACTGGGCTTGAAGCTTATTTTCCCTGTAATGATTCGTATCTATTTTTACTTTGATCATCAATGAGGTAGGGATCAGATGACACTAGTCTCGCTTAATTTGGACCCAAATAAATTAGTTACAATTTTTCAAATGAAACCGGTTAGGATAAAATAAATTTGACATATTTTTCCCGAGTAAATTAACAATTTCGTCATTGAGAGAAACACTTTGCTTCACTTGGGTTCATGAGAGATTTTTTGTCTCATCCAACTCCCCCAGAGATGCATTTTGTATCAACTGAGTCTCTAATAATATCATTAGGCCCCTCATGACATCAATTAGGTCCTTAATAATATCAATTAGATTCTTATATTATCAACTAGGTCCCTGAGAGATCATCTATTAGTTTTTCTATAAATTTCAACTAAAATAATATCAATTTTGTCCCTGAAAAATAGTTTTTCATCATTTGGGCTCCTAAACAATTTTTCACAACACATGTACAAGTTTTTTTTTGCCATCATATGTATGAGTATTGACGTGACATTTTTATATATTTTTTAAATTAAAATTTATAAATAGAAAAAGATTTAACGAATTTCATAAAATAGAAAGAAATTTCAAAAAATATTGAGTTTTTTTGAAAATGTCTTAAAATTTGTAAAACAAATCATTAAAATAATAATAATTTTAAAAAATTAAAATTAAAAAAATTAAAAAAAATGGAAAGAATTATAAGAAATTTCAAATAATTTGTACAAAAAGAAAATTTTAAGATATTTCAAAAAATGAAAGACATTAGAAACATGTTTAAAAGATAAAAATTAAAAATTTTGAAAATATATTTTGTAAATTAGGAAAAAGTAAAAAAAAAACTATGAAATAATTTCATAAAATTTCAAAAAAATTCAACAAAGAAATTTTACAAATAATAAAAATTTAAAAAATTATAAAAAGGTCAATAGACACTTGAAAATAAAAGAGATTTTAAAGAATTTTAAAAATTCTAAAAAAATTCTAAAAAAATTTTGAAAGATAATAAAATATAAAATACTAGTCCATCACCTCCGCAATAATTTTGAAAGTTTTCAAAAAATTTTAAAAACTTTTTATCTTCCCATAAGTATCTCTTTATGTCACATATGATAACAAAATATTAGTCTATTCTATCTACAATATAAATCTTGAACAATTTTTAGAATCTTATCGATTTTTGAAATTTTTTATAAATTTTAAATATATTTCTAATTTTATGAAAAATTTTCATAACTTTGGAAAATTTTTAATTCTTTTTTATTTTATGAAAGTTTTTTCCCTTTTTAAAGTTTTTATACCCTTTAAAATTTAATAATTTTTTATTTATTTTTAAGTTTTCCTAATTTACAAAAAAATTTATATAGTTTGAAAATATAATTTAAATTTTTATTTAAATTATTGAAATATATATTTTTCTCAATTATTTTGCATTTTCTTATTTTCTATATTTCTTTATTTTTTTAAAATATATAAACATTTCCAAATTTTTATGTTTTTCATAAATTTTAAAATTTTTTGAAGCTCTTCATATTTTTATATTTTTTGCATATTTTTATTTTGTATTTTTCCTATATTTTATAATCTTTCTGATGTTTTTATTTTTTTTCCTTTTTTAAAAATTTTAATATTTTAATATTTTTATTTTAAAAATATTATTTGTATATACCATGTTATTAAAAAAATATTATTTAAAATATTATCTAAAATTTTTTTAATATCTTTTAAAAAATGAGAAATTGATGGGATCTAATTGATAAAAAAGAAATTAAAATGGAGACCTAATTGATAGTATAATAATGTCGTTAATGGGAGGACCAAATTAAAGAAAATAAATCGAGACAGTGATATAATTGATGGTATAATCATGTAATTAGTAGTCATTTTAATGGAGGGACTCAATTGATACTATGATGGATCCAATTGATACCATGAGGGACTCAATTAATACCGTAAGGGACGTAATTAATACAATGAGGGACCTAATTGATAACATGATGGAGCCAATTGATACCATGAGGGAGCCAATTGATACCATGAATGACCCAATTGGTACATCAAAAAGGTATAATTGATGCAAAAAGTTTACTTAAGGGGCCAACAGATACAAAATACATGTCTAAGGGAGTTAGATGAGATAAAAAATCTCTTAGGGATTCAAGTGAAACAAAGTGCATCTCTGAAGGACGAAATTGTTAATTTACTCTATTTTTTCCCATCTCTCTTAAAAAATCATATCTTTTGATTCCTCTATGAGTTGAATCTCTGGATCTACGATATGTCAAAGTTAATTTAATACTCTCCATAATAACTCTAAATTTGTTCTATCATGAATCTGATTAGATATCGATTTTACTCTTAAATATTTTTCTAAATCAGGTATGGACACGTGTTCTCTCATTTTTTTTTAAATCTAGGTCCTGGTACTTTCTAAATCAAAAAAAGAAGTTTACAGGTGGTGTAAAGCAAAGAGACTGAACTACTCACTCGGATTTGATCGTTGTCAGTGTGCTAGTCAACTTTCCTCTCAGTGTATACAGAGAGAACCAGCAGCTTCAGCTGAGAGAGCTACTCCCTCTCATCACCCATTGAAATTCCGGTTCTTGGGTTGGATTTCAGATAGGATGGAAGCTTTCACAGGTGATTTGAGGATCTGAGGCCGAGGCATGAAGGAAAGAAGCAGCGGTTGGTCCTAGAAGGAGCCGCTCGGTTGTAACTTGCAATCAACTGTTTATTCTGTGTCTTCTTCTGCTGTGATTTCTCAACATCTGTGCTTTAACCTAAAGAAATTCAATTTTTGTGTTAAAATATTTATTTTATAAGAGAAATAATGCATGCGTTTTAAGGCATTTGGTTTGAGTAATATTAGATTACGATAAAATTAGATTACTTGAAAATTTGTTATTTTACATGGAATATAGATGGTAATATAAAATTACCATATTTTGTAAGTGGAAGTGTTCATGGTTCGGTTCGGTTCGGTTCAAGCGGTATAGGGCCCGAACAGTAACCGTTTGAGGAAGAAAAAATCAAATTGTTTAAAACCGGTTCAACGGATTTGATTAACCAATTTTTTACGTAAAATAAATAAAATTCACTATAAAAATACAGTTGATTTGGTTTGGTTCAAAAATTAACCTAATCGAACAATAAAAAAATTAATCAAAATATATTCTCGTTTAAAATTGTATACTTTAATTTTATTTTTTATTTTGTTTAATTATTAATTAGAAAACATTTTGGTTCAGTTAACCACAATTAATTGAACTAATGATATCAAGTAATTGACCGACAAAAAAATCAAACCGTTAACGAACCGGTTTGAACGATTCGATTATTTTTTGTTTGGTTTCGGTTCGATTTTGTGGTTTTTTGAACAGCCCTATTTGTAAAATTTGAAATGGCCCGGAACAGTGAGACTGGGATGGTCAATCCAAGGTGCCACTTGCGAAAACATGGTTACTTTCGTCTCAAGAAGAAGTACGACCGAAGATATCCAATATCTTTTTGTTTCTTGAAACGCTGGTCGGTTTCATTAGTTGAAATAAGGAATTTGTAGTTTAGCCAACTTAAAAGGAGAAATTTCTCGAACGATTCGAAGGTCAAATTTTGATTGGGAGACTAACTTTTTACAATGGAATACAGGGAGACATTTTTGCCACATTAGCCGGCCAACATGTGACAGCACTTCAAAAAAAAAAAAGGCAAACAAAATGGAAATTATGGAAGTAGAAAAAGATTATAAAATTTTACAAATAAAACATTTCATAAATATGAAAAAGATCAAAATAAATAAAAAATCTATAAAATTTTAGGAAATGGCAAATATTTAAATTTCAAGTTCGATCTAAATAATTCATAATATTTTAATATTTTCTTTGATTTGTTTGAAATTATTTATAATTTTCAGTAATTTTGTTTTATTTTTAAATTAACTCTGACCATTTTCTAGGTAATTGTTTATTTTTTCTATTTTGTTTTTTAAATTGTCTGATTTTTTAAACATTTTTTTTGGAATGATGTATTGTCGTTTTTACTTTCAATCAAAAACTTTCTTATGGAGGAGTCCCTGCATTTTTCTTTTTTAGTTTTTCAGTATTTTAAGGAATTGCTTACATGATATTACATGTGTAAGATTAATCCCACGTGAGCATAACACAGAAACAAGAGAATGATAAACATCGTGCATAAGCATATCAAAGGTACTCCATCGTATTATTATTCAAATTTATTGTGATTTCCAAGAAGGAGAAGCTGCTAGCACAGTATGGATAAACACATCAGAGAAGCGTAGCTAGCTAGCCCTAGCTAAGCTATTTTCCTCGACATTTGTCCGGATAGAAACTTAGAGACCCTTTCTTGATGTCGTACACGAATCGATAATCGGCCATGCTTACTGCCCCCAGGATGCTCGTAACCCCATCAAGGCTCCGCATGATCATCATGCAGACCTTTTCACCTTTCCCAGGTACCGGGTACTTATTAAATACATTCCAGAAGTCAATACTAAATTCAACACCACCTGTGAAATGGAACGACAGTGAAGGCAGTTTGGTTCCCGCCGGAAAAGGCCACGAGTAACAGAGCTCGAAGTCTTTCAGTTCTGGGCTCGGACCATCCGGCTTCATCTTGTATCCCTCGAGGTTGTCGATGAATGCTTCTTTTACCTCATCAAAAGCCGAATTCACTAGAAAATCTAATGGAGCGCCAGTATCCAGCAGTAACCCACCGCTCCCATCTTCCTTCAACGGCAGCTCTTGGCCAAGTCGTTTCCCGGCCACGGCGATGTCCACCACGGCAGCCTTGTAAAGGGGGCTTGTCCGAATTTGGATCGTCTTCACGGATTGAGGGAGACGGAGACGTTGCACGTCATCCCCGAACAGGAGATCCGTCTGGTGCTGCTTCTGATCCAACGGGGGAAGGCAGTAGGAGAACTTCGACTTGGTTCTTTCCTTTGTGAACTCCATGAAAGAATCCGGAACGCCAAGCCTGCCTAAGCCGAAGATACCCGCGAATCGGTTGTCCTTCCTGCTTATAGATTCGAAGCCGCTTGCGGACTCTGCGCACCCAAGCACAAATTTTTCAACGGCCTCATAGGAACCCGGCGCGGTCATGAAACGAACATTCTCTTCTGCAGTCATCCCCTCCACACTGCGTCGTCCTATGTATTTCTCCACGAACCTGCAAAACCTTTTGTCCGATCCCGAACTGTCTCTCCTTCCGCACCGACCATCATTGAGGAGCAAGCGACTGTATGTTTTCGAGTTGTCGGGATTGAATGGCCCATCTTTTACCGGAAAACACCCCTTGCATTTACTGCACTGTACCCAGGTCAAGTCGCTCCCCGTGTCGAATATCAGGTAGGCGGAATACGGTTTCGACCCAATTGTAACTTGGACAACAAACAGTGGAAATGAAATCCTTGTCAGCTTTGGACGTAGCTGATCTTTCATGGGCATTGATCTGGTGCTCTGGTTGAGCGGTGGATTGACCAAATTTGCCCGACCCCTTGCTTGCTCGGCGAGATGGAGAGCTCGGGAATGCGAAATATCAGCAAATATTTGGTACTTCTCCACGTCAGAGAGGTTCTTGGGGAAGAGAGCAGAGTCGAATTTGTCTCCCCTTATGAGTTTGATGGTGAAACCATCGGAGGTAATTGGAAATGAGGATAGCGCCGTAAATAGAAAGACGAAGATCAGAGAATGCATGAATCGACCCATTCTCTCCTGATCAAATGATCTTGTGCGAAAAGTTGGCTTATGAGTGTACGTAGCAGCATTGAGGGATGTAAATACTTGTGTGAGCAGCGGCTAAGGACGTAGGATTCGACTGAAATTGGTTCCTTTAACGCCGAGAGAATCTTGAGTACTCAGATCTTACGATGGTATATGCCACGAAGGAGTCACAGAAATAAGTTCTTAATTAATGTTTTACCTTTAATTGAGGGTATTAGATGTTAATGTAGATTCTCATAGTCAATTTCATCGAACCAATTCTTTTTCTAGAATAAGTCTTTAAGTTAATCTTTGAACTTTTATTTTCTATAATACTATCTATAGCACCTTATTAATGTTGAGAGAATATTAAAAAGTCACTGTGACACGATAAATCAATAAGGAAAAATTAATGAAATTGTTCATAACTAATCCTCACCTCTAATAAATTTAAGTACTTCAAAACTTGCTCCATACGATTTGGTAATGCCGAAATCTCATATTCAAATTTCGCTCCAAGGAATATCATTAAGATGGGTTTTTTAGCGTGTATCTTAGCGAATATCGACTTCTTGGAATATACTAAGGTATTAGTGGTAGTCCCGGCCGCAAGCCGGTTTCAGCCCAGAATCAGTTAAAATGGGAACCGGACTGAAACTGGCCCCAAACCGTGAGATGTAAGGTTTACGGTTGGTTCCATTAGCCTCAGAAATCAGAACTATTAGTTCTGAATCGAAATCTGAACTAGTAGTTTCGAACCAGAATTAGCCTTCGAAAAAAGAGAAAAAAAGAGGGGAATGCACCCCAATCCACGCCACCCCAACCAATCACGTCATTGCAGGTAGGGTAGACCTCCCCGGCCCCACACCCACCACCCTCGCCCCATCACGTCATTGCAGGTCTAGCCCTTCCCCTATTATTTTGTGTGATATAAAATACTATCGAGTTTATTATATTAATTATCATTTAATTTTTTTTTTCCCGAAGGCTGGCCGACTAATCCGGATTCGGGGTACTGTCGGGCGGTTTCCCGGAGACCCCTCCCAAGAAGGTCTGCTGCGTTCACAGGGGCTCGAACCCGACACCTCTGCTTAAGCGACACAAGCCCCTTCCACTTGCGCCAACCTTCGTTGGTATTACCATTTAAATTTTGATATATATGAAATTGATCTTCAATAATTATAAAAATTTTATGCATTTTAAAACTTTAACTGTAAATTACACAACGAATTAGTTATATAAATTAAATTTTATTTCATTTTAAAAAAGTTGAACCAGTTGGTTCGGAATAGAAAGGAACTGTAGTTTCGAATGGGAACAGTCCAGTTCCGAACCGTCCCTGAACCGTTCAAAGGAAGGTCCAGGATCGGTTCCAAGGGGCCATGGAACCAAAACCAAAACCGAAACCTATGGTTCTGGAACCATGGCTAGGTCTAATTGGTGGTGCTTAGCTAATGGTGCCAATATTAATTCAATTCATCCTATTTATGATTGAATATAAAAATTCAAATATACATAACTTGTGTGGCTCAATTGCTTCTGCTACTGTCCTCATTTTGCTTAAAAAAAACATACATCTTAGCTTAATTTTTATTTTTTTAAAACATAAATAATGTTCGTGATAATGCTAACCATATAGACATTCAAATTATTTACGATAACGATATATTCTAGCTATGAAATTCCTTAATCGATCCTTAGTTAAAACGATATATTTTAGTGGGAAGGGCATCTCAAGCGCGGGAAAATTGCACTGGTGGTACAAAACCTTTGGCGAATGTAACATTTTGGTACAAAACCTTTTTTTATCACTTTTAGATACGAAACATTTTCAAAATGTAACGTTTTAGTGCAAATTGTACATCGTTAAATTAGCTGATGTGGCAATGTGACATAGCACTGACTGGAACTCTACGTGGCAATTGCGGTGATGTGGCATAAAAATATATTTAAATAAAGAAAATAAAATAATAATAAAAAATAAAAACACTCCCCTCTATCCTCCCTCTCTTTCTCTCACGGGTGAACTAAGACACACTCTCTCTCCCCCGTAAAATAACACACACGCACTCTCTCCCACCTCTCTCTCTCTCCACGTAAAATAAAACAATCTTCTCGTCTCTCTCCCTCTCTGCGGCCAAGGAACTTTAAGAATCAAACAGGAGGATGGAGATGATGGTGATGAACTCTCCCGCTGATTCTCTTCGGCATCGTGCTCAGATTCGGGTGCTACTTTCTGTGAAGAGATTGGGCATGTCGGAAGCTCTCTCCCTCTACTCTCTCAATGTAGAAAAAAGTAAAATTAAAAAATAAATCGGAGTTGGGGCTAATACTCTGGATAGATCGTGAGATGATATCGTGCTTGTTCGTGATGTCAAATGTGATATTCAATTTCTGGTCCTGCAATTGATGGATTACGGCGGCTAGGGTTAGGAAGGGGAAGGGGACGAAGAAGAAGAAACAATTAGTATGTATAAGAGCCGACAGATTCGTTTTTCAGTCGAATGTCAAGTGTAGCGCAGTGGAGGGATACGCCCTCCTCTCGTGAGACAACGTGGGTTCGAAACTTGCCCAGAGCATGCTTGCTGGGTTTTTTTTATTCTTTAATAAAAATATCTAAATAAGAAGTAGAAAGGTTAAACTAAAACATCTTAACCAGGCCCATCGAGTTGGTCGGGGTATGTATATTTATGCGAAAGGTCAAAGGTTCAAATCCTCTCACCAGCCCTCACTTTTTCAATTTTTTATCGCATTTGAAATCACGAACAAGCATGATGTCTTCTCACGATATATCCGAGAATCAGCGGGAGAGTTCATCACCATCATCTCCGTCTTCCTGTTTGACTCCTTAAGTTCTTGGACGCAAAGACGGAGAGAGACGAGAAGAGTGTTTTATTTTCCGTGGAGAGAGAGAGTGTGTTATTTTACGGGGGAGAGAGAGAAAAGAGAGAGTACGTGTGTTTTATTTTACCGGTGAGAGAAAGAGAGGGAGGAGAGAGAGGAGAGTGTTTTTATTTTTTTATTATTTTATTTTCTTAATTTAAATGTATTTTTATGCCAAATCACCGCAATTGCCATGTAGAGTTTCAGTTAATGCCATGTCACATTGCCATGTCAACTAATTTAACGGTGTTAGCGAAAAATTAACGATTTGCACTAAAACGTTACATTTTGAAAATATTTTATATTGAAAAGTGACAAAAGAAAGGTTTTGTACCAAAACGTTACATTCGCCAAAGGTTTTGTACCACCGGTGCAATTTTCCCTCTCAAACGCAAAGGGTGCCGTTGAAATGGCATACTATTCGGATCATGTGATCCAATAGAAGATTCTCTGGGATCATTATGATATGATACCATGCACTTACAATTTCAGTTGGAAAATTAATTCAAAGAATAATAGTATCAGTTCGAGTTGCAGTTGAGATTACAACTTTGAGCAATTACTTGTAACCACAGTAAAAGAACTGTAACTGATTATTTACAACTCACTGACTAAGATTATAGCTTTTATAGTACTATGGTACCTGCATCCTGACTGTTTAATAAAAACTTTTCATGGTTGAACACCATCCTGATCACAATCCTTTTTTTATTTTTGGATCACGTGTAATCAGCCTATTGACGGAGACTCAAATGACTTTCAGTGGGTTTTGAATCGGAATCCAAACTTTCTTTCACAATCGACCACTGGATGTTTAAGGACCAAGTCCCACGTTGTCAACCACAAAACTGTGGAGTTGTCCCATTCCTTTCCTTTCCTAGCATCTCTTCCTTCCTTCTCCATCAATGGCCAGCTACTACGCTTCGGACTCTACCTATTGAAGAACTTCCAATCACACCGATCCCTCGACGTTCGGAAGATACTATGGCTGTGTCGATCCTTCGATCCACGGGTGAAGTGATGCCAGCACCGATCCTTCGCTCACATATGGTGACTTTGATCGAACTTACAGCTCTGACAGAAGCTTCGGCTCTCACCCGGCCACGACCCATGCATCAGGCCAGTCAACAACCAGCCCAGCCTATGACCGTCGAAGGTTGGAAGATTACGTGACAAGGGTGGCATGAGAGTACATCCAACCATCCGGCGGGTACCGGGCTCGAGGTGAGAGCTACGATTCCTTCTCAAGGAAGGAGGACAGCCCGGCAGTGCCAAATTATGGTAGCCGCCAGGCCACGGTACGGGGAAACCACTTCGAAGACTCATTCGTATGTTGACGACTCGGAATCGTTGGAACCTGCCAAGAGGTATGGGAGCAATAACCTGCTCTCTAGAAGAACTAGAAGTGGATAATCTCTTGCAACCTCGGGGCAGTGGCGGCCGGGTCACTGTACGAGTCGGGTCCTCTTAGACTGAGCTTGCTATCGAATAAATCCGAGCCACCGGGCCGATTAGTTAATCCGTAAGATACGAAGGCTTGTTGTGTGCTGGTTTAGCATGACATATCACGTCAAGTCGCATGATATGCTGTTTCTTCGCGGGATGTAAAGCATTGTGTGTGTTATCAATGAAGTGTGACAATTTTTGTGAAAAGAAATCTTAAGTCATCCTACCTCATAGTGACGTGGCGATAAAAAAATTAAACAAATTGTTCTGATTGGAAATAATTAAGGGAACCACTCGAAATCGAATGACCACCGCCAATTTATTTGTTAGTCAGAATCTGATTGGTATTTCCTCACGTTACGTAATGAGGTAGAACCATCTAAATATTTCTCCCATTTTGTGGTGTTGGCTGATGACAGAGCAATTAAAGAGAGCATGAAATTAAAAGCACCGCTGGAAGTCGATTAAGTATGGGAAGCCATTCACCAGTATTTAAACCCCTAAACCCACCAACGCTCTACTCACAGGCCAATCGTTCGAGAAATTATTAGGTGATTTTATCTCGTCACATGTCACGAAAAAATACCAATTAAAATGTGACAAATAAGTAAATTAATATTAATCACTTAAATAATTACTATAATTGATACTAATTAAAGCAATATGATGAATCTTTTCTCAGTACGGTATGTGAGATAGTACCATCTAATTTTTCCTGATGTTTCTGATAAGATTTCATTGGAAGAGAATAGGTGGGAATCTTGTCCCCGGCAATTCATTTCTCCATCTTTCTCTCTGTCCACTTCCCATTTCATATCACCACCAACGATCTATCCATGTAGCTCGTCAGAAGAGACAAAATCGACGCGAATCTCTTCCCAAAGAACCTCTCGTACATAGAAAAGCCTACCTTGTCTGCCAATCTTGCACATTCCCGAGCTCCCCTCCGTGCCAATCCATGACCTAAACAGAGCTTCACGATAGCCATGAGTGACACGGTATCGTCTCCGAAGCTGAAACAAGTGTCCGATTCAATATTTGTTGTGCCTCTTACCATTCGGGTTGGAGCCCTGTGAGAAGCAGTTATGACACCAGGGAGCAGCCGTTGCTGAAGTCATTGAGACCGGATGACCTACGCCACCCATCGACTATTTTTAATAGGCCATGGCTACCACAGATCAGAGGGTCTCATTGACTGTCATTTAAAAAAAAAAAAGAAAAGGCCAACATGGAGATCGATTTTTCAGGTACTTTTGACATGGATGTAGGCATAGCCTTTGAGTTTAGCTTAGTTTTAGGGCTAATTTAAAAGTACGATTTATGTAACTTAAGGCCAGGCCATCTCTAACGATTATTTAAAATAACAAGCTCAAGACTATTACTATTGAAAATTCAGAATTATTGATTTTGATTATTTTATTATTTATTCTAAAAGGAAACATTTTAAATTGTACATTCTTAGTCAATTGGACTGATTCCGTCCTTCTCTCTCATTTATACACTAGAACAAAGGCCACGCTAGGGCGTGTAATCTGAAAATTTATTTATCAGGTAATATTAAAAAAAAGAGCAATTATGAAGTTTAAGGAGGTGAAATAAGATAATATAGTAAAAATTTAAATTAAATTTATATTATATTTTATGAATTTTGAGAGATCTGCAAATGCCAAGAATCGACTATGAGATTCCTACTTATGAGTTTTTAATTTAAACTATGAAAGCCGTAATAAAAAGATAAGCATATATGCGCGTATGGTACTATCTAAACTCATGATGTGAAGTAAGAAAGGAATTTGGACTCCACACATCTATATAGGTAGATTATATACAATGATCATATTTATATGTCCAGTCAAAGAAAAAATTATGATTAATAATGTACAAGATGACCAGATTAATGCTACAATTATTTTATAATATTGACATTTTTACGAAAATATAGTCTTTTTTAAATGTTGTGTTCTCTTATCTAAAAGCCATAAAAAAGATTGGAAGTTCAGTTAAAATGTTGGACTTAAAAATGAAAGCAAACCTGCCTCTAAGGCCAATCGAACATTGGTCTCTTCTTTCTAAGAATGGGCAGCCAACCACCAAACCAACAACTCCTACTATTATAAATGTTGGGCATAAAAATATCTATATCTATAATCTAAAGGAGAGTTACAAACTCTTTATTAAGGCCTCCACGTGGCTCTGTAAGTGTCCCCTTATTTTTCTGTTTTAAGTATATTTTCAGAAGACATTGCGCAAATGTTGCAATTTGGCTTAGTGGTTGGGCTGTTGTGCTTTGAGTGAGTGGTGCAAGGTTCAAACCTTCCCACGCATAACGTTTCTTTCTTTTTTTTGTCTTAATTTGTTTTATATTAATAAATAATAAAATATACTATTGAAAATAAATAAATATATATCAATATTTATCTAAAAAATATATAAATATATAATTTATTATTAAAAATTTTTATTTTGAGTATAAGAATAGATTTATTTTGAGTATAAGAATAGAACTTATGCATTTTATTTTCATTTTGGATTTGATTCTATTGGTATATTAAGAGAATGAGCTTCCTTCATTTAGGGGAATCGAGTCTCCTGTTGGGAAATGGAATGAAATTATTTTTTAACATCTATACAAAACGAATGACCTCTTAATATAAGTGACTAGACTTGAATACAATATCACATTAATATATTATTGTGGGAAAGAGATAAATATTATATTTATATCCTAATTTTTAATGTATATTATTTCTATACTGGTAAATAAAAAATTATAAAATATTTACATTATAAACATATGAATAATAATATAACTCTTTTTAAATAAATGACATTTGTTTGCGAAAAAGAGATTTGATTGTGAGTTAAATGGTGCAATTATATTTTTAAACATTTCTATGCTTTAATATAATTCATTCAGTTCCTTATAAAAGATAGATCGATCCGTAACATAGCGCAGACTCTTTTTCTAGTATATTTATATAATATATACAGGTGAACACGTGTCAGCTTATGATGAAACTCTTTGCTCCTTAATATAAAGTAATAGATATATTGGCCAATCCTTTGGTTGATCTTAAGAGCTTCTTTTAGGACTTTTGGCTTTTTTTTTTCCCGGTATAATAAACATTTGGCTTTTCTAAGAAAGGGAATAAATTGCATGTTTTTCATCTAATTTACCTTAATTCTTAAATTTAAATAGTTTAACCTAATTTAAAAATAAAATAAAATTACATGGTTTATTTTTTAAACTTTAAATATTTATCTTAATCTTAGAATAAAATGAAGTCATGTAATTTTATTTTTTAAATTTAAAATATTTGACTTTTTATACGAAAGGAGTAAACCACATGTTTTTTTCGTGTAATCTATCCTTATATATATATATAGAGAAAATAAGATCTAAGCTATAAAGTTTGTTATTTTCTCTATTATAAGTAGCACAAATACAAGTGGAATGTGAGGAAGTCAAGCTTAATTTTGTATGACATTTTCAAATTTTGCATGTCCAAGAAGTGATGCAAACTCACAATCTCGGAAATTATTCAGTAAGTTCAACGATATTCCATCTAATTTTATGGATTGCTTAATTTCTTGGACATCTTTTTTATTTAATTATCAAGGATAGAAAAAATTAACAAATAAGTGAATAGAAAAAATGAAGGTAAAAACTAATCAAAAGTCTAATAAATATGTTGAATTAGGTTCAGTAACAGTTCGTAATCATCTAATAAATATGCTGAATAGAAAAAATGAAGGTAAAAACTAATTCAAAGTTAGGTTCAGTAACAATTCGTAATCATCTAATAAATATGCTGAATAAGTTATATATATATATATGGCATCGTGGGCTGTTTCTTTTTCAGACGGTATTATTATTATGCTTAGCACTTAGCAGGGAAAGTGTGTACTTACGCAGTGCGTTATGCATGTTATTGTATTATCAGTGGACGGGCAAGTCTGTCGAGTCTGTGGTATTCTATTGGCATGCAGATGATTCCAACGAGTCTCCACGACCAGCTTCAAAGGCATTAAGAAAGATTTGAAAAGGAATGTTACCAACGTACGGCTGCATGAAAACGAACGAAAGATGACTTAAGAATCCATTAGGCGTTCTTTTATTAGAATTTTATCAAGTAAAATAACTATTAAGAAATTATCTCAGTCAGTACCACTGGTATCCAAAAGTCCAATGGGTCCCGACTAATCAAGTTTCTGCTGAGAGGGTCCACTATGGGAGAAAGTCTTTTATAACATTAGTTTACCACGTGATAGTGCTGAGTGGTAATACAAACCAATAGGATTCGGTTATTTTTATAGTTCTTTTAATAAAACCTAAAGGAGAAAAAATCAACCCTAAAGGAGAAAAAATGGAGAATTGCAACGCTAGTCCTAAAAGTTTGTCATTCTCCTAAATCAGTTTTATAAGTTTTAAAGTAATATTTTCAGTCCTAAATGTTTTATTCGTTGCATATGTTAAGTCTATTCCGTCATATATTGCTAATATGTCACTGACGGCGTTAAATCATTTTTTTTCCATTAATTTGGTTGACGTGGTGATAATATATTTAATTTGACATTTTTCAACCTGCTTTATTTTAGTAGACTCTTCTTATCCTCCTCAATTGGTAGTGATTCAAGATTTTTTGAATTGGGACTGCGATATTTATTTTATTTTTAAATTAATTAGGTCGATTCTAATCTAGTTAGGTAGTCAGGTCGGGACACGAATTTACCGTGTTAATTTTTCTAAATCTTGAAAATCACTCAAAATTTATTTAGGATCTCATAAAATATCTTTTTACATGTGCCATGCCGTATATTTAATATAAAAAATCCCAACTTATGTGTCATGTCAGCAAATTGACAGTAAAATTAGAAGAATTAACGGCGTTATTGACACGTCAGTAATATTCTAGCGGTAAGTAATGGAACGAACTTCATATATCTAATGGAGCAAATATTTAGGACTGAAAATGCCACTTTAAAACTTAGAGGACTGACTTAGGAGAAATGGCAAACTTTGATGACTACCAATACAAACCTAAAATGTATTAATTTGATTGGCTCGTGGCACCACATAGACACTGTCACGTAATATACCCATGGCATAAAAGACTTTCTCCCACTATGACGTAAATATCTCCCAAGGTATTTCGCCATTCTGTTGATACGCTGATTGGTATGATTTGTGCATCCATTCCCGACCTAGAATCATATGTTTTCGGCCATTTCCCATACATTTAGAGGGTAATTGCATATATTTTCTGTATTGGGATTGAATTGCTGTAAATGATAGCTTTTAGAGCTCCACACATGAATTGGATACTGCTGGGAGTTGTTTGATGTGCAGGGAATGATGAAGACTGGGCTTGTTCGATGCAGCTCCTTTTGTAGAGAATTTCTCCTACTTCCTGTGTGAGAAATAGGGCACATAATATATCATCGGAAAGCTCGTTGAGTCAGGATTCCAACACATCAAACGGATCTCAATTCGGAGCTGAAACGAAGAAGTTATGGCCGAAAGAAGAAAACTGCGCGCGGAACAGGGGATAGACCGCGGTCCTAGACCGCGGTTTACTGAGGCATTTTTCCTAGACCGCGGTTTACTGAGAGGAATTCGGCCAGACCATTACATCCTATCCCACACCGACCAGACCAAGAATAGAGGAAGTATACCTCCTCTATATATAGTGGTGCACCCTTACATCAAGAGCAGATATAGATATACATATATATATACAAGAGTAGAAGAAAAAGGCACCTACTACAACACAAGACAAGGGACCACAACAACCATTCGGGAAGTCGGGATCGGGAGATTCGACTCCATTATCTAGAGTTCTTTCTGTCCCTTTTCTTCTGAATTTCAACATGTTGTCTTCTCTTTTAACTCTTGTAGTTTATTTGAATATGTATAACTAAACTCCTAGAATCCTAGGGGGATCAATGGACCCATTTCTATGTCTTAAGTAAAGCTCTTATCTTTCACATATATGATTCTGTCGAGGTACGCCTCCTTGGTGTTATTTATGCAATTTCGTACTTAATGCTTTCTTGTGGAATGGCCACCCTCGAGAATGAACTTGCGACCGCGAGGAGCCTCGGAAGATGGAATCGATGTCATGCTAGAATTTGCATAATCTAGGTTAGCTTATGCCGGAAGGTGAGGTTATTCGTGCGAGCGCATCGGAAGATGGTGAGCACCCTAGATAGCCATTTAGGGTTGGTTTAGTTTGGCCTTTCAACACTAATCGCCTAGGAATAGAGTGGATTAGTGTCTTCCGCTTAGGTACATTCGTATGACATCGGAAGGTGCGTACGATGGAAGTGGGGAAACCCTAGAACCCTAGGCTAGTAACATGACAGAATTCATCGTGTGAAAGAGGACTCTTGCTTAAGACTAGAATTGGTGAAGTTGTGAACCTTAGGAGCTTTTTATCGACTGATTTCAATCTGTTTAGTTTCTGTTTGTTTCTTTTCTGTCACTCTAATTACGTGCACTCTACTCAACCTATTCGATTGACTTGGCTTGGGACTCGTTGTTCTAATTTTAGTGCTTAGCAATAGAATCCTCGTGGGAACGATACTCTACTCACTCTGTATTACTTGTCTGCGATACGTATACTTGCGTGCAACATCTTTAAATACGCAACAAGTTTTTGGCGCCGTTGCCGGGGATTCTTTTTCTGCTAACCTAATACTAAGCAACTGTTCTTCGACCAAGTTGTTTTTCTTTATTTCACTTGTTTTTATTGTTGTCTGTTTAGGTGAGATTTTCCGACTTGCATGCGAAGAAGAGACCAAAGAGAGCTACTTCAACCCGATCCGGAGATAGAACGAACCCTTCGAAGGAGGCTAAGAGAGCAAGGCCAACTTCGAGAAGCCATGGAGCACGGGCTAGGAGGTGAAGTAGTGCCACAACAACGTCGGAAAACAATCAAGGAATATGCTCAACCCCAATTTCTGAATCAGTCGAGCATTGTCAAGCCACCGGTGCAAGCCCACACATTTGAGATCAAACCATCGGTGATTCAAATGTTGCAAACCTCATGTTCTTTTGGAGGAGCACCGAATGAAGACCCCCATGTGCACCTAGCCAAATTCTTGGAGATATGCGACACTTTCCGATTTAATGGAGTCTCACCCGAGTATATTCGTATGTCTCTTTTCTCTTTTTCTCTCAGGGACAAAGCGAAGTCGTGGCTGCTTTCACTCCCACCGAGCACTCTTGATACATGGGAAGCAATCACGGAAAAGTTCTTGGCTCAATACTTTCCACCGTCCAAAACGATGAAGCTCAAGAACGACATCATGACCTTCAAGCAACACCACTCGGAATCTTTTTATGAAGCATGGGAGCGGTTCAAGGAGTTACAACGAGCATGCCCCCATCATGGCATTGAGATTTGGACATTGGTACAGATTTTTTATAATGGTTTAGTGGAAAACTGTCGCTCTTCTCTTGATGCTGCTGCAGGTGGTTCGATCATGAACAAGTACCCTGAAGAAGCCTATGAATTGCTCGAGGAGATGGCACGGAATGGCTATCAATGGCCATCCGAGAGGCCAATGGGGCGCGGAGCTTCCGGGATTCATTCAATCGATGCCGTGACCTCTCTCTCTGCTAAGATGGATGCGTTGTTCAAGGAGGTCACGTCATGGAAGAGCCAAGGAGCGGGGCAAGGCTATGGAACCACCGAGGAAGGAACATCCATGGGACCGGTGCAAGAATTTCAAGAGACGGCCAACTACATTGGAGGCAACCCGAGGAACAACCCGTACTCAAATACATACAACCCGGGTTGGAGAAATCATCCCAACTTCTCCTATGCCAACAACAACAACAGGGCCAATCCACCACCGGGATTCCAACCAACTCAGAAGCCACAATCTGCGGAATCTGATCGCATCACTAGATTAGAAGAGATGTTCATTAATTTTATGAAATCTTCGCAAGAGACACATGCTACTGTTCAATCAAATTCTAACCAAATTGTTGTTTTGCAATCACAGATGCGAAATATGGAGACGCAAATCGGGCAGCTGGCTCAAGCAATCAACTCTCGACTTAATGGAGCACTCCCGAGCGATACGGAGATCAATCCAAGAGGTCAAGGACATGAACAAGTGAATGCCATCACACTTCGGAGCGGGAAAGAACTGAACAACCCGCTAGAGGAGGTTAGACCGCGGTCTGCGACCGTGGACCAAGAGGGATGCAGCACCGACAAGCATCTTGAGGCACACCAGGACAGCAACATCGACCCTCCTCAGATCAAGGAAGCTAAAGGGAATACATCGAAGCCGATTCGAACCTATCCACCTCTCCCTTTCCCTCAAAGAGCTCAAAAGGAGAAAATCGAGCAACAATTTCGTAAGTTCTTGGATATTTTCAAGAAATTGCATATTAATATTCCTTTTGCTGAAGCTCTTGAACAGATGCCAAACTACGTTAAGTTTATGAAAGAAATCATCTCAAAGAAGCGTAGGCTTGGCGACTATGAGACCGTGGCTCTAACCGAAGAGTGTAGTGCAATCCTTCAACGTAAGCTACCTCAAAAACTAAGGATCCAGGTAGTTTCACTCTGCCTTGCTCTATAGGTAAAGATTTTGAAGGTAAGGCATTATGTGATCTTGGTGCTAGTGTTAATCTGATGCCTTATTCGATTTTTAGAGAGTTAGGAATAGGAGAAGTGAAACCTAAGTCTATTACTCTTCAATTTGCGGATCGATCAATTGCATATGCTCGTGGAGTAATTGAAGATGTTCTAGTAAAAATTGATAAGTTTATCTTTCCAGTTGATTTTGTTGTTCTTGACTATGAGGAGGATCGAAACATCCCTATTATTCTTGGCAGACCTTTCTTAGCTACAGGTCGTGCATTGATAGACGTGGAGAAAGGAGAGCTTACAATGAGGGTTGATAAGGAAAAGGTGACTTTTAAAGTATTCCATTCCATGGATCCAATATCTAATGAATGCTTCTCCATCGATGTCATTGATAGGCACATTGATCACAAATGTCAAGAGGGCCAAAGTAGGGACGTACATGAAGTGAAGCAAGATGTTGATCAACATGAAAACATGCAGCCGGTGGTGATAATTTTAAGAGAGCCAAAGAAGTTGGCTAAACCTCAAGGGAAACCCCCCGATCCAACACAAGCATGTATGACAAGGAGACGACGTGGCAAAAGGACTACAGTAAGAGAATTTCAACCTGGTCAATTAGTTCTTTACCATGATCCTCTATTTAAATTCTTTCCAGAAAAACCCAAGTCACGATGGTCGGGACCATTCCAAGTGATTCAAGTCTTGCCGTATGATACCATCGAATTGATCAATGAAAAGACGAAGGTGAAATTCAAGGTGAACAAACATCGTTTGAAGACATATCACGGGGATACCATCAATCAGGAGGAATCCTCAACTCAAGGAAAAGGGGGATGATGAGACCGAAAGTCGGGCCAAGGACTTTAAACGTGGCGCTCCTTGGGAGGCAACCCAAGATCAGAATAAGTTTTCATTTCCTCTTTAGTTGTGTCATGCATTTTAGTTTATGATCACTATTTTCTTTTGATTAGTTTTCATTGCATGCAAGGAACCAAGAACAAATTGCCGACAAGCTCGGAGTCCCCATGGAGAAGTACCCAACCCCGCCCTCCACAAGTGATGAAGACGGCCAAGAAGGGGAAGGGAACGGCTCCTCCGAAGAATGAGCTTCCACCTCCATATGGCTCCACATTAACAAGGCAAGTTTCCTTTCCTACTCTTATTTCACATTGAGGACAATGTGTTGTTTAGGTTTGGGGGAGGTGCAAACATATATGCTTTGCTTGGGGAAATTCTGGTTAAGTGTTAGTTGGTGCAAACACATGCCTTACTTGCCTTGCTTGCGCGATTTTCTGTTTAGCTGTTGGTTTGCTCATGCACTTTGATCTATGTTTTAGAATTAGGTTTGCATTTAGTAGTAGTTGCATAATAGGTTAGTCTAGTTTGCATGGTGTGATTTGTTATTGCATTTACATATAAAAAAAAAAAATCTTTTGAAAAACCGGTTGGTCCTTGTTCTATGATGATTATTAATGGCTGAAATTCGAAGCATGATTGGATTTGAGATTGCAACAATCTTAGGACATGTTTTAGAAAGTTGTCAGGATGCCCAAACTTCAATCTTTTCACAACACTCTTGCATTAGGGATAGCTTAAAATTGACCCTTGAAATTGCATGGTTGTATGGCATGCATGAGAATAGACAAGAACATGAACTTAGATATCCCACAAAAGGCAAATAAAGAAAGAATGCTGAAAAAGTGAAAAATCATTTGAAATGCATAGCTATGAGCTTAATGAAAAGATGTGCCAAGGCTTTGAGCACCGCTGTACGGGCTTGAGCAGAATTGAGTGCAAAAAAAAAAAAGTATACGCAATACGGCCCGTCATGTGCTTGTAGTGGAAATTGTCCATGAGTCGAAGCTCGAGGATAGATCCGAAGGGGTATCTCAAAACCTAATGCCTTGGACCAACTGGGACGGGAGCCATTGATCGATTCCTCGCTACACGGGCTTAGCTTTTGGACATGACACTCAAAGTCGTGCACCACCAAATAAAGAACAAAGTTAAAAGAAATGAGCTGAATTGTCAAGGGCAATGTCTAGGGAAGTGTTTGAGTCTTTTGATTGTTTGCTTGACCAACTTATCTATTGATTGGGTGCTTGAACTATGTTAAGAGTGTTTTGCACTAACACCGCACAAGTGAGGGCTGAATGATTGTGAAAATTTGAAGTCCTAAGGTAGATGCATTCGAAGTGAAGATTGCGTGATGAATAAGAAGCCATTTCTGAGAATGTTTTGGGACCAACTTGGTTTAAATCTTTTGATTGCATGTTCTTAGCTTTGCTCGGGACGAGCAAAAGTCTAGGTTTGGGGGTGTGTTGATACGCTGATTGGTATGATTTGTGCATCCATTCCCGACCTAGAATCATATGTTTTCGGCCATTTCCCATACATTTAGAGGGTAATTGCATATATTTTCTGTATTGGGATTGAATTGCTGTAAATGATAGCTTTTAGAGCTCCACACATGAATTGGATACTGCTGGGAGTTGTTTGATGTGCAGGGAATGATGAAGACTGGGCTTGTTCGATGCAGCTCCTTTTGTAGAGAATTTCTCCTACTTCCTGTGTGAGAAATAGGGCACATAATATATCATCGGAAAGCTCGTTGAGTCAGGATTCCAACACATCAAACGGATCTCAATTCGGAGCTGAAACGAAGAAGTTATGGCCGAAAGAAGAAAACTGCGCGCGGAACAGGGGATAGACCGCGGTCCTAGACCGCGGTTTACTGAGGCATTTTTCCTAGACCGCGGTCTTAGACCGCGGTTTACTGAGAGGAATTCGGCCAGACCATTACATCCTATCCCACACCGACCAGACCAAGAATAGAGAAAGTATACCTCCTCTATATATAGTGGTGCACCCTTACATCAAGAGCAGATATAGATATACATATATATATACAAGAGTAGAAGAAAAAGGCACCTACTACAACACAAGACAAGGGACCACAACAACCATTCGGGAAGTCGGGATCGGGAGATTCGACTCCATTATCTAGAGTTCTTTCTGTCCCTTTTCTTCTGAATTTCAACATGTTGTCTTCTCTTTTAACTCTTGTAGTTTATTTGAATATGTATAACTAAACTCCTAGAATCCTAGGGGGATCAATGGACCCATTTCTATGTCTTAAGTAAAACTCTTATCTTTCACATATATGATTCTGTCGAGGTACGCCTCCTTGGTGTTATTTATGCAATTTCGTACTTAATGCTTTCTTGTGGAATGGCCACCCTCGAGAATGAACTTGCGACCGCGAGGAGCCTCGGAAGAGGGAATCGATGTCATGCTAGAATTTGCATAATCTAGGTTAGCTTATGCCGGAAGGTGAGGTTATTCGTGCGAGCGCATCGGAAGATGGTGAGCACCCTAGATAGCCATTTAGGGTTGGTTTAGTTTGGCCTTTCAACACTAATCGCCTAGGAATAGAGTGGATTAGTGTCTTCCGCTTAGGTACATTCGTATGACATCGGAAGGTGCGTACGATGGAAGTGGGGAAACCCTAGAACCCTAGGCTAGTAACATGACAGAATTCATCGTGTGAAAGAGGACTCTTGCTTAAGACTAGAATTGGTGAAGTTGTGAACCTTAGGAGCTTTTTATCGACTGATTTCAATCTGTTTAGTTTCTGTTTGTTTCTTTTCTGTCACTCTAATTACGTGCACTCTACTCAACCTATTCGATTGACTTGGCTTGGGACTCGTTGTTCTAATTTTAGTGCTTAGCAATAGAATCCTCGTGGGAACGATACTCTACTCACTCTGTATTACTTGTCTGCGATACGTATACTTGCGTGCAACATCTTTAAATCACATGACTCGAGCATAATATCTTACTTAAGGGGAAGATTTACCACCCTACCATATAAACCAATCCATATAAACCAATCCATTTTGGTATATCTATTAGGAAATTTGATTTCTATGTAATCTTAGAATTTTTTTTATGTGGATTTGGGCGTGAGTTTACTATACAAGAGGCACATAGAACACACATAGAAAGGTGAGGAACGAAGAAAGCTACAAAATCCAAGATGGGAAAACCACTGTTAGAGATGCCACGACATACTTTTATAATGGTGTTTTTTATTTAGTAACCCATTACTAACACAGACGGAATATCTACCAAGATTCCTTAGTAATTTTGACAGAATGTACTAACGTACCACCATGAGAAATCTTCAAGCGAGAAAAGACCCGACAGATCATTTCCATTGAAAATCTATTGGAAATTAATAATTTTTTTAGTAATATATTGTCCATTTAGAACAAAGCTTGCGCAGTTCAATTATTTAAAGAAATTATCTAAACTGAGGACCTTATAAGAACGTGAAGATTCTCCCTCTTTTTTATTTTAAGTTGTTCGATTGATTTATTGATACCCATCAAATATTATTTACTAATATTACCGGTTGACGGATGATGGATGATTGAGGCAAGTTCGGTCTGTACAGTATCTTCTTTATCATGTTTTTAATGGATTAATCTAACTCAAATTTAAACTAATCAAGATGTATATCGATAAAGATTGAAGTTCATATATGAAGTCTAATAATTTTTCATTTTGTATAAAATAAAATTGGAGATTCTTCCGTAGGTTTATTATTCCATACGCTAAATCGAAGGTCAAGGGGAACCATGTTAGAATACATGTATTAAGTAATATATAATAAAATATGTCTCATCTAACTAGTTTAATATTTTAGAATAAAGAATCATTGCGACCTCAAATTCTAGGCTTCTTCTGCATGGCACAACTCTTCCCATCAAGCATTTTGTCAAGGAAAAATTACCCAGTTGATGCTTCGTACTTCTCTATGGAAATCACAATTCGATTTCCTCTTCCACAATACATACTTTCTCCCACTGTTTCATAAATAATTACTAAAGAAATTCAATAATTGGTAAATTTTTTGGGTTATTATAAGTTGTACAAATTCTATTTGGTAAGTACGTTAAAATAGGTGCTTATGAATTGAATAGATGTTCATTTACAAAATAAGTCGTATATAAATTCGAAATAATGAGAATCTGCCAAATGTCTTATTCACTGACCCCTAATGTCTAAAAAGTTGAAAATATGTGCAATAAAAAATAAATAAACAAAAATATGCCATAATCCCTTGAATTTACGAAGACCCACCACTTATTTTTGCCCAAAGAAGCAGACTTTCGAATTAAGGAATTACTCCTTCATTTCTGTCTCTCTTTTTAAACATTGGATACTTTCCTACCAAAATATGCTATACATTTTTAATTAAATCACAATATTTTATATTCTTTTTATATAAATACAAAAATTAAGAGACACAATGGGAAGAAGTCTCATTAAAAAAACAAAACAGCACAGATTTAAATGAATTATATTTTAGTAGTAGTAACCATTATAAAATATGTTATATATACATATGCAATGGTGTAGTAATAATCCAGCTTTTTATGCCAATTAATTTAGGTTTTATTTTTTCTAACTTAGTTTATAATTTCACTCTCAAATTTATTTAGACTTCTGGACAACCAGTCCGCGGAGATCGCTCCAGTGGTGGAGGGGGTCTCAGCAGGTGCCATCCAGTCGGTCTCTGCTCCACTTAATTTTTTAAAAAAATTTTGTTTGTTATTTTTAATTAAAAATGTTTTTTTAATGCTACATCCTCAAATTTACCTTAACAATTAGTCCATGTCATCATTGTTGGAGAAGTAAATTCGGCAAGTCAGAAAATGATGTCTCATCTTGAAAAATTTGACGGAATATATAAAATAGTTACATTTTTAATAGTTTTTCAGTCAAATGTTATATTTTTATTTTTGCTTTATGCTGGAATATTACATATAGAAAAAGTTTTGTATTGTAAGAGCAGTTTCCTCATGCCTCTTGTAGCTATCATTTAATAAATATGGAAAGATGGTAAATTGCCTTAAGTACTATCTATAAAAGGCAAATTTATTTTTCAAAAATTAAAAAAATGGAAATATCTATTTCCTTCATGTGTAAGGAAATAAGCATCTATATCTATATGTGCATATACTAGCTTAACAACAACAATTTATTTTGAGAACTGATCTCACAATCCCAAAATGCTCCTCGAATTGCCACAAGAAATTCTAAACGAAATTCTCGTGCGATTGCCTGTGAAATCCCTTTTGCGCTTCCGGGTGATTTCGAGGTTATGGAACTCTCTCATCGAATCCAAGACATTCATAGCCCAACACTTAAGCAAAGCAGTCAAGGCTAGTGACTCCAAGATTATCATAAGGCACTATGATGTCCCTCGCTCTCGATACATCTACGCTTCTTATCGCGATGATGGAAAATGCCTCACGGAAGATCGGGTACTCGAGCGCCCGTTCAAGAAAATGAACTACCATTACGATGGTACGTGTAATGGGTTGCTTTATCTCTCCGATAGCACCACCAGCTATCTAAACATTGTCCTTTGGAATCCTTCAATTAGGACTTGCTTTCAGGTTCCTTTTCCAAGGTTTATCGGTGAGTCTGTGATGTGCCTTGTGGGTCTTGGGTTTGACTGCTGGATCAATCAGTACAAGATCTTAAGGTTGATCTATATCCAGAGCGAAAAAGGTAGGTGCATAAAAGAGTTTGAAGTCGAGGTCTTTGTACTCGGGACGGGCAAGTGGAGAAGAATCAATGCCCACATTCCCCTCATGGAATTGTACTATCTCCATCCCTGCCAAGCCTACCTTCATGATGCTATCCACTGGGTTGCAGATAGGCCAGACAACTCAGCGACCATTATCGTATTTGATGTGCATGAGGAGGTGTTTCGAACAATTGAAATTCCCGACATTGCTCAACCAAATTATTGTAGCATTTCAGTGGGAGTCTGTGTAGAATCACTTTCTTTGTTAGAGTATGATAATCCCATGACATCAGAAGAAATAGGTAGAGTCTTTGTTTGGACTATGAAAATATATGGTTTGAAGGAATCATGGACTAAACTTTTTAGTATCAATAGGGAAGATCAATGGGGACGCAACTCGGTTTTGGGATTTAGAAATAATGGCAAACTCTTGGTTGTGAATGATGGCGAAGGGTTGCTCTCGTATGACTCAAAGACTGGGAGGGTTGAGCAGCCTAGGATACATGGAAAGAACGATGAGATCTTGCTCTCAAATGATCCCAAGGAGGTGGCCTCTTTTTACCTAAAGAATGAAATGATGAAGGGGCATGGGATCGTACATTTTGATGCTATTCCTCACATAGAGTGCCTTGTTTTACTTAAGGAATGGATGGGGTAGAAGGATAGTTGCATTCATGTAGTTCAATGGGCTTATGAAGATCAACTGATGAAGGCATTGGCATACAACGCCAACGCATTTTTTTAGCTCTTTAAATTGTTCGTTTTGTTAGATAATTGTCGCTAGTTGTTATCTGCTTCTGAAAATATATTTGGCCTATGTTGAGTATCTTCTAGTCCAATATATAAACAACTGAGGACTAGCATCCATGAATATGGAATCATCATTTAGTCTCCATCTTTTAATAATAAAAAATGAAATGTCAATTGATAAATTACTACTCAAAAAGACATTATCTAAAGTAGAAAAGGTCGGTGCACAGTCTCGCTAAGAAAATCAATAACATAATATGATAAACGAATCTCCATGGAATCGCACTTCTGGGACTTTCATTGTCATTTAAGTATTATTTTTATTATTAGTGGATCATATGTTATAAACATTTGCTTCCTTGGAATTTACATGTTGGCAAATTTTGCATAATACTCTACTTTGAACCCTAAGCGTATCCTACCATTTTAAAAAAATCGTCCTTTACAATTATGTCTCCCTAGAATAAAACCTGCCTACCAATTTCAAAAGCTCTCTTGGAAATTTCTGACCGACTTGTATGAATTTGTATTTACTTTAATGCATATAAGAGATCGTAGCTAATATCAAGCACTCACTTGTATATTAGTTTGACTCAAATTATTATATAATTAGTTGCCTCAATGTGGAAAAAGTTCGAAAACTGTACAATAAAAATAAAGGGACATATAAAAAAAAAGGTCTGAAGGCTCAGAATTAATCTCTTGAAAAAAGTATTTAAAATCTCGATGTGTTTTTCTTAGAAAATAGAGGAGAATTTGATCCGTAATTAGCTATCATCGATATCAACCAAATATAAATCTATGTGGTGCATATCTTATTAATATGCCATTCATTTTTAACTAAATAACAATATCTAATAATCTTTTTATATGCTTCCACGTAATAATATAGAATTTAGTTTTATGAAAATTAAGAGATACAATAGAAAGTACACTCATTTTAAAAAGATAAAAAGAACCAATTTAAATAAATTTTGTTTTCGTACTAATAAGCATTATATACTATATCTTATATAAGCATATGTAATGGTGTAGCAAATAATCTGGCCTTTGATGTGAATTAATTTAGGTTATATTTTACCTAACTTAATTTATAATTTCACTCTCACATTTATTTAGATTTTTGGATAGCCAGTCTGTGGAGACCATTCGGGGGGTGGAGGGGGTAGGCAAGCAGTCTCCAGCCGTCTCCCCTCCCTCTATTCTTTTTATTTCTTTCTTATTTTAATTAAAAACATTTTTATTCATGAAACATTTTGAAATTTATCTTAATGAGCGGTCTGTATCATCATTGTTGAATAAATAAACTCACCACATTAGAAAATGATGTTTGTATCTTGAAAATTTTCATGGAATGTATCTACGGGTTAGACTTTTAATAGTTTTCAGTCAGATATCACAATTTTTTTAGTTTATGTACTAAGATGTTACATTGAGCAAAAGTTTTGTATCGCAGCTCTTATCCTTACCCTTGTCATAGCTATCAGTTAATAAATTTGGATTGATCATCAATTGCCTTAAATGCTATCTATAAGAGGTAATTATTTTTTTCAAAATTAATAAAAATGTAAACAAATGCATTCCCACGTACACTACAACAAATTCTCTATTTACCGATGAAAAGATCGACATATATGTTATCAAAATTGTAAAAAATTGTAAACTTATCCTTATTGACAAACATGGCTTAGACATAAAAACCCTAGTCAAAAACATTTATCAACGAATTTAAGACAAACAGTGGACGAAATTATTGTCAAACTTGCGACCACCATGGTCGTCTAAATTTTCGACAAATTATAGACAAAACGTTGGTGAAAACTTTTTATTAAAAGATCTACTTATTGGGTTTCAGATCGTTAAAGTCAGCCCAACTCAAGAGCCAATCCGCCAACCCAAGCTATTTGCTTTTTTTTCAAGCTTACCTCAGGAGCGAATTTGCCGTGCAAGCTATTTGCCTTTTTATACATTGTTCACACAGGAAATCGAACTTCTGTTAATTGGAAGTCGATGGCTTTACTGTTGGAACAACGCTCTACTTTTGTTATCTTATTAAACATATCTATATATATATATATATATATATATATATTAACACATACTAGTTGAAATCATTTCATTTTCCTTTCTTCTTTAAATATGTTCTTCGTTCAAAATGGTACGATGTAAATGAAAAACTAGAAATTGAAAAAATCTATCCAATCTGACTCATAGGTATCAATACAATTAATTTGGTTTTGTTATTATTTATTTAATTCATTCTTATATTATAAGTCAAAATTCAAAAAATCCGTAGCGACAGTTATTGATTAATTGTGAATAAGAGGGTCTTTTGAGATAAAGAAAGGTTTGACGATGTCAGGGATACTAATGGATCCAACCGACCCCCTTATATATAAATATATTTGTATATGAACTTAAAATAAGTTATACTTTTAACTCATATAAGTATTACATTTCCACTTTTAAATGAAGTTATCATTTTCAGTACCTTAATTATTTTGACAGGTTTGAAATGGTCGGCCAAGTTAGGAGTAATATGCGATTGACCTGTCGTACCTTTAATGGCTAAGCAGGTCGACCATCACGAGGGTGGTGGGTCCAAATTTTCAAATGCCTAGTCAGCCCCAACCCGTTATCATCCCTAATAATATCAGGGGACTTTTTAATTATCTGAAAAGTAACTCTTGTTAATGAATATTATGAGATTTTTTATAACTCAAAGCAACTTCTTATTATTATTGCCTTTTAAGGTAGATAGAAATCTATGTCTTTGATATTAAAATATAGGAACAAATATGGTTTTGGTCCTCAATCTTTGTCACCTTTTTCAACATTAGCCTAAATCTTTTTTCGAGTTGAAAAAACTCCTCAACCTTTCCACTTATTCAATTTTGATCATGCCATTACTATTTCTGATAAAATATGCTGACATGGATTATCCATCAAATAAGAAACATCTACATGGACAATAATATATCTAACTCATCTAAACCAGTTGAATTGCTTTTTCTTTAGTAAACCGGCCTGCTTTTAACATAGACAGAATCAAATATATTAAGAAGCAAACGGGTTTAGTAAAAAAAAAAAGGTAAATTCATTTAATTTGATTGAGCCGATTTAGATGAGTCAGATAAATTGTTATCCACCGGGATGCCTCTTATTTGGTGGGTAATCCATGTCAACATATTTTAATGGAAATAGTAACAGTAGGACCAAAATCGAACTAAGTGAGAAAGGTGGAGGACCGTTTCTAATCCAAAAAAAGGTTTAGGCTAAAAATTGGAAAAGGTAACAAAGGTTAAGACTAAAATAATCATTTTCCCTAAAATATAAACGTCAACGTTAATTTCAGAGGAGACTTATCATTTATCAACAACTATTGAACATAATTCCATAATTAAACAATTAATAAAGCGTGTACAAGTTTATCGATAAAACAAGAGTCTTGAGATAATGAAAATATTTTAAATTGTCATATTGGGATAATGAAGGGTCAAATCGAGTCGGGCAAGTATTTGAAAATTTAGACATATTCATCCTCTTGACCAACCAACCCGTTTAGACCCATGCTCTGTCACACGTCGGGGTTGGTCAAGTCAATCACAATTACCCCTAACAAGCCCCGATTCTTTTTGATCCGTCGGTCTCTAATAGGCGTTCACTACCTGAACACTCCCTTATTCTCACATACTCGTGCTAGCAGACATGATCTGTTGCATCTTCTTTTGACATTGAAAACCATGAGCTCAAACAACATAAGCAACCACGTTATATTAAAGTAAACAAGTCATTTGTATAGAGAAATATTGGCACAAATGGTTCTTGAGTTTGTACCTTAGCAAATAACAACTCTTAAATTATACTAAACCTTTGGTGATACTACGTTGATCGAATAGTGTTAGTACTGGTCGTTCAATTCGTCTTATACATTCTCGATTGAACACAAAAACCACTGGGAAGTTGCATGTAGATTAATTCTATTGACTTCAAAGTGAATGTTATTGATTATCTCACCATTAAGATGATAATAATGATAGTCCAAATATTCGACTCATGAGAGAATAACACAATACCGGGCGAAATCTAGTCGAATTCCACGTCTGCGAGCACTCACTTATTCTCTAATGGCTGTTAATAGAAACAATAAAAATCTCTTTTAAGTTTTTTTTTCAGTGAGGAATCTCATAACTATGAAATTTATGTTTAATGGCTATTGATAGAAACAATAAAAATCTTTTTTAATTTTTTTTTTTGGTGAGGAATCTCTTTTAAAGTTAAATTTGATGTTTATATGTTAATATCGAAGAAGTATATTTATATCTACCTTAAAAGGAGAAAATAATAATAAAAAAATTGTTTTAAGATATAAAAAATTCACTTGGAAGACATAGTTTTCCAATAATTGAAAATTTTGAAGTTGCTATTAGGGATGATAGTGGGTTGGAATGAGACGTATAAAAATCTGGACCAGCCCCAACTTCCTGACTCGTTCATCAAACCTAGTCCATGCACTGTCAAGGGGAGCGGTCAAAATAATTATCGTATGTAAAAATTTAAAAATTAATAAAAATATAATACTTATGTGTGTATTATTTGTTTTTTATCAGTGCTTATGTGTGTATTGTATTGAAAGTATAAAATAATTTTAAATTCCTTCATACATGTATTATATACAAGAGTCAGGACGGGTTAAAGCGGGTTATGAACATGACCTAGACCATCACTGACCAGTACACAAGTCGAGGTCACGGGGCTGAAATCAGGTCCGAGCACTCCAGGAGCGGGTCAGACCCGAACCCGTAGGACCCGTCCTAAAATGTTGGGTTAGGTTTTTCACCCCTACGTGTTATTTAAAACAGAAAAATTCAAAATTATTACCTTTTTTTCAAAATTAAAATTATTCATTGTGATTATTTTGCTGTTTATTCTAAAAAGAAACATTTTAAATTGTCCATCTTTCCCCTTCTATGTCTGTAGATTCCCCGTCCCCTCGTTATTCTTTATCAACCTTCTTTACTTTTTAAAAATAAGAAATTATTATGTCTACGATGATCGAGTATTAAGCTACGGCTTTTGTTATTATTTTCTTTTACAAGAAATAGGTCCTTCGGGTGATCCGGATGGCTTATCGGGTGGACCTCTAGTTGCTAGTAGCGGTTGCTCCGACGAAGACTCTAAAACTTTTCAAGGAGAGAAAGAATAGTTTCAGCTCATGTTATACTCTCACTGAAGCATACATATATATACAGATGCGAAAAGAAAGAGGAAATCAACTATCAAAATAAAAGTCTATATGACTGTTACAGGTGAAGAAGTCAAAGGCGTTATTCCAAAGTCTCGAGAATCCAAATTTAGCACAGCATGCATGAGGAGTAGCACGGCATGCATCTTGAAAAACTGCACGGCATGCATGAGCAATTTATTGTGCATGGTTAGCTGTGATACTCCCCCTCAAGTTGGAGTGTGAATGTTGTGAACGCCCAACTTGCGAAGAAGATAAGTGAATTGAGCCTTCCCAAGAGCCTTTGTAAAAATATCTGCTAGTTGACTCCTCGTGGGTACATAACTCATGACGAGGGCTCCTGATCGCACGTGCTCACGTACAAAATGACAATCAATTTCTATATGTTTTGTTCTTTCATGAAAAACAGGATTTGTTGCAATATGCATCGCAGCCTGATTGTCACAGTAGAGTTGCATAGGTCGGGATAGATGTATCCCGAGCGAGGCTAATAGACTTCTTAACCACAAGAGTTCACTTGTGGCCATCGCCATTGCTCGATATTCTGCTTCAGCTGAGGAGCGTGCTACCGTTTTTTGTTTCTTTGTTTTCCAAGAAACTGGGCAACCTCCAATAAGCACAAAATATCCTGTCACCGACCTTCGACTCATAGGACAACTAGCCCAATCTGAGTCGCAATAAGCACTTATTTCGAGGGAGTTCGGACGCTGTAAAAGGATTCCCTGACCAGGACTCTGCTTCAAATAGCGAAGAACTCGAACGGCCGCATCCCAATGTGTCTGGCGAGGTTTCTGCATGAACTGGCTTAGTATGTGAACGGAATAGCAAAGTTCCGGCCGTGTGATGGTGAGATAAATGAGTCTCCCAATAAGCCGTCGATATTGTCCTGGATCTCGAAATTCTAGCCCAGTGTTTGCATCAAGCCGCAAATGTTGATCCATAGGAAAAGATACTGGTTTTGCAGCAAGCATCCCTCACTCACTTAAGATATCCAAAGCATATTTTCTCTGGCAAAGAAACAGCCCGGAGTCATTACGTGCCACCTCAATTCCAAGGAAATACTTTAATTGCCCAAGATCCTTGATACTAAAATGCCGGTCTAGGTGCTTTTTGAATAATTCACATTGAGCAGTATCATTGCCTGTTAGAATGAGATCATCGACATAAATAAGCACCACCAAAAATACTCCATCTCTATCATAAGTGAAGAGAGAATAATCTGCCGTAGACTGTGAAAACCCATAATCCATCAATGCTGCAGAAAATTTTGAAAACCAATTACGGGAAGCCTGGCGCAACCCATAAATTGATTTTCGAAGTCGACAAACTTTATTACCCGTGGAAGGCAAACCTGGGGGCAATTGCATATAAACTTCCTCATCAAGGTCTCCATGAAGAAATGCGTTATTAACATCTAACTGATATAATTCCCAATTTCGCTGTAGTGCAACAACAAGAAGCACACGCACACTGACCAGCTTTGCTACAGGTGCGAATGTCTCGTGGAAGTTGAGCCCCTCGACCTGTGTGAAGCCTTTCGCAACTAATCGAGCTTTGTATCGCTCAACGCTACCATCCGCCCTTCTTTTAATCTTGTATACCCATTTACATCCAATTGGCTTCTTTCCCCGAGGTAACGACTCAATGGTCCATGTTTCATTCTCTTCTAATGCACGAAGTTCTTTTGCCATTGCCTCTCGCCATCGCACATCCCGTATGGCTTCAGAATAATTCCTTGGCTCAATATCTCTATCTATAACAGATAGATATGCTTTATAATTTTCAGATAACTTCCCATAATTAATATACTTCTCAATTGAATACAACATACCTGAGGAGTTGACGGAGTTGGTCTGGCTGCAAGGGGAGTCTACTGATTTTGTGAAATTGCAGACATAATCGTTGAGTCGTGCAGGTGGTCTCCTTGCACGATTTGATCTTCTTGCTTCAACATCATTCTCCATGTTATTTGCAGAGTTTAAATCATCTACCGACTGCCCATACCCATGCTCGACATCACTCATATCACCGCTTGACTCCCCCTCACAGGTAAGATTATTAAAAGAAGCATCTTCTTGCAAATGTGAATCAGAACTCATGTCTATCTTTTCCTCCGTCACTTGTTCATCTCCCAGCTGGTTTATTTCAAATGAATCCTCATTTGCTTCTGCATGTGGCCCATAGTCTTTGGGACCCAACAATTGACGTTGCTCTAGTGACACTTCCACTTCGGCACCTTCATTATTTGTAGCAAATGGATAAACACCCTCTGAGAAAACAACGTCTCGAGAGATGAACACGTCCCCTGTCTGCATGTCAAATAATTTCCATCCTTTTGTTGCATGGGGATACCCAATAAAAACACATCTTCTTGCTCTGCATTCGAACTTATCTTTTGGTCTTGGTCTATAAGATGCATAACAAAGAGAGCCAAAGATTCGAATGTGTTCATAGCTGGGCATCCTTTTGAACAAGATCTCATATGGTGTTTTTCCCGAAAGTAATGGTGTAGGAGTGTAATTAATTAAATATGCAGCTGTGAGAATGCACTCCCCCCAAAACTTAATAGGAAGACCAGCTTCAAACCTTAAAGCCCGAGCAATATTCAATATATGCCTGTGCTTTCTTTCCACCCTACCATTTTGCTGTGGAGTATCAATGCACGATGTTTGGTGAATTATCCCATTGTCTTGATAAAAACTTTTCATTGCACCTGATAGAAATTCGGATCCATTATCACTTCTGAAAACTTTAACCAATTGTCCAAATTGCACCCTCACCATATTGTAAAAATTAATCATCAACCTTTGAGTTTCCGTCTTATCCTTCATCAAGTATACCCAAGTGCACCGACTATGATCATCAACTAGTGTGAGAAAATAATGTGCTCCAGTTAAAGAGGCGGTCCGATATGGACCCCAAACATCACAATGCACTATATCAAAACAACCATTTGCTCTACTGAAACTTATCGAGAAAGGTGCACGGGTTTGTTTTGCACGCGAGCATGCATCGCAAACTGATTCCTTCATCTTATTGAACGAAAACCCAGAAATTAGAGACAACACATTACGAGATGGATGCCCTAACCGTCGATGCCATACTTCATAATCCTCCAATCGACTTGCTTGAAAAGCTGATGTCTCCTTCATCTGCTCATACCAGTAGACCCCTCCTTGCAGTTTACCCCCTCCAATCGGCTTCCTCGAGGCTCGGTCCTGAATCATGCAACCGGTAGAGCAAAATGTCAATGTACAATCCGCATCTGAAATTAATTTCCCGATAGAAATTAAATTGCACTTAAACTCGGGAATGAATAAAACATCTTTCAAAATCAAACTTGGCCCCAGTTGGACTTGTCCCCTGACAGATGCATAAAGAATTTTTCCATTGGCCACTTCAACGGAGAATGGGCAATAGATTAATGATGACTGAATTAGTTTCGAGCGATCCCCTGTCATGTGCATAGATGCTCCCGTGTCTAGTACCCAATTTGTCTCACCTGCAATAGAACAACTTTCTCCTTCTAGATTGGACTTTGCACCAAAAAATGCAATCAAGTTTCCCACTTGGTCCTTTGATAGCCCACTGAACTGAGCTGTGCCAGTGCCATCTGCATTGGTTTGCAATGACAACTGACCACCAAATTTACCACCTGGATTTGGTGACCCTTCAATTTGTGATGTTAATGCCACCGCGGCCCGTTGGTTTGGCCTTTGCTTTTCTCGAGATCCATGCAATGACCTTGTATAGCTTGGCCCATCATTTCGGGATCGAAATCCAGTGGCTGCCTCCCGCCGATCTCTTTTAATTTCATTTCCTTTCTTTTGCTCACGGTAGCCAGGACGCCCATGCAACAGCCAACAATCATTTTGTGAGTGTCCGAGTTTTCCACAATGATCACACTGTGGTCTTCCAGATCTTCCATACTTCTCGGAATCCTTTTTACTATTGTTGACAAAGAAAGCTGCATTTTCGAGCTTTTCATCTCTTCCTCGAGAAATTGCCCATCGTCGTTCTTCTTGAATGACTAACGAGAAGGCTTTGTTTAATGGCGGTAGAGGCTCCATACTTAATATCTGCGATCGAACAGTTCCATAGATCTCGGTGTGCAGACCCATGAGAAACTGATGAAGTTTTTCAGTTTCTTTCTCTCTAGCATGTATCGTTGCAGCACCACAAGTGCATTCTGTCCCTTCTAAATAATCATCAAGCTCGTCCCACAAACTCTTCAAACGAGTATAATAATCCACGACCGAAAGTCCTCCTTGCTTGAGGTTACAGAGTTCGGTCTTTATCTGATGCACCCGTGGAGCATTTCCCTGGGAATATCTCTCCTTGAGGTCATCCCACATGATCTTTGCATCTTCAGCATATGCAACGCTCGCTTGCAATGCTTTATCCAACGAATTGAAGATCCACGAAGCTATCATCGAATTGTTGACCTCCCACAAGCTGAACTCCGGATCATTTGAATCTGGCTTCTTCAATGTTCCATCAACAAATCCCAACTTGTTCTTTGCTTTCAAAGCACGTCTTGTAGCCCTTGCCCACATCGAGTAATTCTCTCCATTTAACACGCATGTAACAAGCACGATCCCAGGATTGTCAGAGGCACTCAAGAAATAAGGTGATGTGGGATCAATAATCTTTTTCTCTGCCATGGAAAGGGTTGGCTAATGGAATCAGGGGTCCAAGAGTAAAGGCTCTGATACCATAAAACTTTTCAAGGAGAGAAAGAATAGTTTCAGCTCATGTTATACTCTCACTGAAGCATACATATATATACAGATGCGAAAAGAAAGAGGAAATCAACTATCAAAATAAAAGTCTATATGACTGTTACAGGTGAAGAAGTCAAAGGCGTTATTCCAAAGTCTCGAGAATCCAAATTTAGCACAGCATGCATGAGGAGTAGCACGGCATGCATCTTGAAAAACTGCACGGCATGCATGAGCAATTTATTGTGCATGGTTAGCTGTGATAGACTCCTAGGGACCTACACAAAGCAGAGCCCGGGGTTTCCCGAAACGACCCTCTGATACCTAAGTCAGAGAGGGAGTATGAGAGTGTGAAAGAGAAGAGTATATGGTGGGAGTAGAATATCCACTTCTTTACCTGGTCCTTCGAGAACTTATTTATAGAATCTTTGATACGACTGGATGACGTCACTGCGTCCTCACATATTCGGCAAGTAAGGAATAGTGTCATTGGCATGCTTTGGTGACGGCCACCATGGCAAGCTCGGTGGTGGAGTGTGCCATGGCAAGTCAGGTGGTGACGTGCCATGGGAAGTCGAGTGGACAAGCGTGCCATGGCAAGTCGGATGGGAAGTCGGGTGGACGAGAGTGTCATGGCAAGTCGGGTGGTGGTGTGCCCTGGCAAGTCGAGGGGACGGGCGTGCCATGGCAAGTCGGGTGGACGAGATGCGCGTCGGGCATCCATGGATCAGACATGTATGTTGGTCCATATCAACAAGTGACATCAATAAAATCAAGTGTGCAGGGAGGGATTTTTTGTATGAATGATATTATTAAATATTGGGTATGCTTACTGATAAAAATAAATAAATATCTAGTGTACAAGAAAGGGAAGGGATGCAAATTCATGATCTCATGAATTTTAAAACGGTTGAATCTTATTATTTTGTGATACCACGTCAGTACTGTCATGTGATATATCGATTAGATACAGCAACCTCTCGTGATGCATGCCACTGAAGATTCTCTCGTCATTAAACTAAAAGGGCGCAGTTTCGAGCATTTGATAATTAATGAAGTCTACATCGTCCACGAGTATTTAAGCCCTTAAACCCTCAAAGTGAAACTCATACAAGCCAGCCTTTCTTGTAAGATTAAGAGATAATATGTCAGAATCTTGTCTCTAGTAATCCGGTTTCCGCCTATAATCTCCATCATTTTGTCCATCCTCTTCTCATTTCTCATCAGGTGGGACAGTCGATGCCAAACTCTTCCCCGAGAACCTTTCCCAGTTAAAAAAGCACTATATATATGCTGCTCTTGCACACGTACCCGAGCTCTCCGCCGTGCCGGGGATTGCCTCCAAAGACATTGTCTGTTTCGAGACTAAGCTATCCGGTTCATTGCAGGTGCAGTGGAAGGCATCAGCGTGGCAGAGCGTGCAGTGGACAAAGGTCTTGAAATGGATTCGAGGAGGTGGGTTCGAGCGACACTCCTAGCTGGTCGAGCCTATGATGGAAGTAAGAAGAGCATCTGTTCGCAGCCTCTCAAGGGATCGGCTATGTGAAGCCGCTGGCTGGAGAATCCACTGGGACCAACTGCCTTCGCTTACGTTCCATTAATTACATTGGGCCAATATCAAGATCGAATTTTCTAATATCTTTCAGGAACTCCAAATACATAATGAAGTCTGTATGCAGTTCGCAGGGATACTTGGAATTACTAGAAGATATTAGAAAATTTGATCTCGAGATCGGCTCGGTTAGATCTAAATGGCATGTCAGAGAAGGCATGCAGTTGGTCCAATGGATTTCCCAGCGGCTTCTTTCATGTATCCGATCCCTCGAAGCTGCTAACGAACGCACTTCTTACTTCATCATAGGCTCGACCAGCTAAGAGCGTCTGTATCCGTTTCAAAACTCCTATCCAACACTCCAGTGAGACCCCTTAATTTCACGCCCTGCGACGCTGATGGCCGTCCACTGCACATTGCAAATGGGTGGTCAGTGCCGGCCGCCGGAGGGAGAGGCTTTAGAAAGAACGGTAAGCCCTTGATTTTTTTTTCCTTCTTTGACTTAATTTTGGATACTAGATTGACTCAGATTATTTCTTTTGAGTATATCCTAATTCAATCTCAAGCTTTGTATATAGTTAGAAATAAAAGAACACGATTTTTGCCATGCTGTTCCTTTACGTGACATTTTCCATCCAAAGACAATAATATATTTTACGTACAAAATATTTGAAACTTAAAAATAAATTGTGAAGAGAGTAAACAAAGGGAGAACCAGATAAGAGTACTTTATATATTTTTTTCAGTAAGTTATTTTCTTTTTTATTTCTAAACTGTAATAAAATTGGAAATTATTTTTTCGAATAGAAAATAATTTTATAAATGGAAATCGCAACGAGAAGGCTAAAGTAGAAAAAATATTAAAATTCGAGGACAAGGATAATAAAAATAATGGTTTAGAAAAGTGGTTGAAGCAGAACGTTGAAGAAATATATTTATCATGAAGGAAGTTTTCTAAAGATGCATTACACTATTCAATGCCAATTTTTTTTTATTTAGTTTCTAATTTTGATTTTTTTTTCTATCTAGTCAAATTTCATTGTCTTTTTAAACATTGCATTTTTTTTATTTCCACTTCACGAAATAAATTCTATAACAATTTACGGATGGTTTTCATTGTTCAAAATGTGGAGATTCCGGATATTGAACAGTCTAACACGTTCATGATAGGATAAATGACAGAGAAAATCTTTCCCAACTGGTGATCTTAATTGAGTTGGTGGCCACATCAGCGACGGATACGACCCGCTCCTCCCTTCGATTGCCTTTTCATGCAGTTTAGTATTTTAAAAACTAATATAAATCGACATACTATATACTGCATCAGCGTGGCAGGGCGTGCAGTGGATAAAGGTCTTGAAACGGATAAAGGGGGTGGGTTCGACCACACTCCTAGCTTGTCGAGCCTATGATAGAAGTAAGAAGAGCATCTTTAGCAGCCTCTCAAGGGATCGGACACGTGAAGCTGCTGGCTGGAGAATATCCATTGGGACCAGCTGCCTTCGCCGACATTCCATGTAGATCCAACGGAGCCAACATCGAGATTGAATTTGCTAATATATCTTTCAGGAATTCCCTGTACATAATGAAGTCCGTATGGCAATTCACAGGGATATTGGGAATTCCGTAAAGATATTAGAAATTTTGATCTCGAGGTTGGCTCGGTTCGATCTAAATGGTACATCAGAGAAGGCAGCTGGTCCCAGTGGATTACCCAGCGGCTTCTTTCACATATCCGATCCCTCGAGGCTGCTAACAAGTGCTCTTCTTTTTTTGCTGGATAAAGATAATAATATTAAAATATACTAAGGAAATACATTAGTCTGATTCGGCAGTCGGGGGGTTTCAAGAACAAAAGTTCCCAACTCCTCCCCCTCCCAAAAGCACCGGCCATTCACCTGCGGCCTGCGATGAGTTTTTGCTAGCCGATCGGCTATACAATTTTGTTCCCGGCTAATCCAAACACAATCCCAAGTTTCAAAAAATTGCAAAGATCTTCGAATTTCCCTGATGATTTCGCTAATCGAAGGGGCTGCTTGCTTGTCGCCATGGATTGCTTCGATTAGGGTAAGAGAATCTGAGCAGAACTTTACTTTTCGCCACTGCCTTTCAATCGCTACTTTGATCGATGTTAGTAGCGCCTCAGCTTCTGCATGCAGGGGTGTTATCAGTTGGCGTTGCTCTATCCAGGCGCATATGGCTTCGTCTCTGTGATTGAAGGCAATCCCAGCAAGACCTGAATTTTGGCTCCACCATGATGCGTCTGTGCAGATTCGTATCATTCCAGTTGGGCAGCTCAAGGTATGTTCTTTGTACATTTCTTTCGAGCTTGTCGACATCATGCCTTGCTGTCCATATCCATTGTTGTGCTCCCGATACAATCTGTTTATTTTAGCCACAAAATTTGACAAGTTAGGCTTGTGATCTTCATAGATGGCTTTGTTCCTGAGCTCCCACAAGCGATATATCAGTATAGCACCAAATAGGGCAAACTTTTCAGGATTTATCTCCGTTAGTGTAAACTCTTTTGGTGGGCAGAGAAAGAAATTTATCAAATTTGTTGCATTGTCCACTGGGTGTGGAATCATCCAGAGTTTCCATGGTGACTCCCTCCAACTGACTCGGTAGAATAAGCATTCTCCAAAAAGATGCTCAAACCTGTCAGAGCCTGTATTACAGATGGGACATGGTGTATCCTCATTTGTAATCCAGGGGAGGCAATTGCTCACCAATCTCCATAGGTGGATTTTATATCTTTCATGGATTTTCAATCTCCATAGTTTTTTCCAGAAATTGGAGTTAGACTCTCGAAATCTATGTTGCTGGTCTAATAGGTAAAATGACTTGACAGTATGAGTTCCCATGGAGTTAGGAGACCAAATTATCCTGTCCTCAGTAGGTTGCTGATTTAGAATAATACTTTTAATAGCTTCTGCAGCCTGCCTATTGAAAATCTGGTCTATAGCCATTGTATTCCATCTCCTAGGGTGTAGTAGAATTAAGTCACTCACCTTGAGGTCTTGAGAGATTACAGAATCATCGAGAGCGGCATTTGTTGGGTCTAACATACCTGGAATCCAATTTTCTGTCCAAACCTGAGTTGTGTTGCCATCTCCTATGACTTTAAAACTTCCCTTGCGAATAGTGCTTGTGCAAACCTGCAGCCCTTTCCAAACTATGGATTGACTAGACCTTATTCTGCTAGAGGGTTTAAGGAAGTTTCCATACCTGGTTGTTAGAGTTCTTGTTGCCAAGCTGGAAGGCTTTTTTGTTAAGGCCCAGGCTGTCTTGGATAGTAGTGCTCTGTTCTGATCTTCCGCCTTTCTAAATCCCAATCCACCATTCTCTTTTGGAGTACAGAGTGAGTCCCAACTTCTTGGTGCAAAGTAGTGACCAGTAGATTCCGATTTGCCCCACCAAAACTTACTACTAATTTGGTCAATTGCTCGGCAAGTCTGTTTTGGTAGCCTAAAAAGTGACATGGTGTAGTTCGGCACACTGCTCAGTGATGACCTAATCAATGTGGCTCTACCTGCCCAAGATAATGACTTTGCTTTCCATGAGGCCAGCTTGGCTTTAATCTTGTCGACAATGAATTGGAACGATTCAGTTCTTCTTCTCTTTAGGAATAGGGGGTTTCCAAGATATTTGGCGTCACTTTTCAGCTTTCTCATTTCCATGATTTGCTTAATTTCTCTTCTTACCTCTGCTGTAGTATTCCTTGAAAAATGGATGCCTGACTTGTTAAAGTTGATTTCTTGTCCACTCCATTTGCAGAACTTATCCAGAATTGCTCTACATTGCATGATTTCATTCAGCCCAGCTCTACACATCACTATCAGATCATCAGCAAAGAATAAGTGTGAGATGGTAGGCCCATTTCTACTGATCTTAACACCCTTTATCTCTCCCCTTTGCTCAGCTCTATATAGTAACCTTGATAGGGATTCCATCAAAATGATAAATAGGTATGGGGATAATGGGTCTCCTTGTCTGAGTCCCCTTGTAGGCTTGAAAAAACCATGTGGTGAGCCATTGAGTAAAATGGACATGGAAGTTGTTTCTATGCATTGTTGGATCCAGCTAATGAACTTTTGATTGAAACCCAAGTTTTTTAAGATTCCTAGAACAAAATTCCACTCAACCTTGTCAAAAGCTTTCGAGAGATCAATTTTCATTGCTGCCCATCCTTTTCTAGCTCTCGACTTTCTCATGAAATGGAAGACTTCGTGGGCAACAATGCTATTTTCATTTATCCATCTTCCTTCTAAAAAAGCTGTTTGGTTTGGTGCAATGATTTTTTCCAAGAAAGGTTTTATTCTGTTTGCAATAATTTTTGAAATGACTTTGTAGCAAACATTACTTAGGCTAATGGGTCGAAAATCATTGAAAGTGCAAGCCCCCTTTAATTTTGGTATTAATGTAACGAAGGTGCTATTCCATTGTTTGAGTAGAAAACCATGCTGAAAGAAACTTTGAACAGCACCTACGAATTCAGTTTTTACAATTCCCCAAAAATGTTTGTAAAAGATAGCAGACATTCCATCAGGTCCTGGGGCTTTTAGAGCATGCATGGCTTTAATAGTTCTATAGATTTCCTCTTCAGAGGGGACTGAGATGATCCTAGTGTTTTCCTCGTCACTAATAATCGGCTGAAACAAACCTTCCATGTCCTCAGGGAATTCAGGCTGGGATGTTGTGTAAAGGTCCTCAAAGTTGTTTTGAAAGTAGTTACCTATCTCCTCTATTCCATATTCCCATTCCCCATCTGATTTCTTGATCGCTGCTATGTGGTTTTTCCTTCTTTTAATAACTGTGGACAAATGGAAGAACTTTGTATTTCTATCCCCTTCATTAACCCAAAGCTCTCTAGACTTTTGTCTCCACATTAAATCCTTTCTAGCTAGTTGCTCATCCAGTTCGAATTGTAGACTAATTTCCCTATTTATATTGTCTAGAGTGGGCTCATCTTGCTGTAATGCATCTAGTTCTGCCTGAATTTGTTCCAATCTTTTGTTGCAGCAACCAAAAGTATTACTATTCCATTCCTTCAACTCTTTCTTTGTCCTTTTAACCTTGCCTGAGAATCTATATTGTTGTGATCCATTTATTCTGCATGTCCAGGCCTTTTGAACAATTTCCTTGGCTTCTTCGGTTCTTGTCCACATAGCCTCAAATTTAAATGGCTTTGGTTTTGATTGATTGTCCATCCAGAGTCTCAGCAAGATTGGATTATGGTCAGATTTGATGGCAGGCAGGTGCAAAACTCCTGCTCTTGGATAGAGGAGTCTCCAGTGGTCATTAGCCAGCGCTCTATCCAGTCATTGCCTTATGTGAGCCAGCCCTATTCTCTTGTTTCTCCATGTATATTTATTACCTGTGAATCCTAAATCTATGCAACCCGAGCTCTCCATAAAATTTTCAAGATAATTTCTAGAGCAGTTAGCAATTTGTCGACCCCCTCTCTTTTCATGAAAACCAAGAATTTCATTGAAATCCCCTAGCAGCACCCAAGGTTCATTAATGGTATTTGCTAGTTCATTTAACTCAGTCCAGAATTGATTTTTTTGTTTTGGATAAGGAGGACCATATACACATGTCAATAACCATTTTGAAGGCAATATTTCATGCTCAATGCAGACATGGATCATGAAAGAGTTTTTGTGTAAGATTTGTACCTGAAGCTCTTCGTGCCATAGTAGACAGAGTCCTCCAGCTGTGCCCACTGCTTCAACATAGCATAATCCACTCATTTTGATTTTCCTAGCAAGCTCCATGCATTTTTCCTTCCCCACTTTCGTTTCTGCAAGAAAAAGTAAACTGGGATTGTATTTATTGCGGAGGGATCTTAAATGTCGAATTGTCGGGTTCCCTCCCATTCCCCGACAATTCCATGCAAGGATACTCATGGCAAAGTGGGGGGCGTGATAAGGCCCGCCTCCTCGGCCAATTGTTCTTTCTCGGGATCTGTTTCCTCCATAGGCTCTTCCACAAAATATTCATTATGCGAATTTCCTTGGCCAGCAGCCGCATTGCTCGTGATCATCAGAGTTGGTCCAGCGGGATTGTCCATGGCCAATTTTCTTATAAAAGTCTCATACGCAGTTAGACCTCCCCACAGCTTGCTATAATCAAAATCTATTTTCCTCTTTTTTGATCCCATTACCGTAGCCTCAATATTTTCCAATTCCATTGGCTTAGTTTGAACAGTTTGCCCAAGGTCCAGAACTGGGCCCATTTTTCCTTGTAAGTCCTCAACTAGCTGCTTTCCTCTAGCTTCATCAGAGTCCACCTTCTTTTTCCCAACGGTAATTTTTTTCCTCTGTTTGATTGTACTTTTCCCTTTATTGCTAAGGTTCAGAGGATCTGTACTATTATCTTCAGATGGTAAAGCTGCCAGCCTTTCTTTTGTCCTGTCAATAATTAAATTCTTCAGCTTCTCTGGTACACTGCAATAAATTTTGCACTCTGTTTCCTCGGAAGTCTCTCCAGCTCCAATGTCAGCCTCGAAATCTTCCTCCTCAGCTTGTTCTAGACTGTTGGCCTTTTCTTTTTTCCCTGCAGTTGAATGTAGCTTCGGGTCTGGGATATCATCTTTTTCATCGAACTTTAGCCATGGTCCATACTGGTTCGGGATGGGTGGTTCCTCCGAAGTGCATACACTTTGTCCATGGCCAATGAATCCACAGTCATAGCAAAAAGTTGCTAGCTTTTCATATTTGAGGCTGACCCAAGTTTTTGTCCCATTCTTTCTTTTCAAGTTAAATCCTGGGCAGAGCGGTTTCGTAACTTTAACTTTGACTAAAACTCTTGGAATGGAAAACCACTTGGGTATGACCGAGTCACCCCACTTCACATCGAGAACAGAACCGATTCTTTCTGCAGCCTGTTTTATATTTTTGACAGATAAAAGCTCCGGCGGGATTCCTCTAATTTGGACCCAGAAATTGATTGTATCCAGCTCAACTTCCTCAAGAGCTGCATCAATAGCCCATCTTCCCAGCATCATATGCGATCCTCTAACAGTCCAAGCCCCAGCAAACTCTACTTTGTTAATGTCAGTAGGATCACAGAAAATACATACCAGAGTGCCTTTGACATACTTGTTTGGCATGATGGTAACCCCTTTTGTGAACTGCCAGGCACTTTGGAGATGAGAGGCTACTACCTTAGTGGGAGGTGTCTTGAATCTATGTGGTTTGACCACGAGGGCTATTATCTTCTTTTGCTGAGCAAGGTTTTCGTCTGGTGCTAGCTCGACCACCTCCTCTTTCTCAGTTATTTTCGCCTAAGTTGACAACATCTCTTCCAGGGAGTCTTCAAAGTCACTTTCTTCCATTGTTTATGGGGGGCCTTTTTTGGAGTTGTATTACTTGAACTGAGGTGTTTGCTTGCTGTTATCTATTCTTCTTCCCCTGCACCTTCCCCTGTGGCTTCTCATTCCTCAAACCAAATATTCTGACAGTTTCAGATCTTTTGGTCTAGTTACTTCCTTTATGATCTGATCCTTGGAATTTAATGCTGGAACTAACACTCTCCCCACTTTTGCAGGGAACTTTAAGACATTGCTGGGAGTATGACCTGTTGGTAAGGGCGGGAAGGAATGGTGGTTGGGGGATGAATGGAATGCTAAGAGCGAGTGGAGGAGATGGTGATGAACTAGAATGAAGGCAGATAGTAGAGAGGGGGAAAGGCTCCACTAAGGGAGGAAAAGGCTCTGATTTAGAGAGGATTTTTTCCCCAAATTGATGAACAAGTGCTCTTCTTGCTTCATCATAGGCTCGACCTGCAGCTATGAGGGTCTGTATCTGTTTCAAAAGATTTATCCAGCACTCGAGTGAGACCCCTTATTTCACGCCCTGCCACGCTGATTCCCTTCCGCTGCACCTTGTCACGATCCAGATCGTTCAGCAGTGGGGTGGTCCGCGCCGCTGTGGCAGTAAACTAAGAGGTCCCAAGTTCTATTCCAATCAACGTGATAATTTTATTGACGTAAATGGAAGATATTTAATCGATTCTCATTAGTTTAATTTCCCGTGCATCTTAATTTTATTTTGAGATAATACGAACTAACGTTCTTCTATAATCCATTAAACTTACAAGCCTCCTTATAGTTCAAGCACATGAGTAATTATGCTAATATTTAGTACGCAAAGAGCTCATCGAATCCACGTCCCTACCGACCATGGCACTTTCGTCAAAAATTCGACCATGATACGCCCGTAAAAGCTCAAAATTGCGACGTCTTGATGCAGTTTTAATCCCAACAAAATCATTCAAATGCATTGAGAAGAGATCATGAGTGTGAAAACTTATTGAGGGGACAAACACCGAGCCACCAGTAGCACTCCTGTAAACTAAAACATCAACAGCATAGGAAACTCAGAAGGATGACTGAAAATGGGCGATCAAAAGCGTGGTGGGCCAATAGGAGGCCCACCTGGCCCACCGAACACCGGCCCACAGCAACTCTCCAGGATGCAGCAGCAGCATAACACATAGGCACTGCCAATCAGAACAAACGATCCATGTCAAGCACAACCCATTAAGACTAAACTACATATTCATAATTTAAAGAAAAATTTAAATTTATATGAGGGAAAATTGTGTAGGCAGCAAGTGCCAATATTATAATTTTTTATAGTACGTGTGATCGTGTTTGATCGTAAAATTTACTATAATACGATATTATATTAGTCAATAGCGTAATTCTTGTGTTAAAATCATCTTTCTAACCAGTTTACCTGTTCGTACCAAACTTTATAACCTATTTAACGTACTTATCGAATGCAATAATGTCATGGTACAATTTATAATAACCAGAAAAGTTTTGGTAATTATTGAATTCTTTTTTTAGTAATTATTTATGAAACAGTGGGAGAAAGTATGTGTTATGGAAGAAGAAATCGATTTGTGGTTTCCATATAGAAGTGCGAAGCATCAATTGGGTAATTTTTCCTTGACACAATGCTCGATGGGAAGAGTTGTGTTTTGTAGATCTATACGTACCACGCGGAGATGAGTTGGCAAATGCCGTCGCATAGAAAGCCACAGCAACCGAACGGGCCTCCCGGTGGCCCCGGAGGCGGTGGTCCCCATGGCGGCGGCATGTTTCTCTTCTGTCCCTTGATAGACTGACCTTTTGAAGGTTGAGCTTGCAAGGTACGGGGAGGAGGAGAAGATGGAGAGAGATGAATGGGGACTATATATATATATATATATATCTGTCGTGAAGACACCTCTCAGACAAAGAAGAAGCTTCACGGCTAAGGATTTTGAAACCATGGGGTGGAATGAAAGCGACCTCAACGTAAAGTCCAAACCGAACATTCAGACCTCCAACGAGCCGACATCTATGTTATGTTTTGTTTGGATGGAGAGAGTTCAACAATGTGACGACGTGACAGTACTCATGCGAAAATACCGACTACAAAATTGAGCTATTTTTTAGAATTTTTTTTATAAAATCTAAAAAGAAGAAAATAATCCTAAAAATAGTTTGATTTTATTGGTTAGTGTCTTCGCGCGAGTATTACCGTGTGATAGCATTGTTACATGCAAGACTCTTGCTCGGATGACTCCAATTGATATGATAGATATGGCCGGTTAGGGTTTTGTTTAGGTTCTACTGATGTTTCTAGGATTATGAAAAGATAATAAGGGTGTCAAATGTTAGAATTTCGACTCGCCTTTCACGAGTTTGGCACATTTCTGGTCCAAAAGCTCATCCTTTTATGCACATCTGAACACGTCTTCAATAATTGTTTACGAGCCAGAAATTTTCTTTTGTCCGTGCTCGAATGAGGGGTGACAATTTGAGACTTTCACTTTCACGCTTGGGTTTAATGGCCGGGAGCTTCACATTCAAAGTCTCCTCAAGAAATACATGACAGTTTGACCATTTTTCTTCCATACTCACACTAGTTCACACATGCAAACAATTGTTCTTTGTTATTGATTCAAGAATAATTAATTTAACTAGTTATATCCAAGTGGATAGAAAAATAAGGAAATAACATTTAAAGGATGTGCCTATTAATTAACGATGTTAATAAGATATAAAATAAAATAAAAATGTTTAATATCAAAATAAATTACATCTAATATCTTATTTCCTAATAATAAGTAAGTGAAATACTCGACACTTCTTCGAGATAAGCACGTACACATCTTGAAGATCTCAATGTTTAACGTATGACTTCGAATCAAATGTAACATTTAAGAATATTTGGCATTTCATTTTATATCATAACAAGTCAAGTGGTCAACCTTTATTTTCTGTCTTGTCGAATAAACGGTCATTACCCGCCTTAGTGTCGCCATCAATGAATCAAGATCGCAACCCAAATTAAGTCTATTTTATACAAAATTATTTCTGAAATATCGGTATTTCCACCCAAAATGACTAGTAGCTTCGCAAACTAGGGGAGGTGAAGATGGAGAAATATGAACAGAGACTTATATATATATATATATATATATATAAAATAAAGCTTCCTGGCTAAGGATTTTGAAACCATGAGAGGAATGGAACTTCAAACCAAACATTCAAACCTCTAACAAAAAAACCGATATTTATGTTAGTTTGCGCGACCCATATCGATATAATAGGGGATATAGTTAGCCTTTTGACTTGTGGTTCATTGATGATTTTGGAATTATCAAAATAATGATAATAATAAAATGGAAAAAAAAAAAGTGCAACGGCCCTTGGAGGAAGATGTGCTGTTTCCCTTCACGCTGCGGATACGATAGTGGTTGCAATCGACTCGAGCAAAACAATCAACAAACACTGATAAAGTACAGAAAAGAAGTGGGCACTCGATATACGTGATTTGGGACAGTAGTATATTGTTTGTATGTTCACAGATAAAGGAAGAGTGATGATTTTCACTAGAGCGAAACTGGCAGAATACAGGCGTGGAGCCCCCGAATCCTAATTCACAATACAACAAAGAGCCGTCTGGTCTAAACTTGAACCTTGCCTTCACCCCGACACCCCACAAATCAAATCAGTGTCGGGGTCAGGCTTGGGCCGCTTCTACCACAGATTTGCAAAAATATCTACATTTTAGATCGTACAAAAATTTAATCAGGTTCGAATTTTACATTGTATTATGTCACAAAATTGAAGTTCTCTCTATCAAATAACGATTATAAATGCAAATTAAGACAATTAAACTAATGGGCAATTTTCCCAAATAAATTCTTCCTGAATTATCTCAAATAATTTAAAGGGTATTAATTCAGCTGTTTCTCTCAGTTACATTTCCTCATATTTTCCAAAATGTAAGGAAAAACAATCAATTTTCTCTTAGCAGGATTGGATTTTATTATATGAATCCTACTCTTTTCCACTTTGATTTGAGGAAAATGATCTATTAGACATTTTAAAAATAAATATGTTAAACTTTCTAAACATGTGTAGACAAATATTCCTTAGACACAGTGACACCGTGTAAATGGATGGATTAGGCGTGTTTAAATTAATTAATCACGACATGTTCAAGATATCTCAAATGGATTAAACCCATCTAACACAAAATGAGATACGATCTGATTTCCCCGCTAGCATTCACGAACAGTAGAATATCTGCCTTCGTCTACCCAATCGATTTCCTCCAACATATATTCCATGTCAATAAAAGTAATGGCAGATGGAATGGCACAGTCAGTAATTATGCAAGTCCAATTTGCCCATTGAGAGAAGTTCATGCTGTTTTACAAGGACAGACCATAGAAGCAGCACGTTCATGTATCTTTGTTTTTCCACCTCAAAATCAAGATGTCTCAAGTAATAATAAATTATTATATTTTAGGTGGAAGGAAGCATATGTGACAAGCCTATGGAGGATGAGATGGGCCTTATGGGCCGTGAGGTCCAGGCGGTCCAGGAGGCCCAGGCGGTCCAGGTGGGCCCATGGGCCCACCAAAGCAGTCCTGAATCAGCCAGCAGCAGCACAGGAAGCTCAAGCTGTCCAATTATTTAAAAAAAGGAACAAAATCACAGAATATTAATAAGTAATTAACTTTTGAGCAGAACTTAACGAGATTACAGTATTGCTATTCTTGATCTAGAACTAAGAGATCTTTGATTCGGTCCACAATAGTAAAACTTCATGTACCTATTTATTTTTAGGCTTTTATGATCCTCTACCTAATCGAATGGAAAATAATAGATTGTAGACAGAAACAACCATAGTTGAAGAGTACTTGCATTTTGTTGCCTATGAATGGAGAAGTAACATAGATCAGACTATTTGTCTAGCCAAATGCTCGATAACGACATGCTTTTCGTACATCACTCATACAGATTCTCGAGATTACAGTAAACTTCGCAGTTCAAAAATTCATTTACCATAACCTGCTAAACCGATAAAAAAGAAATGCATCATAACTTCTGCAGCAATATAAATTGGTCGATGCTAGTATAGCCACCTTCATAATAGAGGGAGTTTAAATCTACCAAGCCCGGGTCAGATCAGAACACTTACCAGGTGCCAATGACGTTGCAGAAGCCACCGAACAAGCCGGGCATCCCTGGCGGTGGAGGGCCCCATCCCGGTGGCCCTCCAGGTCCCGGCGGTCCTCCTGGCCTCATGGATTCCTCGAACTAAATCTGCAGTGACCTTCTCCTGCAAAGCAAAATAAATGTATAGGACTTTCAACAGAACCGAGTATCTGAGTTCTGTTGGGGTTTAGCTAGAGTATATATATAATATAAAGAAAACTCAGAGTTGGACATTCAGTTGGTCTATTTTTATTTTTTTATTGTGGATAACAAAGCAGGCCTCAAAGGGCTAAATGAAGGAAGAGAAAGATAAGAATAAATGCTTACTGTTGGATATGAACCTCATGGTCCCAAGTCGTTGATGATACCTCTGCACCAATTCCTCTTTCCCCTAATTGTATAATTTTCTCTCATAACGCTTTACAATGCGTATGTGTATACAATGAAAGTTTATACCAAAACCTCCAAACAAGTCTTGGCATCTAACCCTCTCTTCATCTACTGTTCTTCAAACCTACCGTTCTGAGCCAACCACTTTTCACCTGTGCTATAGCTGCTGTTGGACGTTTCGCTTCATGTATTGACCCAAAGTCTGACCTATGGGTCAGTCAAAGAAGATCTTTCTATATGCTCTTCTTCATTACGATGAACTCTTGACTCTCCTAAAGATTCAAAGGTAATGGTAATGGTAGACCGTCAGATCCATGTTCCATATCCTGCCATCCAGAAGTCAGTCTCCACATATTGGATGTCTGCTGAACTTCTGATCGGTTTTCGGGATGGCCACAAACTTGTTATGCTGCGCTTGTAAGTCATAGATTTGCTGTATAAACCTTTGGCCCGGTGGGCCTCTTGATTTCTTTAAGCCAAGGACCTCGAACCTGCTCCTCTCGACTACAACAGACTGGAGGTAGTCCAGTTAATCACGGAGATAACTGTAGTGGTTCCTTTCAGCCTAAAATACCATTGAGCCACCCCTGTAGACAAGACCCATGCAAACCGTGCTTCTTCCACTTGCTGATAGTGTCGATATTTGCAGGGACCTTCACCGGCACAGAGAACAGTCAAGAAAGATCCTTGGAGAAGGTGAAGGAGGTGGAACTGAAGGGGAAGGGTGAGAATGAACCACAGGGAAGATCTAAGAGAATAGTGGTGGCTCTGTCCTGACGCGGTTAACGGAAGTTCTTGCTCTTGCTCTTTTGCATTCATGTGAGATATCATTGGCCTCCGCTGTTTATCAAAGACCAAGAAAGAAACTGACATTGGATGATTATTAGTCAACAATGAATTTTCTGCATTGGATTTATGCATGAGACATTATTCTTTGGGGAAGCTAATCCGCTTCTCAAGCGTAGAAGTTTTACGTGAGCTGTGATCAACTAGACTTTCCCAGCTTTCCCTCAGCATGTTTGCATTGCACACACATATCCAACCAGAAAACACCGCCCTGCTTTAAAAAATGACACTTAACATCTATCCCTCATCTTAGTTCACCTTTGGTAATGCAAAAATGAAACGGGTGGAATAGCCATTTTGTTTTTTGTTTTTCCTTGTTCATATTTGGACAAACTTTTGAGAGTTGTGAGACACATTTTCATTGTGATGAACCATTTCTTCAACTTAACAGAATCGATATTCCTTGTTAGATTCACTCACGCTGTCAAGATGGACACCAAAAATCACCCATTGCATCTCAATGGTACTGCACTCTTATTCTATTAAACTCATTCATTTTCATTTGACTCCATTTTTACGTGCCAACCTTCACCTTAATAGTAAAAGATACATATATTTATGCATGTTTGGGTTTTAATCAACATATTGAAGCCTAAAACAAATTGTGAGGTCAACTATATGCAAGTTTTTCCACCCACAGTTTCAAAAGAAAATAAAAAACCATTAGTTTATGCACACTATAACTATTTGCCCATGTGATAGCTCAAGCTGTCAAAGAGGATATTGACATTACATTCAAATCTTATTGTCACACTTTATGAAAGTACATCAGGCTTACATCAATATCGGTTGAAAGCTCAGCATTAGCTCCAGGAACAGGTAGGTTGGAGTTTTCTTCACATCATCATCTCGGGCTTTATCAGCAACCCTTTAACCTGCACCAATCCGAAAGATATTTTTTTAACCACTTGTAATGCGGAATGAATAGCAAATGCCTCAAAATTTATCCATCCGCTGTCAATAAATGAAAACTTTTTGATGAATGGTTTAACAAACATCAGAGATCTCTATATCTGAAATATATGAGCCAGCATGGTATAAGCCGCTGTTATCACACTATAATTAGTAGAGCACAGACTAAGGCACCAACAACATGTTGGCTTGTTTGTTGATGTTCCATTTGGTTAGGAAAACTTGGAGAAGTGATTAAGCCTTCAATTATCTTTATTTTGCAAAATAAAAATTGATTGCCAGCAAAAACATGCTGGCTTCCCCACTGTAACATGTTTCTATAAAGAGCAATGTAGGAAAATTGATAGTTGGAAAGTTGCAAAGTTCATTTGAAGCAAATTTGAGATTACCTGTACCTTTGAGCTTCCATCATCTCATCATTTAGCACCCATTTCCTTAGTTGGGGGATATGTTGGATGTTTAGAAGGCGCCCATACTGCTCAGCACTGAAGAACTGCATAATAAAGGTTGCAATTTAATAAGAAAAGCATAAGAGAAGCGGGGAAGGACGAGGGACATTGCAGGATAAAAAAGAAACTGAGTCACATATTTGATTCACCTGACCTTGTGAAAGCAAAAGAACATTTGAAGATGGTTTCAGAACTCTTGAGGTTTCGCATCATTTGCATGTTATTTACCAATTTTATGTGAGGTTTTGAGAGGTGCATCTCGGTACATCAAGAAAACTGGAAAAAAGGGATAAGAATATGAGCCAAATCAATTAAAAGCAACGAAAGGACAAAGAGACATTTACTAGAATGATCAAGCTCACTTTGCTTCATAATGCAGCTGTGCTTTTAGACATTCTGCAGGATCAATTGCAAGAAGAATCTCAATGAGAGGAAAAGACGATGGAGGGAAGTTCTTCAAGATCTCCTTGATGGTTCTGTAAGGTTCTTGGGCTTGAACAAGGTTGCATTAGGCAACTTGTATTTCCTCCGATATTCCTTTGAAGGGAAGCCCCATAGCGTGTATATCTTGTGAAGTTGCTTAAACTATGATCAGAGACAAACGAAACCAACGTTTAGGATACAAAATTTATGGTGATCGATGCAAGAGGAAAGTTTATACTCTTGACCTAGAGACATCCAACAACACAACTAGACTTCTACTTCTGCTTTGGATAAACACACCATAATCACAGCATCAAAAGGAGTCTGTTGTGGAGAAAACACTAGAATGTAAGCATTTATAAGCGGATGAATGTACATAACTGGAAAAACCAAGATACTCAGGACAGGTCAAAGGATCTTCAGCTGCTCAAGAACAAGTGACTGTGGAAGGCTTGGGCTGGATTCTGAACTGTCAAGCTCAACTTGAGCTCAATTCAATTCAAATTTAAAAACACAGTACGTTGGTTCAATGCCCTTAAGGGCTCTAATCAAACTGCACACACATTCTTAATAATTTATCCCATTGGTTCACTAATCAATGCCCTTAAGGGGTCTAAAGCGGATACATTGTTGGTTCCATTAGAAAGAATGCTACTGCATTCAACTGGAGATTCACGTACCAAATAGGTCTTCATCGTTTATGGTACAGCTTGCTTGACATTTGCGTCCTCAAGAGAGACCCATCCTCTATCACCAGTAATCATTACACGAGCATTTCCCATTCACGAAGTGATGAAACCGATTAGCATCTCTCACTACAATTTCCCTCTCGATAATCAGTGAGATGTACTTAGTCACATTGTGGCAATCAATGCAAACCCTCAAGTTCTTCGTGACTCTAATTGTGCTTCCTGCTGGTGTGCTTAACAGAGCAAACGCGATTGCCAGTCTCTCACTGTGGCCCCACAGCAGCTTCACCTTCATTGGCTCATTCACATTCCGAAGAACACAACTAGTGTCGGCCACGTAACCTGAAGCCTCCACTTCCAATCTCAAATTATTCAGCAGTTCACATATTTCAGACCAATAGTGGTGCGAATTGTCTCCTGCGAAGAATGTGTGGACTGCATCTCCAATCTCTACGAGACTGTAGCCAGGAGTTTTCTTCAGGCCCCTTTGCCTCATAAGCCCTCGAACATAATCAACCTGATCCCACATCCGGGCTCTTGCATATATATTTGACAACATGACATATATTCCCGGGTTTGTGATATCCAGACAAAGTAATCTATCTGCAGCCCTTACACCAAGATCAAAATTCTTGTGCACTTGGCACCCATTCAACAGGGCTTCGAACACACAGCTCTCAGGTTCAAAGGGCATTCTTCTAATCAAATCCTCGGCTTCTGCTAGTCGACCTGCCCGACTGAGAAGGTCCACAAAGCAGGCATAGAGCTTCTGGTTTGGCCTGATGTTGTGGTCACTTTGCATGCTGTGGAATAGCTCAATTGCCTCTTTCACAAGTCCTGAGTGATTACACGCAGTTAGAAGCGAAAGGAAAGTGCTTTCATCAGGTTGGAGTCCATCATCTATCATCTGATGATAAGCAGCAAGAGCTCTGTCTCCAAAACCATGCATGCCATATCCGGCAATCAAGGAGTTCCACAAAATGACATCCTTTTGCACAGGACAAAACCTAAGCACCCTATCTGCATAATCTATTTTCCCACACTTGGCATACATGTCAGTTAGAGCAGTCACATTAACAGAACTGAAGCCAAAATTGCGGCGAAGTATTTGCCCATGAACACTCATTCCTTTTCTTGTGGAGCCTAAATGGGCGCAAGAATGGAGTAAGCTAACAAGAGTCACAGAGTTGGCAGTAACTCCCTCATCCTGCATCCGACTGAACAATTTTACAGCTTTGTCAGCTCGCCCATTTTGCGCCAACCCGACCATTGCAGTGGTCCAAGTGATCACGTTTCTGTCTTGCATCCTGTCAAAGACACTCAGAGCAGGCTCTAGGGCATTACACTTCAAGTACAAATCTACAAGTGCAGTAGTCAAAACAATGCTCAGCTCATAACCCATTCTATACATACAGCCATGGATTACCTTCCCACCTTCGAGATCTACTCTCAAAGCACATGCCTGAAGCAAGCTGACTACTGTCCCTGAATCATAACTTTGACCACTATTCTTAACTAGTTCCTTGAAAAGTCCTAAAGCTTCATGGACAAAGCCATTCTGAATGTATCCTGAGATCATGGCATTCCACGAAACCAATGTCCTCATTGGCATGGACTTGAAAATCTGGCAGGCACTTTCTATGTCGCCCAACTTAGAGTACATGTTGATGAGTGAGGTCAGCACAAGAACATCACCACCCAATTGAAACCCAAGGATATACCCATGAAGACATCTTCCAAGTCTCAAGCTTTTAAATCCCTCAGACACCTGAGTTAAGCTGGCCATAGTAACAGGGCTTGGGCTAATGCCACTAAACTGCATCTTGACAAACAAATCAAAGGCCTCAATAAATTTTCCTGCCTGCACATAACCATTGATCATTGCATTCCAACATACGACGTCCCTCTCAAGCAAATGATCAAAGACCTCTCTCGCTTCATTTATACTCCTGAATTTCACTAAGAAAGTGATCATCGAACTGCCAAGGAACTTATTTTTAATACCTCTATCAATTGAAAACTTTATTATGTCCATGCCAGTTTCACAATCAGATAGTGTTGTACAGGCCTTCAAGGCAAAATTACTCGCATAGCTGTCAATCTCCAAATCACTAGACCTCATCAATTTGAACAGATCAAGGGCCTCAGTGAATCGCTCATTTTTCACATACCCACTAATCATAGAATTGCATAGAGGTGTTTCTGGATTAGGTATTTCCACGAACACCTGACACGCATACTGCATGATGCCCAAATCACAGTATGTCCGAACAAGTCTATCTGCCAATAGTTGCTGCATGGTAAGACCTCTAAGAATGATCTGTGCGTGAATGGCTTTGACCCGAATGGCATTGTGAGAGGGAATTTGCGAGAGAGACAATAATCTCTGAACGATCGGACAAAAGCCATTGACTTGAGAATCTCTGCCTGAATGAGGGTAACGTGAAAAGTCTGAAAAGAAGACTACTCTGAAGGGAATAACACGAACATGATGTCTGCTGCCAAGGGCCCTAGATTGCATGAAGATGAAGATAAAATGGGCGGGACGATATTTCTTGGTCAACTAGACAACCCACTCACAGTTCAGTCACCACAAGTCTCAACATCTCCTGAAAAATACGCAAACTTTTAGCTCCGAAACAACTATTATGGTTTCAAGCAACTAAAAGCTCAACGAAACACAAAATCCCCTGAAGAACTTGTTCAACATGTAACATGCTAGCGGGCATTTGGATCGCAGCAAACACTCCTATCCTAATTAAATGACAAATTACAAAAGAGAGGAGAACCAGAATGAGAAAAATAGAATCACCACCAAGATGCATTATCGTCACTCTACTGATTCGACACTCCTGACAAGACGAGAGCAAATACCTCCTCCTTAAGACCAACAAAAGACCGAATTTTTATGCACGCACAGGAAATCTCAATGGTGATATAAACATTACAAAGAGACTGAACTACTTACTCCGATTCAATACTTGTCGCCCGTCGGTATGCTAATCAAATTTCCTTAGTGTACACAGAGAGAACCAGCAGCTTCAGTTGAGAGAGCTTCTCCCTCTCATCACCCATTGAAATTCCAGTTCTTGGGTTCGATTTCAGAGAGAATGGAAGCTTTTCACAGGTGAGTTGAGGGCCTGAGGCAGAGGCATGAAGGAAGGCAGGAAGCAGCAGGTCGGTCCTAGTAGGAGTCGCTCGGTTGTAACTTGCAATCAACTGTTTATTTTCTGTCTCCTGCCGTGATTTCTCATTCCGTCAAAAAAATTTTGTGAAGAAAAGTCTGTATTTTTAATTTAAAAATCTCAAATTTTGTGCTAAAACATATATTTTTATAAAGGAAATAATGCATGCGGTTTAGTTTTATCACAAGGATATTCTGTCGTTCAACATGTTAATGTTTTCGTTATTCCTTAAATAATGTCCACGATGCCACTCGTAAAAACATGTTAGTTTCATCTTGGAAAGAAGTGTGACCCGATATATCCAATATCTTTTATCTTCATGGAACGATGGTAGAAACTATGGTTGGTTGGTTTCGTTAGTTGGAATAAGGAATTAGTAGATATTAACCCGTGTTACAAACGAAATTGACAATTATATAATCGATTATAAAAAAAATAATTCTCATAAAAAATTAGCAAATTGAAAGTATTTGAATTTCAAGCCCTATTTTAAATAATTCATAATTTTTTAAAATTTGCTTTCATTTGTTTGAATTATTTATAATTTTCAGTAATTTCGTTTTGTTTTTAGATTAATTTTTACCTTTTTTCTTGGCACTAGTTATTTAATTTAATCTTTTATCTTTTCAATTTTGTTTTTTCAAATTTTTTATGATTTTTAAACAGTTTTTTTAGTTTTCCAATATTTAAGGAATTGCTTACGTGATACTACCTGTGTAAGGTTAATGCCACACGAGCATTACTCGAAAACAAAACAATGGTAAAAATTAAAGGGTTAGGCTCCACCCCGACATTTGACTGAAAAAATTCACTTTTAATACAATCTTTTTAGCGTAACCTCAAAAAGTATGAAATGTATGACGTTTATCCTATTTAGTACATGTGATCAAAATTAACGTTTTCGTCCGACGTGACACGTTAAGTTTATTACGTGGCAAATAACAAATGAAATATCCATGACACGTAGACAATGAGATCCGATTTCCCGAAATAACATTTATGCCTTTTAATCTTATTTGTGAAGAGGTAAGGAAAAAAAAATTTATGATCCCCTTTCCAAAGGGAAACTGGTGGGCAGATATAAATTTATGATCCATCAGCATATTCCCTTATCTGAATCAAATTCCAATTAACATCATTTTCTGTGCATCTTGTGTGATGTAATCTAAACTATAATCAGTTCTAATTAGTTTATCTGATTTTTCCTTTTTCACTCAAACCTTACCAAAATGTCACTGAGGATGTACATCCTTTACCGGTAGGTTCATCTTCTTCTTACGGTCGTTTGGAAGAACGATAAATCACCTCTAGGATATGCACGGGTTTGTTCATAGCCCCGAAATCGACTTGTTTGCATCCAGGGATGGATTTAAATGAGATACAGTGTTGATCGCCCATGAACTCAAAAAAATATGTGGAATCCTATATATATATTTCACACGGTACGTCTAATTTTGTTAAATTGTTTCATTTTGGCTCCTTAAATTCATAGTATTAACCCTTAATGGAGTTTCGCCCCTAATCAAGTATCTGCAACTGCTTCATCTTTGATCAAAGGGAAAACAAGGAAATTATTGTAAGATATCTGCTGACCTTGGTATTGGTTCCTCTAGGGATTGGTTTCTGTCATAAGTAACGCACAGAATTAAGAATCCCATAGCTTGGATCTCTCCCTTCGCCATGTGCAAACTGTAGTACTAGACCGTATGAATTACAACAACATTCCGAACATTTACGATGATCAATCGAGATATATATATATACACACACAGTGCGTAAGCATATATCAAAGGTACTCCATTGTATTATTCATCGAACTTATTGTGGTTTCCAAAGAGAAGCTGCTAGCACGGTATGGATAAAACATCGAGACTCCTTGCTAGCTACCTAGTTTCCTTGACATTTTTCTGGATAGAAACTTAGATACCCTTTTTCGAGGTCGTACACGAACCGATAATCCGCCATGCTTACCGCCCCTAGGATGCTCGTAACCCCTTTTGGATGCCGCATGATCGACATGCAGACCTTTTCACTTCGTCTTCCACCTCGTCCATGTATCGTGATTTTATGAAACACATTCCAGAAGTCAATCTTAAATTCGACACCACCTGTGAAATCGAACGACAGTGAAGGCAGTTTGGTTCCCGCCGGAAAAGGCCACGAGTAACAGAGCTTGTACGCTTCCAGTAATGGGCTCGGATCATCCGGCTTCACGTTGTATCCCATGAGGTTGTCAATGAATGCTTCTCTTACCTTATCAAAAACCGGAGTCTCTAGATAATCAAACGCAGCGCCAGTATCTAGCAGTAACCCACCGGTCCCATCATTCTTTAGCGGCAGTGCTTGGCCTAGTCGTTTCCCGGCCACGGCGATGTCCACCACGGCCGCCTTGTAATGGGGGCTTGTCTGAATTCTGACGGTCTTCACCGATGAAGGGAGAGGGAGACGTTGCACGTCATCCCCGAACAGGAGATTCGTCTCGAGCTGGTTCTGAACCAACGGGGGAAGGCAGTAGGAGAACTTCGACTTGGTTCTTCCCTTTGTGAACTCCATGAAAGAATCCGGAACGCCAAGCCTGCCTAAGCCGAAGATACCAGCGAATCTGTTGTCTATCTTGCTTAACTCTTTGAAGCCGGGGCTTGCTGCGGAGTCCGCGCACCCAAGCACAAACTTTTCGACGGTCTCATAGGAACCCGGTGCGGTCATGAAACGAACATTCTCTTCCGCAGTTATCCCCTCCACATGGTCATTAGAGTAGTCGACCACGAACCTGCAAAACTCTTTGTCCGATCCCGAACGGTGTGTCCTTCCGCATCGACCATCATTGAGGGGCAAGCGACGGTACGTATTCGAGTCATCGGGATTGAATGGCCCATCCTTTATTGGAAAACACCCCCCCTTGCATTTAGTGCATTGCACCCAGGTCAAGTCGCTTCCTGTGTCGAACATCAGGTGGGCGGAATACGGTTTCGACCCAATTGTAACCTGGACAGCAAACAGTGGAAATGTGAACCTTGTCAGCCTTGGACGTAGCTGATCTTTCATGGGCATTGATCCCAAATTTGCCCGACTCCTTGCTTGCTCGTCCAAATGGAGAGCTCGGGAACGCGTAAGATTGGCAAATATTTGGTACTTCTCTATGTCGGAGAGGTTTCCGGGGAAGAGATCGGTGTCGAATTTGTCTCTCCTTATGAGTTTGATGGTGAAACCATCGGAGGTAGTGAGAAAGGAGCACAGCGCTGTAAATAGAAAGATGAAGATCAGAGAATGCAATCGACCCATTCTCTCCCGATCAAATGTTATAATCAGAAAAGTTGGCTAGCTTATGAGTGTACGTAGCAGCATTGAGGGATGTAAGTGCTTAAATACTTGTGTGACAGTGGCAGCTAAGGACGTAGGATTTGCCTGAAACTGTTTCCTTTAATGCCGAGAGAATCTTGAGTACTCGGACATTACGATGATATATGCTACGAAGGAGTCACAAAAATAAGTTCTTAATTAACGTTTTACCTTTAATTGAGGGTATTGGATGTTAATGTAGATTCGCATGGTCAATTTCACCGAATCAATTCTCTAATTTACTATAAAACTATACATCTGTATTCCCTTATTAATGTTGAGAGAATATTAAGAAGTCTATGACACGATAAATCAGTAAGGAAAAATCAATGAAATTGCTCATAACTAATCTTGACTCCTGAAAAATTCAATTTGAGTGGGGTAGAACTCTTCTAATATGATTTTTTTATTTAAAATATTTGAACCCGAAATCTTATTTAATGGGAAGAGATATTTTATCATTTCAACCAGTTCGTATGGGTAGGTGTTTTAAGTACTTAATCTGTCGTAAAAGTCAACATGACCAGAATAAACTTGCGTGTGTTCAGTGAATAGATTGTGAGTTTGCATCCCTTTTTGCCCATGCAACACTTGGCAATCTCTCTCTCATACTAGGGTAAGTTTGAATTCCTCACATTCGACTTCTATTGATGTTACTTGTAGAAGAAAACAACAGACGTCTACCCCACTAGACACCGTCCTATAGTTCAAAACTCATTCCATACGATTTGGTCAGGTCGAGATCTCGGATTCGAGTATGTTTCAAGCAATATTATTACGATGGGCTTTTTAGCTTGGATCTTGGTGAATATCGACTTCTTGAAATATAGTAGGCTTTTTGCAGTGCTAAGTTAATAGCACCAATATTAATTCAGTCAATCCGACATGTTTGCGATTGAATATGAATGTCTGAATATACGTAACGAGTGTGGCCAGATCGCCACGCTACCTCCCTCATTTGTCTTTGAAAAAACAGACATCCTAGCTGAATTTTTATTTTTTAAAAACGTAAAGAAGGCTCTTAAATTCAATAAATGATAGGAGAATTTGTGTACATGAAAGGGGAAGAAGGATGGAACCAATCCAATGCACTAAGAATGTACAAACGTAGGCCAAAGGTTTAAGTTAATGGTCAGTGGTTTCCCGTCCTCTCATACATAACAATTAATGAGGTATGAGCCATCACAAATTAAACCTAATTGACTATCGAAGGTCATAGACTATAATCTTATTCCTCGTGAATAATCTCGTTCTTAAATGTGAATTAATATGTCATGTTCTATCTAACTTAACCTATAATTTCTCACTCGAATTCAGTGAGATTTTTTATTCAATTTAATTGGTGGTTGGACAATTAAATTTATTCAAAGATTTCTGAATCGTAAAATATACAAAGCGCAAACGTTTATCTTGTTGGGTGTCTTTTTCTTTGTCAAATTGTCCTTTAACTCATGAAGTATGTTAATAAAAAATATGAATGTGATAGTAAAAGCTAAACAAAAGGAAAAGACTGTTGTCTACGTCTTTTGACAACAGTCTTTTCCTGGGTCTTCCAAGAGACAGATTACTGTACATAAGGAGTATTTTGTGTGATATTACTGACGTGATCTTATAAATTAATAAGATTTAAATATTTTAAAATTTCTTAATAAAATTTTAAAAATACCCTATTAATTTATGGCATATATTAGTTCTACTACGAGATTTTACACATAAGAGGTTCTCCAAATTTATCTATTTTTGAATAAATTTTCATGTGTAATTCCACATATTTTTCCAAACAAATCAGTTAGGTCATTTCACCCATTGCCCTTATCTTCCTGCCACATCCCTTGCCCAACCATTCCCCCTTTCCTTTTCATTTTGACCGCATAAATATTGGTCAGATCAACTACCTCACAGCACCCAAACCAGACGACAGTCTACTTAGTTTATACCAATGGCCATACCAATCCTGATAGCAGATCCTCTGGTAATATTTTGCATTTTCCTTGCACAAGATTTCGGGATTATGCCGTCTCTCCTCATCACCGATATCTTACCCTTTAAAATACTGATAGGCAACTTCTCTTTTCATCCGATCCCACCACTGAATATCTACCTTCTCCTCCTGCTGAAAGCAGCTTTAGTTTGCCTAACCTCACTAATATGGCTTATCACCGCTGTTCCGATCTGACAGTTGATCATTAAAATTGGAAGACTAAGGTTCTCGTCTTTAACATCAGGAGAGCATTGGGTTCAAACTGGGCTGGGTTCAGTTTGCATGTGTTATGTTACCTTTTCTTTCTCGAACTAACCCTCCCAAATTTGTATGGCTTCCACACCTTCATCTGTTACCCACGAATTCAAATACTTCTTTCATCAATCGCTAATAGGATGGTGAAGGAAGGGGAGGAGTAGAGCCTGGACCAAGTGTGGTTGGGATTATACTTCCATTTTGACGAAAGTTGCCATAGTAGCAACACAATAGCCAATATTTTGTGTATAGAATTTGCACGGTTTTAAGACCACTTTTCATTGGTTGTTTTCGTCCGAGATGTACTGTTAATCCGGTCGTGTTTCCCGCGGTATTACTATCTTTATACAACCGAACTATTGATATGCACAAACGATAGCATGCAGTCATGCTACGAACAGTATTTCATTGGTCTTATGTGTGGTTGTGCCTCCTCTGTACGATGGTTCAACTTTCTGCCCCTTTGCTTCAATGAATAATTTTGTACCCCATTGGAGCTCGATGAATTTTAACACTTTGCCGCTTTTCTTTTAACGCCATGCATCAAACGGCTATTCCTCAATCATCTTATTGCTTGTCCAACCATTGAACTTCCCTGTCCCGTAGCGCGGGCATTTATTCTAGTATATATATAACGAATGTTCATGTAAGATTGTCGGGAGGGATAGGGGAAATTATATACATGAAAAGGGCAGAAGGATGAAACAGTTTAATCCCTTAAGAATGCACGAATTCAAAATGTTTCTTTCTAGAATACACTATTAAACAATCAGTCTCATTTTTGAGTCATAATTTCAATTTTTTTAATAAATAACCATTACGAATTTTTTTATTACTTTACCAATTCTAATAACATATGAAAAGTATATAATTCTGTCTTATTTCTTTTATTATTAATAACAAAGCCAAACTTTTTTATCTTAAAAAATTATATTAAATTAATTTCTTAAACATTTCGATATACGATGGTATTGACAAGAAAAAGTAATTTCTTCTTACTATCGTTTTTAATATAGATTCGAGATTACGTATTTAATATTGGAAACACCAACTTTAAACCGTTTCTTTTCAATTTTATCGACCACAGAACATAGATTTTGTAATCGAATAGTTCTGGAATAAACAGAACATTTTTAAATTAAAATGTTTGCGTGCATGAGTGTGCTAAGAGCATTAAGACAGTTAGGGTACATTTGCATGCTCCTATTAACGATCGAGCGAGGTGTTCTCTAACCATAAAATAGTTGTTTGAGTTAAAAGAATCGTTTTATGCAAGTGCATTATCCAGTTGGCAATGTCATAGCAAGTAGAGCATTACCCCAAAAAAGCCTAATTTGAAATTAGCAAATGCATGTAGTTCGCCAAGGAAAAAAACAGCAGATGCAATGAAATATTATTAGCCGTCGGATTCTTTTTATTAACTTGAATAATTGACTACAAACCGTTAGATGAATTGATAGCTGAAGTGCAGAGTTAACATTCTAGAATATATATATACACACACATTAAACACGGACTCGTGCTACTCACAGAAAAATAAAAATAAAATAAATGTGAAATACTGTGATGAATTTGTACAATTATTATATCGTTTATTTATAATTTATTATAATTTAATTTATTTAAATTCATTAACTGTAAGTAGAGTATTCTCAAATTTTATTAGAACACTTGTCAATTTTATTTTTTTTATTTTTATAATTTCAAATTATTCTTTCAAAAAAATTTGTCAGATCTTTGCTATTAAATTTGTAAATATGAAGTGATACAAGGGAATCTAAGTAGTTAACAAAAAGATATTTACCATCAGTATCATAGATATGAGATAAGAGAAAATAATTGAAATTATTGTTTTATATTAATTTAGAAATGATATACTTATTATAAATTTTAATATGTAAATTAGATTGAGAATAAATATGAAAAATGAAAAAGATATTAAACGTTCCAAATATTTATATATAATAGTTTGTGTGTGTATATATATATTTCCATTTCATCACGTATCTTGATTGTGTTGGATTCTCGTGCTTGATTTTAACTACGTTTCTTGAACACATTGACTTTTTTTTTAATCAAACTTGAACACATTGACTTAACTACCCGATTCCTGTCATTTGCTTCTATTAATTAAAAAATATAATAGAAAAGACTATTTCAATCATAATCATTAAGAAAAGACCAGACCTTATTTACACTATGCAGTATCTCAAAATCAGGCAAAACGTATTTCGAGTCTAATCTGCGGTCGGACTATGATTCTTGCAAAAATTCTCGTAAACCCTACTTACTAAGATTCGATCATGAAATAACTTGTTTGGGGCCCTAATGACAGAAACATTAGGTCAACTTCAAGTTGTTAATCTAATAATTGTCCTTTTTTCCTTTTTATCTCATTTTTAATATAGTGAGTAATTATAAGAAATTCAAAGAAAGTCTTTATTTATGTTTTTAAGGAATGAACTAAATTAAAGAAAATAATTACAAATATTAATGACCTATTTTTAAGTAATCAAATACTTAAAGAAGAATTTTTTATCATATGAAAATGTAGAACCAGGGAGCCGACAAAAACTCTAATTAATTCATATTTGAATTAAATCAATCTATTAGATTATAAATCTCTTTTAACTGATTATATCCATCCACATAATTTGAATTCAAAATATAGAAGAGGCATCTGACGACATCAGCCTATATCAAATGAGTAAATTATATCGTGTTATTTTTTTCATTAAAAGGGGTGCCCTATTGTGAAATGAATAGGAGGAATAGAAAAATAATGGAAGACTGCAATTCCGGTATTAAGAATCGAATGAAGAACTTATTAGTTCATAATCGAAGGCGATTTCTCGGCACCAAACAATCTTTCTCAAACATCACATTGATTAAACAAATTGGAAAATGATGAACATGCGTTTTCTTTAGCTACCACTAGTTTTCCTCATGTTAATAAAGAAAGAAGACTTTTCAAAGCACATTCATTAAACAATGACCTCCGAACGGGAACATTTCTCTAATAGTTCAAGACTCACTTATATATGATTTAGTGAGATCAAGATCTCATATTCGAATTCCAATCATATAAAAAAATTGCTACAAGAAACTCTTAAGTTTGAACCTTAACGGATACAATTTTTTAAATTATATATACTAGGTCTTTGGTAGTACTGTGTTGACGGTTTAGTACTAGTATTGGTTGTTCAGCTTACTTGATATTTCTACGATTGAACATGAAAATTCTAACATTATGTAACAAATGGTGGTTGAATTCACCATTATTGCTATCCTCCTTTTCTTTTCTTTTTCTGATAAACAAAAAAAATCTTAAACAATGACCTGAACAAATGACTTCTGCGTCACTCTCTCTCTATATATACAAACACACAAATACAAGAATGTGGAAGTCGTCCCTGTAACTTTGGCTCTTCCTATTTCCTCCACCCTTCCTACACGGCACAGAGAGCTATTCCTTTGCCATGGGGCATGCAACTGCTAAATATCTGAGAGAGCTCCAGAGGACGAGGCAGTCCTCGTCTTCATCCTCATCGTCCGAGATCAACTGTGTCGAGCTCGCATGTTTCTGCATCTTCGGGACGATCGGCAGTGTCATTCTTTCCATGTAATAAGTAGTTCTTTTCATCATCCTAAAACGTATTACATCCTTGTTCATCGGTTTCCCTTTCGGCTCGTATCCTTGTACTGATGGGATACGTTTCGTGCTTGGTATACGTATGCGCAGGGCATATGCGCTGACATGTTGCTTCTGCTGCTCGTGGGCCTGGTGAGAGTCCCTGCTCGGGGCGAGTCCGGTTCGGTCCCGGTTCCCCTCCAGGCCGCCTCCAGTCCTTTCCATGGTCAGCTGTTTTGGTTCATCATCCGTCAAGTTTTGCTCTGCAATAAAGAGGGAGAGACCGACATTCATATGATGTTTTCCATTTTTTTGGACCATGCTGACTGATTGAATAAAAATTATGTTTCATCTCTTAGTTTATCGAAATATCAGAATACTCATTTGTTGAGCATCAAAACACGCACGATCGAGATACAATGTTCACGAGGAGAATTAATCTTAACCTTGAACCTGATATTTACTTACTAAAATCCGTTCTGCGAGAACAACAAAAAAGTTAAAAGAGAGAGTCGAGAAAGTAGGGATATGTTTCCAATTAGACGGAATGTCTATTGATGGGAGAGAGTACTATGCGTAAAGGGTATACAACGTGTCAGTGCTGATTTGATATCAAGAACTAATTAATAATATTTAATTATTTTAAAATTCTCTTAACATAATTCTAAAAATAAAAAATCGTAAACATATTGAATTCTATTCATTTGTGATATTATATCAATACTATCACATTATATACTTGTTATACAGAATACTCTCCTCTGTTAATAGACACAACATACCCTTTAAAGAATTACTTGATTGAAAAAACTCTAACTATTCCATTAATACTTCTTAAATTTTCTAAATTGAATATTCTCTGAGAAATTTTTTTTATTTAAAAAAAGACACTTGAATGTCACTTTTCCCTCCTATTTTTTAAAGATCACAGGGTGCTTTCTAAATTTAATTTTCTTACGTACGTTTGTTCTTCTAGAATATTTATTCTTTAACTACCTTGTTTTTATTTTTCTCCAACCGAATTAAAATTTTGTAAACTATTTACTTATTATTATTATTATTATTATTTTGTTATAGGTGAATATAAACTTATTATACAACAATTTTCACAATATAAAAGAGGCTGACCTGACTCCAGACTTCTTGTGGTTTTGCGCCGACAAGTCAGAACTATAGACTACTCCCAATACTAATAATTAAAAAGAAAGCCTTACTGAATGAATGATGTCTAGGTCATCTCAATCTTCTCGTTAAAAAAATATCAATTAAATTATAATAAATAAATAAATTAGTATTTATCATCTAAATAATAGGCATAATCATGATTAATGAGAGCAACTGAATCTTAGTTTGATATTAAGAAGTTCGAGATTTAATTCTTATTAATGATATTCGTGTATACATTTATTTCATGTTCTTTGTATCTCTTAGATATATACATATATTTCATATTTGTATACTAAAAAAAATGATGATTTTATTGCTGACGTGATAGCCTACGTGATTAGAAGAACTTTACTTCTTAGCGAATTTGATCATACTTGAACATGAATTAATTAGGGTATATTAGACTTCTTAATACAATGTGTTACCAAAAAATATATTCACTTAAATCTTAATTACCCAGGATTAATATTTCAAAAATGCCACATAAATAGTTCTACAAGCGTTTTTTCTCTTAGAAGCATAGAAATTATATCGATGAAAAATATATAATTCGATGCATCATCCTCGTTTAATCATAATTATTTGTATATTTTGAGAATCGATATTTATATTCTTAATATATTAAAAGAGGATTACAATACCTTTAGACTGCCACGTGGCAGTTTCTTGAAATTTTTTTCCATTTTTTTGAATTTTTCCTATCTGGTGGGGGCATATACAAACCCTCCAGCCATTGTCTTCGACTTTACTTCCTGTGAAATTTTCTTTTTTCATTTTTAAAATTTTTCTATGTGGTGAGCTCATACAACTCTCGACTCAATCGTTCTTCATTTTTTAGCTGTCTTTCCTTTTTATTTTTCATTTTATTTTTATTTTGTATACAAGGAGATCAAATGAGATCTTTTACTTTCTGTAGTAATATAAAAAGTAATTTGCATTCCCATACTATATTATCTATACTAGAAGCATATCTGTTCTTCACAAATTATATATTTTCTTTACCATCATTTCATTTCAACAAATCATAAATATTTATATTCTTAATAATTTATATTCTCGCTATGAAGACGATTTTTACTCTATTTTTTTAAGTTCTTATTTTATGATAATTTTATCATTATACACATAAAAATCTTTTAAATAAGAAATTATATATATCACATACTGTATTTTTTTTGAAAAAAAATTAATCAATCAAGACTAATATTACCACAATACCTCCTCAGCTTTCACATGCACCAAAAAGAAAAAAAAATTGTTCCTTTTACCAATGAATGTTCAAGGTCAACGTTTTTATTCTTTTCATAAATGCAAAATTCCGCTACTTAATCTCTTAGCTGATTACTTATAGCTGGCATCCACTATGACCCAGCCAAAGAAGAACATTTTTTAATCACATGGAAGTGCGAAATTGAAGTCCATAAAACCTCGTCTGATCCAGGATTAAGCCGAGGATACCCATCTAGTTTTAGAATAAATAGAAGATGTGAAAAATAAATGGGTATCGGAAATCAGATAATTAAGAATTCGATCTAGAACGTATCATAGATCCAAATCAAACGTATTCTTCATTAAAACGGTACTGTTCTCAACTTGAGATCAAAAGATTCGTCATTCAATTCTTGTTAATGAGACTTATGATACCATTTATTCAGTCTTTCTTCTCTACCATTTTGTGCAATGTTCCTCCTTTTTAGTTCGGAAAAAAAATTATATCAATTAAACAAATGGGAAAATGGTAGTCTTCATGTGCTCTTCTACATCTAGTTTTCCTCACAAAAATAATGAAAGAAGGTTTTCCAATGTGTTCATTAAAAATAACTTGACCAAATTATATTTATACATACAGACGCGCACACACGCATGCATGTGGAAGAGAGAGGAGCAATGGACAAAAATACTGTTATTTGTGAAAAAAATTCCTAAAAAATGGTTTAATTTGAACTTTTTTTCAAAATACCGTTTCTAAAACGCCAACTAAGTCGGCATTTTTAACAATACTGAAAAAGCCAACTTAGTTGGCGTTTTCAGTGTAATAGGAAAAAATGAAATCAAATTGAAAACGCCAATTAAGTTGGCATTTTCAGTGTTATTAAAAACGCCAATTTGGTTGGCATTTTAGAAACGGTATTTTGATAAATAGTTCAAATTGAACCGTTTTTTACGATTTTTTTCGTAAATAACAGTATTTTTACCCATTGTTCGAAGAGAGAGTTACTTCTTTGATATTTGCAGCTTCTAATGTTAAGGAGACAGCCGCCGGCGAAGCCATGGGGCATGAAACTGGTAAATACTTGAGAGATTGCATGAGCTCCAGACGACAGTGGCCATCAAAGCCATTGAAGCTGTCGAAGCCATCGAAGCGGAAGCCATCGAAGCCGTCAAAGCCCGAGCCATCAAGGTCGAAGCCATCGAAGCCATCAAAGCCAGAGCCATCAAGGTCAAAGCCATCGAAGCCGTCGAAGCCATCGAAACCGTCGAAGCCATCAAAGATATCGAAACCGTCAAAGAAGCCATCGAAGCCGAAGCCATCCTCGCCCTCGCCATCGGCATCCATGACTGACGATCGCGAGCTCGAACGTTCCAGCATTTTGCGGTCAATCGTCACTGCGCTGACATGTTGCTTCTGCTGCACTAAGTGAGGAGAGTCTATTATCTAACTGTACTTACGTGGTGATACTAACTAATTAAATTAAATTATTTTTGTAATTTATTATACAATTTAAAATAAAAAAGCAGTCTTAAAAGTGATTTGATTTTATTAATTAGTATCGTCATATAAATATTATCACGTGGTGATCCTATTACATATAAGACTTTTTCACAAGTGAGGGCCTTTTCTCTGTACGGTTCGGTTTTTTATGGTTTCGCTCCGATCCAGTTCTGTCCGGACTTGATAGCCTTCGATCTTCCATAGCCAAAATAATATGTTTTTTTTCCTTTTCATGTTTTTGTTCATCGCCAAGTGTTCCTCAATAAAGAGGGAAGACGGACAACCATTTGAGCTAAAAAAAAAACTCAAAAAAAAAATGATTCGCTGTAATATTTTCTTTATATTTTGTGAGCTGCGTCATGGATTGATGTTTACATTTTTCAAACTGTGTTTGTTGATTAATGAGAAATTGTATGTCATCTCTCACATTTGCTATTACATACATTTTACTGAAGGCAGGCAAACAATGACCGGGCATGCTAGGTAAACCAGTTTGAACATGTGTAACCGATAGACACGATTAAACTCAACCGGTTTGAACCCGTGCAACCAATAAGACACGATTAAACTCGTTTAACTAAATGTGTTTAAATGAGTATGTATATTGAACATGTTAATTCATTCAATCCTTTTCTACATGAAATTATGATCACATTGTGTTTAACATGTACTAAACGAAATCGTGTTAATTAGGTCCCGGTCCCGGTCCAAGCCGCCTCCAGTCCTTGCCATAGTCATCTGTTTTGGTTCATCATCCATCAAGTTTTATTCTGCAATAAAGATAGATAGAGACCAACAGTCTTATGTTGTTTTGAATTTTTTTGGACTATGTTGATTGAATAAAAATTTTGTGTCATCCCTTAGTTCATAGAAATGTCAGAATACTCATTTATTGAGCATAAGAACACCAATGATTGAGATACAATATTCATAAGGAAAATTAATCGTGACCTCGAACATGATATTTCCCTACTAAATCCCGATCTGCGAGAACTCAAGAAGATGTTAAAAGGGAGAGCCGAGAAAGTAGGGATATGTTTCCAATTAGACGAAGTATCTGTTAACAGGAAAGAGCACAAGTGTATACAACGTACCAGTGTTGATATGATATCATAAAATAATAAATAAAGTCCTAAAAACCTTAAAAATAACTTAATTTTATTAGTTTGTAACACTGTGACAGTACTATCACGTTGTATATAATATCGGTTGCACAGAAAAGTCTCTCCTATTAATAGACGCATCATATCCATAAAAGAATTATATGATTGAAAAAAGGTTAAAAAATCTCGAGTCAAGTCCTATGAATATAAGTTTCTAGATTAATCACAGTCAGTGAGCTTTTAAATACTAGTAATTTAAATAGAAAAAAGTCAACTATTCAATAAGTACCTCCTAATTTTTCTTAATTAAACATACCCTTAGGGGGAAAGACAGACTCTCTTCAATGTAACTTTTCCTTCAAATTTCTTAATATCACAGGGTGCTTTTCAAATTTAATTTTCTGACATACGTTTGTTCTTATAGGATATTTATTTATTAACTTACTGGTTCTTATTTTGCGCCAATCTCCTTCAAATTCAATAAACTATTTAATTATTATTGATTTTTTTATCATAGGTGAATATAAAATTATTATACAATAATTTTCACATGAGAGAAAGATACCGAAAACCTTATATGTTTAATAATTCTTGCAAGTGAGTGCTAAGTGTTTCAAAGTGTTAAATCAAGTCTTATATGTTATTTGCGTTATAACATCGAATCATTTTTACTACTTACCATTACTTTAAACTGATGTGGTGCCGACACACGTTAACTTAAAGTAACGACATGTAATGGAAAGGACTCGATATTGTAACGTGAACAATATATGGGACTTGATTTAATAATTTAAAATATTTAAAACCCACTTATAAAAATTAATAAATATATAGGACTACAAGTGTTATTTTTTCATTTTCACGCTATTGAACGAGCTGACCTAACTCCCCACTTCTTGTCGCTTTGCGCCAACAAGTAAGAATCGAACACTACTCCCAAATACTCAAAAAAAAAAAATTCTAATAAACTAACAGGAAAACCATACTGAATGAATGGTGTCCAGATGACGGAAAATTCTTAGATGATCTTATTTTATCGTGTGATATAAAAAAATACCGATTAAATTATAATAAATAAGTAAATCACTATTACTCAATTCGAATAATTAAAATTATATGATTAATCGGAGCAATTGAATTAGTGTATTCATCATTATTCTGAACCACGTTTTAAAATTTTGTCATTGATCGCCATACATATACGTGTCATATATAGATTCCTATTTGATGGGGTTACTAGGAAGACACCAAGTTGGGCTAGTTGGTTTCTATCCTCTAATGGCAGAATCTATTGCAGAATTTCGATCAGAATTATCGTAGGGTAGTTAAGTCGACGTCGTCATCGTACTGTGAGCAGTGCGTTTGGGTTTCTCTTTTCAATCTGAAATTAAGATATTCGAGACTTAATTTCTATTAACGGAATTTCATGTGCTCCTTTTATTTTTCTGTTCATTTTATCCCCTTCTAGACTTATATACATGTCTCCTTTACATACATGATTAGAAGAACTTTATTTCTTAGTGAATTGATCAGATTTGAATCTATATTAGTTCAGATATATTATATTTCTGAATACCAAACAGTATAAAATATTCAACTATAAATCCCAATTACCTAGGATTAATATTTCCGAAATACCAATATATAATTCTACGAGCTTTTCTCTCTCATAAACATAGAGACTACATCGAGAAAATATATATATATATATATATATATAACTCTATGCATCATCATTGTTTCGGTCAAAATTATTTGTATATTTTGAGAGAAGATAAATTTTTTTAAAAAAAAGGTTCTGTCAATAAAAGTAACTTCCTGATAAATGAAAAGATTTTATGAATAATTCTATCATTATGCGTCAAAAATATTTTAAATAAGAAATTATATATCACCTACTACACGCACACATATATATTTAAAAAGATTTAATAAATGAACACCAACATTACCACCTTGCTTTCACATACATTAAAAAAAAATACTCCCATTCACCAATGGACGCGCAAGGTCAACGTTTCCTTTTTGTAAGTGCAAAATTTTGTAACATAGGGTTCCTTTCCATCCAATGTTGAAATTGCTTGTAGCCAATTTGTACTTCTAAATTTACTCTACCCTACAGTTAATGCATTGATCTAGAATATCTTAACCCCAAATCAAATGGACTTTTCTCCCAAACAATCTTTCTAAAACATGATGTTAATTAATTGGAAAAAAGGGTCTAATGCATTGGTACCGCTTTCAATGTAGGGCTAATAGGTTCCCGGTTCAACTCTCATTAATTAAATTTCTTATACCATTCATTCCTTCTTTCTTTTATCCTATTTGTTCAAGTGCCTCATATGTATTTTCGAAAAAAATTATTTTCACTTAAACAAATTGAAAAATGGTAATCTTCGTGTGCTCTTCTACCTTTCATTTAGGAGAGAGTCCCATGTGTAATGATGTCACTAAGTGGCAGTATTTACTTGATGATACTGACAATAATATCAAGTTAAATGTTTATACCTTTTTTTATAAAATCTAAAAAAACCCTAAAATGACTTGTTTTATTGGTTGATGTCATCACGCGATCACATTCTACATACAAAACCTTCTCCTCGTTTACCGCACGAAAATAATTAAAGAAGACTTTCCAAAACATACTCACTAAACAATGACTCGAACAAATGAACTTTTCATCACTATATATATACACACATATATGTGGAAGAAGTCCTTGCAACTTAGCTCTTACAATTTCTACATCTTCCTTCGGATTAGAGAGAGTTACTTCTTTGCCATTTGCATCTTCTATTTTTAAGTTAAGGAGACAGTCGCCAGTGAAGCCATGTCGCATGCAACCGCTAAATACTTGAGAGGTCACATGAGCTCAACCCGACCGAGGCCAAGGCCATCGAAGCCGAAGCCATCGAGGTCGAAGCCGTCAAAGCCGAAGCCATTGAATCCAAAGCCATCCTCACCCCCACCCTCATCATCGTCATCCAAGACTAACGATCGTGAACTCAAACATTCCGGAACTTCCAGGTCAATCGACTCTGTCGTTGTTTCCATGTAAGTAGTTTTTCTTCCTAAGACAGGATTCTATTTTTCGTTGGTTTTCCTTTCTTTGTGTAGATGATTTTCGGCTTGTCTATTTGTACTGATGGTATACGTTTTATTTATGTCTTGGTATATATATGCAGGGCCTCAGCGCTGGCACGTTGCTTCTGCCATATCAATTGTGAGGAGTGAGGCTTGCATGTATGGATGCTTGATGACACTAATCGATTACATTAAATTATTTTTGTTATTTTTTATAAAACTTAAAATATAAAAATAACATTAAAATAATTTTATTTGATTGGTTAGTATCACCACATAAATATAGCCATGCAGTGGCCCGTTGCATGCAAGACTTTCTTCTGAGCGAGGGCCTTGGCTCCGGTTCGGTTTGGTTTTTTAGGGTTTTGCTCCGGTCTAGTTCGGTCCTAGCTCGACAGCCTTCGATCTTCCATAGAGAAAATCAATTTTTTTTTTTTTTTTGCTTTTGATATTTTAACTCATCGTCAAGTATTCCGCAATAAAGCGAGAAGACCGACAACCATTTGAGCAGAAAAAAAAAAATGCTTCGATGTAATTTTTTTTAATTTTCTGAGCAGCGTCATGTATTGATGTTTACAAGCACTTCGAAACATGTTTGTTATTAATGAGAAATTGTATATCGTCTCTCACATCTGATATTACATGCATTTTACTAAAGGCTGGAAAATTATGATCAGAACTGCTTCATCACATGGATAAGCCACGGAGTTGGGTGAATTCACGTTGAGTTCAAACGTGTTTCAAGCTTAAATTGGTCAAATTTATGTAATCCATTTAAATAAATATGTACACTGGTATGAACCGTGTAACGATAGCATACGACTAAATTCTTTTCATTCAAGTGTGTTTAAAAGTGTATACTGAACCCGTTAATCCATTCAATCTTTTTGTTATATATGATTAGACTCTATGTAACATGCACACGAAACGTGTTAATCATGTTAATTAGCCACATATATCGGAAATACTCAAAGCGCCATGAGCATTCTGAAGCACGAAAAACTATTTATATTTTTGTTCGACTGAGATGTCAAGGAAAATGTTTTTTCTTGAATAATTCTAATTTCCTTCCGTAGTAAGCATTTCTAATGCTTACCACAGACATGATCAAGATTTAAAACCCTAAAAAAAGTTTTTTAAAAAAAAGCCTAAAAAAACCCATAAACTAATGTTATTTAGTCACATAAGTAGATTTATGAGAAAGAGAAAATCATAAATAAAAAACCTAAACATTCTAAAAGATATTAAGAAACCTCATAACCTAGAAAACCATTAAAAATCCTATGAAAATCTTAAAAAAAAAAACTCATGTTTGATAACGTTAAACATTTTTCTCCCCTTCTCACTAATTAACGTCCGAATTTCTTTAGGATTTTTTTAATAAATTTTTGGATTTTTATAGCTTTTAAGATGTCGTTTAGGTGTCTAGTTTTTTTTAAAATTTTTTAATTTATGGATAACCACATAAACTCTCTCTCTCATAAATCTACTTATAAATGACTAGCTATTGTAGCTTGTGACACTGTTGAGCAATGCTGACGTGATAGTTTGTGACATATGAGACTGTCTCGTACTCTAGAGATGGATGCTTCCTTTGATATAACCAACAAGAATCCTATTACTGAGCAAAAAACTAACAAAAATCCTACTAACAATTGTAGAATTTGTAGACTTCCTTCTTTGGAATTGGAAGATCATTTATTCCTTTATGAACATTCTTTATAAGTTCATATCATCAACATCTAAAAATCTAACGAGTCATGACTAATTTGGTTCAAGCCATTCTTTTTTACCATTAAAAAAATGTAGATGTCAAGAAAAATATTGAATATAACGATATAAATTCTATGAAAATTGAACAAATATTAAAAATGAAAATGAAGAAATTAGAATTGTTTTTTTTTTTAAAGTTAAATGGAACTTTCATTCACTTTCAACCTAATATGTACAAATTTATATCAATTCAAATTGGAAGCAAAAAGAGAGGTGGCTAACTTGAGTTTTAGGCCATGTATGGACAGTACTCAACTTCTCATTATCTAAAATGTTGAATGGAAAACAACTTGGGGAGGTCTAACAACTTGCCGGAAAAACTTGCTATTCCTCTCTGAGCAAATATAATGTATAGATAGCAACAAAAAACCAGTCGACCTATCACAAAATCCATACATCTGCCTCTCCGTGTGGCAAATGCATATTGCAACTCATATATTCATCCTCGAGGATTCCTATTTGAAGGAGTCATGTGCAATAATCTCGGCCAAATATCTCCTATAAAAGGACAAGTAAAAGAAATTATGGTCCCTTGTTTCAACCTTAGACCCACAAAACACATAAGTTGTATTATCCATGCCTCTCCATTAAGAAATTCTACCCTTAACAGAAGGCACGTGTTTAGTTGCAAGCCATTCAATAAAAGAAGTTCTTGGGATATGGCCGGAAGATCAAATAAGTTGATACCATGGTAACTTAGGCCTATGATCTCTAATGGTGCCCCATACCCTTAACATAGAGTATTTAGGGGACTTGTTCCAACAAATAATATCTTGTATTGAAATAGGAATCTGAGAGGTCAAAGAGGCAATAGTAATAACCTGAGGATCAACAACGCGAGGCCAATTCCATGCACCATTATGATTGATCATATTCAATGTAGTACTAGGTCTTATATGGGGAAAACACATAAGTTCATTGGACCAAAATTGAGAGTGAACTTCATCGAGTGGATGCCAAGGGTCATACCAAAAGAAGTTATGTACGTCATCGCCCATCATATAGCTGATAAATGGTTTAGCAAATTCACGAAGCTTTAGGAGCTTCCCCAACTCCGGGAATACTGCTATGTTGATTTAATGGCCCATAAAGATGTTGTTATTAAATGTCAAAGCTAAAAATAATGGAAATATTCACAAAAATTGAAAAACATTAAAAAAACCGTGGATATGATGTTTTTCAGAAAATTATCTTATGAATAAGTATTTTCTTGCAAAATTATGGTGCAACTTCAGTAAAATTTTCGATCTTCAGATATAATCCTCAGTACGAGATTTCACACATGTAAATACGATAGTTCCCCACTAAAACCCAACCTTAGAGAATACAAGTACGGATGACTCTACCTCATCATGTAATTTGAGAAAATATATCAATCAAGTTAAGACAAACAAGACCAACGTGAATTAACTGAGATAGTAAGGTATCACTTCTTCTGAAACAAGGTTTTGAATTCAAGTTTTGCAAATAGAGGAAATATATGTTGGAGAGCTCTACACTTAGTGCGCCGACTTGACTCGATCTTGAATTAATCAGGGCCCGTTGAGCTTCTAGATATCATGTGGCATACACTTAAAAATTAATACAAATAAGTAAATTAGTATTAATTATTATAGTAGTTATCAGAATTTTTATTCAGTAGTGTAAGTTAATTTATGTTTACTCATCATGTTATTATGAAGTGGTAGGATTTAAGATTTTTTTTTTTTTGGTTGCAATCCATATCCAAGATGATGGAGTGCATTAATAGACGCTACATACCCTTAAAAATGTCTTAACACTTGAAAAATCTACAATTCCACAAGTACTTCCCAATTTTTTCTCTTTTTTTTTTGTGATAACCGAGGTATTCGAGCACTTTCTGAGCCGAACTAGTAGTGGTTGCAATACTTCCTCCTCGAGCTGCACGCAACAACCAGCAAACCACGTGTATTAGATAAGTCAGAATAAATCATGACGGACTCGTGCCCCCGAAGGATCGAACCCTTCACCTGAAAAGTAAGGAAACACTTGCTTACTATCTAGGCTGCTCACAGAGGCACCTTCCTAACTTTTCTTAATGCTCTTCAATTTAATTTTTTATTCCTATTTCTTAAGGTCCACTAAAATTTTCTCAAATAATTTAATTTTTTATCGGTGCATACTACTTGATATCTAAAAGAACAGTGGATCATAACAAATTCATATTCAACCTGGGTTGGCGCACTGAGAGGGTAAAATTCTTCCAGTATAAATTTTTTCCATTAACAAAACTCAAATTCGATATCTTATTTAACTTTTTTTTAAAAAAAACTTCCAATAGAATGTATATTTGTTAATTCACTTGTTTTTACTTTACTCTAATCTCCATAAAATTTAGTTAACTTTTTTAATTATTAATAACTAGTTTTATTACTTTCTAAATGTAAATTATTAGCAAGACTTTTCACACTGTCTGAAACAGCTAGGCTAACTGCCGGCGTCTTGTCGTTTTCACTAGTAACCAAGAACCGTAGACTACTCCATTCATAATCATTAAATAAAGAACTTCTTGAATGCTTCAACAAGATCTCAAGTATGAATTTATGAATGGAGAGAATTTTATTTTTGATGGATCCACTTAACTCGCACTGAATTAATCATAGTCTGTTTGGTTTCTGATACTCGTAATTCAGAGAAGAAAAATTTTTAAAAAAATGAATTCACTGAGTGAATGATGGCTAGATGATCGCCACATGTACATGTGGAAGTTCACGCTAATGTCTCACAATCTTCGCAGCCAGCACGTTGGGGGAGTTATTTTTTTTGCCAATATCGAGTTAATTAAGGAAAGACACTACAAGAAACTTTATATTTTGTATATATTGAAAGTAGATAAACAATTTTTTAAAAAAAGTTCTCCGAATACAAATAATTTCCTTATAAACGTAGAGATCTTATGAATAATTTTATCTTTCAAACTTTAAAAAACTTTTTTTTCAAGCGTGCACCACTTATATTTCTAAATTCTATGTACAGATTTTATATGCTTGTTTATATTTTAAGGAAAAACTAAATTTAAAAATAATACAACATATTTAATGACTTATTTTTAAATATTCAAATATTTAAAGAAGAAGAGTTTTTTATCACATGAAAATGTGAAATGAAAGGCAACCAAATTCTAAATAATTCATATTTGAATTAAGTCAGTTTATTAAGTTATAAAACTCTTTTAATTGATTTTTTCCATCCACGGGACAAATTCATTGGATTTGCACCACGCAGCATCTCCAGAAAAACCGAAACGTAATTTGAGACTAATTTGTTATCGAATTGGGACACCAGGCTTGAATTCAAAATATAGAAGAGGCATCTGACCACCTCAACCTACCTTAAATGAGTAAGTTACATCATGTTATTGTTTTTTATTATAAGGGATGCTCATACAGATATAAAATGTACTGCAGAACGGGAAAATAATGGAATACAACAATTCCATTATCGAGAATCGAATGGAGAACTTATTAGTCCGGGATTGAAGGCGATTTCTCTGTGCCAAACAATGTTTCACAGACATCATAGTGATTAAACAAATTGGAAATGGCAGACTTCATGTGTTTTTTCTAGCTGACCGCTCGTTCTCCTCATGTTAATAAAGAAAGAAGACTTTTCAAAGCACATTCATTAAACAATGACCTATCATCGGGAGCTGTTATCTAATAGTTCGAAACTTATTCACATAAGATTTAGTAAGGTTGGGGTCTGAAGTTCGAGTCCCGGCCCTCTTAAGTAAAATTGCTACAATAGACTTTAACGGATACCAACTTTTTAAACTGTATATACTAGGCATTTAGCGGTGTCGCATTGATGGGTCTGTCAGTACCGGTTATTCAGTTCGTCTGACATTTCCATGATTGAACATGAAAACCCCGAGCGTTACGCAGGGTTGGATCACCATTACTGCAACCTCCTTTTCTTTTCTATTTAAAAAAAAAATCATAAACAATGACCTGACCAGATGACTTCCGCATCACTATAGATATACATACACAGATACAAGAATGTGGAAGTCCTCCCTGTAACTGATAGCTCTTCCTATTTCCTCCACTCTTCCTACACGGCACGGAGAGCTATTCCTTTGCCATGGGGCACGCAACTGCTAAATATCTGAGAGAGCTCCAGAGGACGGGGCAGTCCTCGTCCTCATCATCGCAGGTCGGCTGTGTCGAGCTCGCATGTTGCTGCTTCTTTGGGACGATCGCCAGTTTCGTTCTTTCCGTGTAAGAAGTAGTTCTTTTCGTCATCCTAAAATGTATTACATCCAGCTTGTTCATCGGTTTTCCTTTTGGCTCGTATACTTGGACTGAGGGGATACTTTTCGTGCTTGGTATGTGTATGCGCAGGGCCTATCTGCTGACATGTTGCTTCTGCTGCTCCTGCTGTGGCTCCCTGTGAGAGTCCTTGCTCGGGCCGAGTGCAGTTCAGTACCAGTCCCGGCCTCCTCCGGTCTTTGCCATAGTCAATCTGTTTTGGTTCATCATCCGTCAAGTTTTGTTTTGCAATAAAGAGAGAGAGACCGAGAGTCCCATGATGTTTTCCATTTTTCTGTACTATGTTTGCTGATTGATTGATTAGAAATATCAGAATACTCATTCATCGAGCATCAAAACACGCATGATCAAGATACAAAATTCATGAGTAGAATTGATCGTGACCTCGAACACAATATTTCCCCACTGAACTCCGGTCTATGAGAACTCACGAAGTGGTTAAAAGAGAGAGCTGAGAAAGTAGAGATACGTTTCCAATTAGACGGAGTGTCTATTAATAGGAGAGAGCAGTGTGCGTAAATGGTATATAATGTGACAGTTCTGATGTGATATTACAAACTAATAAAATTCAGTTATTTGAAAATTCTCTTAATATAATTCTAAAAATAAAAAAGCCCTAAAAATAACTTAATCATGTTAATTTGTGACACATTATCGGTATTATCACGTTGTATGCTCGTTATACAAAAGACCCTCTCCTTTTAATATTCACAAAAGAATTACATGATTGAAACAACTTAAAGTCTTAAATTTGAGTCTTGTAAATAAAAAAATTATTTTAAAGAATTTTATCCGCTCTGTAGTTTTATCCTACTCGAACCAGATTTGGTCTGGCCAGTGGGCTTTTGAATAATTAAAAAAAAAGTCAACTGTTCCATTAGTAACCTCTTAATTAAATATACTCTTAGGAAAAAAACTCTCTTCAATCTCTTCAATACTCTTCTAGAATATTTATTTATTAACTTGTTTTTATTTTTTTCCTATCTCCTTAATATTTAGAAAGCTGTTTAATTACTATTGATATTTCTTTATTATAGATAAACTACAAAATCATTATGCAACAATTTTCACACTAACTAAACAAGCTGACCTCACTCCGGACTTCTTGTCGTTCTGCGCCAACGAGTAAGAACTGTAGACGACTCCCTATACTAATAATTAAAAGGAAAACCTTGCTGAATGAATGATGTCTAAATCGCGAGAAATACTCAAGTGATGTTATCTCATCAAAAAATATCAATTAAATTATAGTAAAAGAGTAAATCAATATTTATCATGCGAATGACATAACTATGACTAATCAGAGCACTAAGAAGTCCGAAATTTAATTCTTATTTGTGGGACTCCATGTACATATTCAGAATTCATCATTTATATAATTTTTTTCAAATAGGGTTCACTATTTAATTTAAATTTTTTTTGTATTTTTTAAGTTTTTTTAGAATTTAATAACCATAAATATATACTTATTAATCTCATTTCAAGTTCTGATTTAATGGATATATTTATCACATTAGTATAGCTTAATTGGTATTTTCCCCTCAACTTGGGTTGTTGGTTGTGAAACCACCTTTCTAAAAATGGCTATAAATAGCTGCCGCTTGGACTAAGGAAACGGCGAGAAATTTGCATAGAAAATTCCGTGTGTGTCACTAGGGGTCTCTCTTTCCGTTCAAGTTCAAGCTATCGATCCTAGAGTAGTGATAATCAACAATTTTCTTACCCGACTCTCCGAAATATTAGGTAACGAGAGTCGAGATAGGTGGAGAAATTATGCAAGAAATTGGATAACAGATCTCGAGTGACTCTTAATATGACGATTCAGGTACTTCCAATATTCCATCTAGATGTGAAGTCTAAGAAAGCCGCCAATTTCCAATATTCCAATCTGTCCAGTCATAAACAATCACGATTTTTGAAACAAATGGATATACTGTGTCCACACAACCCATCAGTCTTCTCATTATACAGTGTCCACATAACCCGTCAATTCCGATCGAATTTTCATTTTTAGTACAAAGTTTTTCACCCGATATAAGATGGCAAAAATTATGAGACATCTACCGGTGTAACATTTCATTACAAGTTTTGTCAGAAGTAATAATTCTAGCTCACATGTCACACGAATTTTGATGAAAAACGGGACAGATGTATCATTATTTGTGCATTCCCAAGACACAAGAAAAAGTTCTATGACGAAAGTGAAAATTTAGGTAAAATAAAGGTTCAATTAAATTTTTTGTGATCAATTTCTTTATCAGTAAGAATTAATTAAGTAATTTGTCCTTTTTTTTTCTATCTCCACATCACAAATAATTCCTATTATAATTTGAAGATAAATTGTATTGTTCAAAATGTGGAGATTCTAGAAATTGAATTGGATAAGATTCTCAAAATAGTCCTTTTTTTCCCAAGTCATATCTACCCAAACTCGACTAAATTCCAACTAATTTGATCTTGTTCTATCTTACTTGAATATATTGGTCACTATTAGTCATATATCAATGGTTGACAATCAATTATATTCACTTACAAGTTCCATAAGAATTCTCGACTAAACGAATTTCTGTTACTGAATTTTACTAGCTAATAAGTAGGTGCAGCAAATAACTATTTGCTATTGAATTTTTTTTCTTTAATTTAAATGACTGATTGCGAGTCATTATATGATTTGATAAATAGTTCAGTAACTGAATCGTAAAAACTTTTTTTAATATTCTAAAAAAACATATATTTCCATTTTGATTGTGGTGGATTTTCGTGCTTGATTTAGCTATGTTTCTCGAACACGTTGACCTAACTATCGGATTCCTGTCGTTTTGCTTCTATTGAACTATATAAAAGAGAAGACTATTTCAATCATAAACATTTAGAAAAGACCGGACCTAATAATTTTCCATTTTTTTCCCTTTTTATCTCATTTTTTAACGAGATCCGATGATTTTTAGATGATTAAGAAATTATAAAATTTCGCAACATTCAAACAGATCTCAATAAAATATTTAAAGAAGAAGAATTTTTTGTCAAATGAAATTATGAAAAGAAAGCACACAAAACCCTAATTCTAATTAATTCATATTTGAATTAAGTAAGTTTATTAGATTATAAAACGCTCTTAATTAATTTTAGTTATTCACATAGACTTGACATCAAAATATAAAAGAAGAGTTTGACCTCCTCAACCTCTCTCAAATGAGTAAGTTACATCATGTTATTTTTTGTGGTTATAAGGAATTATCATATGCGTGTAAAATGAATGGGAGGAATAGGAAAATAATGGAATACTGTAATTCGAGTATTGAGAACCGAATGCATAACTGATTAGTCGGGAATCGAAGGCGATTTCTCTGCACCGAACAATCTTTCTCAAACATCACATTGATTAAACAAATTGGAAATGGTATGAACCTTCGGGTGTCTTTTCTAGCTAACCGCTCATTCTCCTCATGTTAATAAAGAAAGAAGACTTTTCAAAGCACATTAATTAAACAATGAACCACCGAGAATCGTTGTCTAATAGTTTAAAACTCATTTTCATATAGTTTGGTGAGATTAAGATCTCATATTCGAGTCCCGACCTTGTTAAATGAACTCTTGAACATATAAAACCTTGACGGATATCGAGTTCTCGCACTATATATACTAGGCCTTTAGTGGTGTCGCATTGACGAGTTAGTATTAGTACCGGTTGTTCAACCAACCTTACATTTCCACAATCGAACTCGAAAACCTTGAACATTATATAACAAAAGATGGCTGGGTCAATGGTTGATGCTATCCTTCTTTTCTGATAAAAAAAAAAACTCTTAAACAATGACCTGACCAAAAGACTTCTAATCACTCTCTCTCTATATATACACACAAATACATACAAGAACGTGGAAGTCGTCCCTGCAACTTAGCCCTCATTATTCCTTCCACTGTTCCTACGGCACAGAGAGCTATTCCTTCGCCATGGGGCATGCAACTGCTAAATATATGAGAAAGCTCCAGAGGACGGGGCAGTCCTTGTACTCATCCTCATCCGAGACCGGCTGCGTTGAGGTCGCATGTTTCTGCTTCTTCGGGTCGATCGCCAGTATCATTCTTTCCATGTAATAAGTAGTTCTTTTGATCACCAGGTTTTCCTTTCAGCTCGTGTACTTGTACTGATGGGATACGTTTCGTGCTTGGTGTGTGTATGCGCAGGGCCTATCTGCTGACATGTTGCTTCTGCTGCTCCTGCTTCAGCTCCCTGTGAGAGTCCTTGCTCGGGTCGAGTCCGGTCCAGTCCCAGTCCCCGTCCCAGTCCCGGCCGCCTCCGGTCATTGCCATAGTCTATCTGTTCTGGTTCATCATCCGTCAAGTTTTGTTCTGCAATAGAGAGAGAGAGAGAGAGAGACCGACAGTCATATGTTGTTTTCCATTTTCTTGGACTATGTTTGTTGATTGAGTAAAAATTATGTGTCCTCTCTTAGTTTATAAAAATATCAGAATATTTCACCAAAAAAAAATAAAAATATCAGAATATCATTCATTGAACATCGAAACACGAATAATCGAGATGCAATATTCATGAGGAGAATTGATCGTGACCTCGAACACGACATTTCCTTATTAAAACTGGATCTACGGGAACAGGAGAGCAGGTTAAAAGAGAGTGTCAAGAAAGTAAAAATACGTTTCCAATTAGACGGGCTGTTTCATAACAGGAAAGAGCACAACTGTGTATGATGTGTTAGAGTTGATATGATATTATAAATTAGATTCAGTTATTTTAAGATTTTTTAATAAAAATTTAAAAATAAAAAAATTTAAAAATAACTAAAATCATATTGATTTGTAATACCATATCAGAATTGTCACATTGTATAATATATCAGCTATACACAAAACTCTCTCATGTTGATAGACACTTACGATCTCATATTCGAGTCTTATGAATAAAAAATTTATCTTGGGAGAACTTTAATCCTTAGTGGATTTACTTGCTCAAACTAAATTAATTAGATCCTTTGGACTTTTAAATAACCCTGGTCATAATCAGAAAAAGTCAACCATTCCACTAATACCTCCTAATTTTTCCTAATTAAATATACTCTTAGGTTGAGAAATGCAGACTCTGTTCAATGTAACTTTTCCTTCCGATTTCTTGAAGACCGCAGAGTGCTTTTCAAATTTAATGTTCATACATACGTTTGATCTTCTAGAATATCTATTTATTAACTTGCCTTTTTTTTTCTCCAATCTCCTTAAAATTTAGTAAACTATTTAATTATTATTGATATTTTTTTATTATAGGTGAACTACAAAATTGTTATACAACAATTTTCACACTAACTAAACAAGCTGACCAAATTCCGGACTTCCTGTCGTTTTGCGCCAACAAGAACCGTAGACTACTCCCAATACTAATAATTAAAAGGAAAACTTCACTAAATGAATGATGTCCAGCTCATGACAAATTCCAAGGTATCCCATCATGTAAGTAGACCTGGCCACGGTTCTGGAACTGGCCGTAAACCTTCCGTTGGACGGTTCAGGGATGGTTTTGAACCGGACAGTTCTGGTTCCGAACCGGCAGTTCGGATCCAATAGCTGCTTGCCAGCTGGGGGCTCGGCAATTTTTTTTATTTCTCTACTGTTCCGGTTTGGAACCGTCGGTTCTAAGCCGGTTCAGGTTTCGGTTCAAAACAGACAGTTCCGGTTTCTAAGGTAGGTGGAATCGGCCCTGAACCTTAGCTCTCACGGTTCAAGGACAGTTCCAGGCCGGTTCTGACCAGGTTGGTTCCAAGCCCAAACCTGCCCATGGCCGGGACTACATGTAAGTGGAGAATAACAAATTAACAAATCAGTATTTATTATCTGAATAATTGATATAACTATAATTCATCAAAGCAACTAAATTTTGGTCGAAAATCAAAGAGATCCGATATTTAATCTTTATTAGTGAGATTTCATATACACCTTTATTCACATTCTTTTTATCCCCTCCTCTCTCTCTATATATTTTTTTTCTTAGTATATAGAAAGAAAAAAAGTTAATTTTAATGCTGACATGATAGCAAAGGTGATTAGAAGAACTTTACTTCTCAGCGCATTTGGTCATACTCAAACCTAAATCGATTAGAGTATATTAGATTTCTCAATACCGGTTGTTATAGACCGAAAAAATATTCAACTAAATCTTAATTACCTAGGATTAATATTTCCAAAAATATCAAATACATAATAATTCTGCAAAGGTTTTTTCTTCAGAAACATAGAAATTTACATTGAGAAAAAATGTGTATAATTCGATGCATCATCATCGTTTCGTCAAAATTATTTGTATATTTTAAGAATAGATAAAATTTATTAAAAAAAAAGGTTCTGTCAATAAAAATTAACTTCCTGATAAATGAAAAGATTTTATGATAATTTAGCCGTTATACCCATCAAAAATCTTTATCACATACTATATATATATATATATTTATTTAAAAATAATCAAAGGACACGAACAATACCACCCTGCTTTCACATACTTTAAAAAAATTTTGCCCCGCTCACCAATGGATGTGCAAGGTCAACGTTTTTATTCTGTTTATAAATGCCAAAATTTTGTAACCTAGGGTTCCTTTCAATCCAATGATGAAATTGCTTGCAGCCAACTTGTACTTCTAAATTTATCTTATGCTTATGTACGAGACCGTGAGGATCGTCCGACGAAATCTAAATACTTCATCATCATATAAAAAAAAGGATGACGAAAGCAAGGTTTCATTACTTAATCTATTAACTGAATACTTATTTATAGCCGGCATCTAGTATGACCCAGCTACAAAAGAACAATTTTTGTCACATGGAAATGCGAAATTGAAGTCCATAAAACTTCGTCTGAAGGATTAAACTGGAGGATACCCATCGTTTTAGAATAAATTGAAGATGTGTAAAATAAATGCGTATCGAAAATCTAACAGTTAAGAATCAGATCTAGAACACCTTAACCCAAATCAGATGAATTCTCAACCCAAACCATCTTTCTAAAACATTATATTGATTAAGATAGAGGAGATTTAGTGTATCCGCACCGTTCTAAATATTGTACCGAGAAGTTTTGGGCTCAATTCTAATTAGTGAGACTTTTTATATAGTTTATTCCTTTTTCTTTCTATTCCCTTTAGGATTTGTGTGTCTCCTTTGTATATTGAAAAAAATCATGTTAATTAAACAAATTGGAAACGGTAATCTTCATGTGCTCTTGTACCTCTCGTTTTCCTCACAAAAATAACGGAAGAAGACTTTCCAAAATATATTCATTAAACAATGAATCGACCAAATGGGAAGATATGGGAAGGTCCTTTTGGTGTCTTCCCATTCCAGGTGTTCGCTCATGGAATTGGAGGAAGATTTTACAGTTTCGAGATCTCATTCGACCTTTTCTAACTTACCGTACTCTTCCCATGAGAGCTGAGGACACATTGATGTGGTTACCTTCTCGGAAAGGCACCTTCACTATTAGAAGTGCTTGGGATCAACTTCGCCCCAAGGGTGCTAAGCTTCAGTGGTGCAGATTGGTATGGTTCCTAAGCCATATTCCTTAAGCCTCATTTATATGCTGGCTTACCTAACTTAAAAGATTGCCTATTAAAAATAGATTGAGACAGTGGCGAATATCTATAGAATCTGACAATTACGATTTATGTTCTTTGGAGCAAGAGTCATGCGATCATCTCTTCTTCAGTTGTCCTGTTACTGGAGCTGGCTAAAGACATTTATTACATAAAGTAGGAATTGTTCGCCAGATAGTAAACTGAATGACTAAGTCTACTTGGTTGCTGTCACACAAGGGCAAGTCTTTAGATACTACCATTCCCAAGTCATTTTGGACTCAATATATGTACGCGGTTTGGTTTGAGTGTAATTTTCGAGTACATCATACTTCGCATCTGTCGATTGACACTATGGTGCATCGCATTTTTGAGACGGTGCGAATGAAACTTGTTTCATCGCCTAACTTTAAATTTAAGATTCGCTTTTCGCAATTGATTTTCCTTTTAGGCATTACCTGTACATAAACAATTCTGATTAGTTGTAAATTTTGAATATGTAAATGCGTTACATGTTTTCAAAACAAAAAATGATTTGACCAGTGAACTCTTCGTCACTATGTATACACACATGCATGGGGAAGAAGTCCTTGTAACTTGGCTCTCACCATTTCCACTCTTCCATCGGATTAGAGATTTGCAACTTCTAATTTTAAGTTACGAAGACATTCGCCGGTGAACCCCATGGGGCATGCAAACTGGTAATTAACTGAGACTGCATGAGCTCGACGCAACCGAGACCGAAGCCATTGAGTTCGAAGCCATCAAAGACGAAGCCATCTTGGCCCCCGCCCCTGCACCCGCCCCCCGTCTTCGTCATCCAAGACTAATGATCATGAACTCGAACGTTCCAGCATTTTCAGGTCGATCGCCGGTTAGCTAACATGTTGCTGCTGCCGCACTAAGTGAGGAGAGAGTCTTGCATGTAACGGTGCTTACATTGTGATATTAACCAATCAAATTAAAATTTTAAAAATAATTTAATTTGATTGGTTACTGTTACCATGTAAGTACTGTCATGTGGTGACCCTGCTGTACGAGACTTTCTCCTAAGCGGGCCTTTGGCTCCCGTGCAGTTTGATTTGTTAGGGTTTTGCTAGGTCCTGTTCTGTCCTGAATCAACAGCCTTCGATCTTCCATAGCCAAAATCACCTTTTTTTTTTCTGCTTTGAATGTGTACTAAACGAAATCGTGTTAATTAGGTACATGTACATACGTACTCAGAGTTTAATTTGAGTTGTCAAGTAAAAATATATTTTCTTGAATAATTCTAACTAGCACGTGGACTGCGCTTCGCAGCGGGCCAGCCCAGGCCCAGCAAGGATTGAGGCGAGGGGTCGTGGGTTCGGCAATTTTGATTGTGACCCGTATAGGACCAAAAGAGATCAAAGTCATGACTGAAGATGAGAAATTGGAGGGAATAGATACTAGACCGGTAGGATGAGTTGAGGGACTAGAAAATGAAAAGGTGATATACAAGATTAGTATTACAGAGAGATATTTTACTTCAGAAAAGAAGATTGAAAGATTGCAGTGGTTGAAGGAGAAAGAAAGAAATTGTCTCTTAGCTTTAACATCTCTCATGTTGAAATTTGGTGAGGCAAAAAATGTAATTGTAGTTTCATTTGAATAAAGAATGCAAAGTAAAAAAGGAAAAGTGAAACAATAAAACAATCCCCTTTTTTGAAATGAATAAGGCAATAGTAAAAATGAAAGGAGATAACACGAATTTACTCATTTATCACATTTTGATTGGTGTTTTTCCACATCACGTGATAAGATAGGATCGCATAAGAATTTCTCATACGAGAAAGCCCTGTATGTGACAAAGATATCAAGTCAATGCCACTTGGGGATATCATAAATCAATAAAAATTAACCATATCTACAGATTCATATGAATGAATTTAGGCGATAAAATTTAAATTCAAATACTTCCAAAAATAAAATAATAACAATAATAATAACAGCAACAACAACAGCAATAAAATCTAAGAGCCTAAATAGAATCCTAGAAAACTTAAGAAACCTTGAAAATCTTGATATCAATCAGTAAGAAGGAAAAAATAAAGTCGGGTCCACCTATTTAGGGGTAAAACTCTCCCAGCATGAATTTTTTCATTTACAAAGGCTTCAAGACCTTTACTTAAGATGAATAAGTATATTATCACTTGAATCAACTCATCTTGATAGCAACTGTCCATTTACTTGTGATTTGAGTGATTTTTTAATCATTTCTCAGTTTATTACACTTTATCTTTCCTTTTTCTAACCATCTAATTAAATTTTGTACATGTAATTCAAATTCAAGATTCTTCTGGGCACATGCATTGAATATGGTTGCAGTGTTTAAGTGATTACAAATTAAAAAGAGTTCTGTCCCACTGATGACACGCTTCAACTGCCAGAGAGTTCTTTGAGCAACTCGATTAAGTTCTGGTGAGAAAGTATCGTGCCTAATCACAACTCAGGCATTGTCTATTTTAATGCTGAATATTTCATTGGAATAAAATGCTTTAATTTTCAATATTTTACTGTTTTATTATTTTCACCTTAAATTTTTATTTTTTATCATTTTTATACTAAGCCTTCTGTTTTTCCCACTCAGATCCTTTTCTCACATTTTTCGCTCAAATGTGAGAAATCGCCGTCCAAAATCAGAATCTACTTCGCACCCTCCTCCCCTTTGTTTTTCTTCAATTTTTTTCTCTTTTTATTTTCAAAATGTATTATAATTAGAAATTATTTCATTGATGGAAAATAATTTTCCAAATGAAAATTGTAAAAAAGGACCAAAGTGACAAAAGTATACACATATTTCCATTTCATCACGTTCCTTTATTTTGTCGGATTCTCGTGATTGATTTAACTATGTTTCTTGAACAGGTTGACCTAACTACTGGATTCCAGTCTTTTTGCTTTTATCAAACAATACAATAGATAAGACTATTTCAATCATAATGATTAAGAAAAGACCGGACCTAATAATTTTTTTTCCATTTTATCTTTCTTTTTAGCAAGATCCGCTGATTTTTAGATAATTAAGAAATTATAAAATTTTGCAACATTCAAATAGATATTAATAAAACAATTGAGTTTCGATAAGTTAATAATATGAATAACCAATGCATTCAAAGTCAAAATTGACGGCATACTTTTCCATATCATGAGTAATTTAAAAGAAATTCAAAGATAGTCTGCCTATTTATATTTTTAAGGAGTGGTCTATATTAAAAATAATAATTACAAAATATTTAATGACCTATTTTTAAGTAATAAAATATTCAAAGAAGAAGAATTTTTTATGACATTATGCGAAATTAGAACCCCACATAACTCTAACTAATTTAGGTTTGAACTAAGTCAGTTTATTAAGTTACAAAACTCTTCCATTTGATTTTTTCCATTCACAGAACTTGAATTCAAAATGCAGAGGAGGCATCTGACCTCCCTCAAATGGGTAAGTTACATCATGTTATTTTCTTTGGTTCTAAGGGATGCTCATACGGGCGTAAAGATGAATAGGAGGAATAGGAAACTAACGGAATAATGCAGGGACAGTATTGAGAATCAGATCCAGAACTTATTGGTATCGAACAATCTTTCTCAAACATCATATTGATTAGGCAAATCGGAAATGGTGAGCTTCATGTGGTTTTTTCTAGCTACCGCTCGTCTTCCTCACGTTAATAAAGAAGGAAGACTTTTCAAAGCACATTCATTAAACAATGACCTCCCCTTAATAACAATGATTCAAAACTCATTCTTATATGATTTGGTGAGATCAAGATCTCATCTTCAAATCTCAATCCTCTAAGCAAAATTGCTACAAGAGACTCTTCAATATAATACTTAACGGATACTAATTTCTTAAACTATATATACTAGATATTTGATGGTGCCACATTGACGGGTCAGTGTTAACACTAGTTGTTCAACCCACCTGATATTTCGACAATTCAACTTGAAAATCTCAAACATCTCGTAACAAAGGGTGGCTACATCATCATTAATTCTACCCACCTTTTCTGATTAAAAAAAAACTGTTATACAATGACATGACCAAATGACTTCTTCATCACTCTCTCTATATATATACACACAAACACATACAAGAACGTGGAAGTCGTCCCTGCAACTTTATTGGCTCTCACTATACCTTCCACCCTGCCCACGGCACAGAGAGCTATTCCTTTACCATGGGGCATGCAACTGCTAAATATCTGAGACAGCTCCAGAGGACGGGGCAGTCCTTGTCCTCGTCCTCATCATCCGAGACCAGCTGTGTTGAACTCGCATGTTTCTGCATCTTTGGGACGATCGCCAGTATCGTTCTTCCCATGTAATAAGTAGTTCTTTTCATCATCCTAAAATGTATCGCATCCTAGATCACCAGGTTTTCCTTTCGGCTCGTGCACTTGTACTGATGGGATACAGTTTCGTGCTTGGTATGTGTATGCGCAGGGTCTATCTGCTGACATGTTGCTTCTGCTGCTCCTTCTCCCAGTGAAAGTCCTTGCTCGGGTCGAGTCCAGCTCGGTCCTGGTCCCGGTCCCGGTCCTGGTCCTGGTCCCGGCCGCCTCCGGTCCTTGCCATATTCATCTGTTTTCGTTCATCATCCGTCAAGTTTTATTCTGCAATAAAGAGAGATAGAGACCGACGGTCGTCATATGTTGCTTTGAGATTTTTTGGACTATGTTTGTTGATTAAATAAAATTGTGTCATCTCTTAGTTTATAGAAATACCAGAATACTCATTTATTGAGCATCAGAATACACATGATCGAGATACATTATTCATGAGGAGAATTGATAGTGACCTTGAACACGAGAGGAGTGTCTGTTAAGAGGAGAGAGCATTGTCCATAAACGGTGTACAACGTGATAATGGCGATATAATATTATAAACTAATAAAATTTAGTTATTTTAAAATTCTTTTAATATAATTCTAAAAATAAAAAATCTTAAAAATAATTGAATCCTATTAATTTATAATACCGTATCAGTGTTGTCAGATTATATACCTATTATACAGAAGGGTCTCCCTGTTAATAGACACAACATACCCTTAACAGTACATTTGGTTCGCAGAAATAAAATAAAGATTGAATAGAATATAATGGGGAAATGAATAGAGTGAAGAATAAAAATATTGTTATTTGGTTGAATGGAATAAAATAATATGGAATAAGATATTTAAAGTTAAAAGAAAAAAATACCCATCATATATATTTATAACTAGAAGGTGACTCGCGCTATACACGAAATTGTCAGTTATATATTATACAAAAATTTAAGATAGTCAAAGAAATAATATAATGATGAAAGTAATAAAATTTAATGTTAGAGTAGATAAAAAAATAAGTGATTCAAATCAAATAAAAATGAAGTACAACAAAGAACTTTTGGTAAATAAAGTAAATTTTTTATAGAAATTGTAAATGTCGCAAGAAGCTGGAGAATTTTAAAAACGTGAACATAGATTATATAGTTAAGAATTGTATAAAACAGTTGAGAAAATTATGAAAATAGTTTAAAAAGTGACAAATTTTCACAGTTAAAATTGTTAATGTTAAGTGATATGAAGTGAGAATAGAGAATCTGAGTAGTTAACGAACGATTTTTACTGTTAAGATCATAGATATAGTGTGAGAGGAAAATAACTAAAATTACTATTTTACTCATAATCTAGAGGTTTTTATAAAATATATACATATTATAGATTCTAATAGTTAAATTAGATTAATGATAAATATGAAAAATAAAAAAAGATTCCAACTTTTTACATATTTATATATAATAGTATAGATATATTAAAAAAATATTTAAATTATAAAATTAACATTAAAAAAAAATTTCCTCTCCTCCCCTCCTTTATTCTACCCAAACCCCGAGCCCCCAACCACAAATTGCCATTTGCCACCCCACGGTCCCACTATACTGACCCACCCCCCTCGAGCCACCCTAACCTCCCGTGACATCCCAACTCTCCGACTGCCCTCAGGGAGGCTCGAGGAGATGTGGGCTCGAGTGGGTCGAGTGGTTCTGGGAGGTTCGACTGGGTTTGAGGCAGCTCGGGTGGATTGGCGAAGGCTTGGGGCTCATTTTTGGCTAGCTGACGGTGGCATCGGAGGGCTGACGGAGGCAGAGGAGGGTTGGCGCCGGCAACAACGGATGACAAGAGGGGGCTGGAGCTGGGTAGGTCTGGGGCTGGTAGAAGTGAAATTTTTGGAGAACCAATTGGGGCAGTTTGGTCATTTTGACCCTATCCCAGATCAGTGATGTTATTCCCATTGAAGTGGAATGAATAGTTATTCCTTCTCTATATAGGGTGGATCCGGAATAACTATTCTGAATTGGCATATTTCAGCTAACCAAACAACGAAATTTCTATTCTGCATGGGATAGGAATTCTCATTCCCTCAACCAAACATATCCTAAAAGAATTTCGTGATTGAAAAAACTCTAACTATTCCATTGGTACCTCCTAATATTTCTTAATTCAATATATTCTTGGGAAAATTTTTGAAAAAATTAAAAAAAAAATTGACTCTTGAATGTAACATTTCCTTCCGTCTTTTAAAGATGACATGGTGCTTTTCATATTTAATTTTCTTGCATACGTTTGTTCTTCTAGAATACTTATTTATTAACTTGCTTTTATTTTTCTCCAATCGCCTTAAAATTTAGTAAACTATTTAATCACTATTGATATTTCTTTATTATAGGTGAATATAAAATTATTATGCAACAATTTTCACACTATAAAACAAGCTGACCTAACTCCCGACTTCTTGTCATTTTGCCCCGACAACTAAGAACCGAAGACTACTCCCAATAGTAATAACTAAAAAGAAAAACGTTACTGAATGAATGATGTCTAAATCACGAGAAAAATTTAAGTCTTGTTATCTCATCATTAGACAGTAAAAAATATTAATCAAATTATAACAAATAAGTAAATCAGTGCTCATCACCTGAATAATTGATATAACTATGATTAATTAGAGCAACTAAATCTCGGCCTGAAACCAAAAAGTCTGAGACTTAATTCTTATTAGCCTCCATATACACACTTATTTTCTGTTCTTTCAATCCTTTTTTACACATATATATGTCTCTTTTGTATATTGAAAAAATGACAGTTTTAGTGCTAACGTGATAGAAGATGTGATTAGACGAACTTTACTTCTTAGTGGATTTAATCATACTCGAATCAGAATTAATTATGGTATATAAATTTGTAAATATCAATTGTTATAGACGAAAAAACATTCAACTAAATCATAATTAACTAGGATTAATATTTCCAAAATACCAAATGTATAATTCTGCGAGCCTTTTTCCCCAGAAACATAGAAATTACATGGAGAAAAAAACAATATATATATATATATATAATTCAATGCATCATCGTCATTTCGTCAAAATTATTTGTATATTTTTAGAATAGATAAAAAAATTAAAAAAAAAAAAAAAAGGTTCTGTCAATAAAAGTAACTTACCTGGTAAATTAAAAGATTTTATGAATAATTTTATCATTGTACATCAAAAATATTTTAAGTATGAAATTATATATCAAATACTACATATATATATTTAAAATTTTAATCAATGAACAACAGCATTACCACTCTGCTTTCACATACATAAAAAGAAAAACAGTGTCCCGTTCACCAATTGGATGCGCAAGGTCGACCTGTTTGTTCTTTATATGAATGCAAAATTTTGAAACCTAGGGTTAGCATAGCGATAAGGGAGTGATCGTATCCTTTCAATCCAATGTTGAAATTGCTCGGGCCCAACTTAAAGAACTTCTGGGTTTACTCTATCCGATGCTTATGTACGATATGGCGAGGATCGGGCAAACCAAATCCTAATAGTTCATCATATAAAAAAAATAGAATGATAAATGCAACATTTCATTGCTAATTAATCTATTAACTGATTATGACTCAGCTAAAGAAGAAAAAAATTTTATCAAATGGAAATGCGAAATTGAATTCCATAAGACTTTGGATCATCCTGGATCAAGTCAACGATACCCATCTAGTTTCAGAATAATTTGAAGATGTGAAAATTAAATGGGTATCGGAAATTAACGGCTAAGAATCGGATTTAGAACATCTTAATCCCAAATCAGATGAATCCTGTACCCAAAAAGATCTTCCTAAGACATCACATTAATTAAGAAATCGGGTCTGGTACATTAGTATCACTCTCAATATATGACCAATAGAGTTCTAAATTCAGTTATGATAGGTGGATTTCTTTTACCCTATCTCATCTTCCTTCTATCTCATTTCGTGTATCTGTGTCTCCTTTGTATACTAAAAAAATCATAGTAATTAAACAAATTGGGAATGGTAGTTTTCATGTGCTCTTCTACCTCCCGTTTTTCCTCACAAAAATAATGAGAGTAGACTTTTCAAAATACATTCATTGAAGAATGACTTGACCAAAATATATTTATATATATATGTCTATATATACACACACACACACCTGTGGAAGAAGTTCTTGCAACTTGGCTCTCACTATTTCCAGTCTTCGATCAAATTAGAGAGAGTTACTTCTTTGCTATTTGCAACTTCTAAATTAACATGGGGCATGGAACTGCTAAAGCATGAGCTCGACACGACCAAGGCCGAGGTTATCTAAGCCGAAGCCATCGAAACCGAACCCATCAATGCCAGAGCCATCGATGGCAGAGCCACTGACGCCAAAGCCTTCCTCGCCCCTGCCCTCATCATCATCGTCACCCAAGACTAGCGATCATGAACCCGAACATTCTGGCCCTTTCGGGTCAGTCGCCGCTACTGTCATTTCCATGTAAGTAGTTTCCATCCTAAGACAGTGTTCCTTTTTTCGTTGGTTTTCTTTTCTGTGTATAGCTGATTTTCGGCTCGTATATTTGTACAGATGGGATTGGTTTTATTTATGTCTTCGTGTGGGTCTGTGTTTGTAGGTGTGTGCAGGGCTCTGCGCTGACATGCAGCTTCTGCCGTACCAAGTGAGGCGTCTTGTAAGTGTCGTTGCGTGAAGAGGCTAACTAATTAAATTAAATTTTTTTGTAATTTTTTGTAAAATTTAAAAATAAAAATATAATTCTAAAAATAATTTGATTTGATTGGTTAGTATCATCATATAAGTATAATTACAGGGTAACCCAATTACATACAAGATTTTCTCGTAATTTGAGGGCCTTTGCTCCAGTCCGGTTCGGTTGTTTAGGGTTTTGCTCCGGTCCGGTTCGGTCCCGACTTGAGCAGCCTTCGATCTGCCGTAGCTAAAATCACCTTCCTTCTTTCTTTCTTTCTTTCTTTTTTCTGCTTTTGATGCTTTATTTTGTCGTCAAGTGCTCCGCAATAAAGAGAGAAGACCCCCAACCATTTGGGCAAAAAAAGAAGAAGAAGAAAATTTTGGAAAAGAAATTGGGTACGTTGATGTACTTTTGTTTTAAATTTTCTGAGCTGCGTATGTATTGATGATTACAATTTTCGAACAATGTTTGTTGATTAATCAGAAATGATATATCATCTCTCACATCTGCTATTAAATGTTTTTTTACTGAAGGCTGGCAAATTATGATCTGTCATGCCAATTGATACGACATGGGTAAGACATGGAGAGTTGGATGGGTTCATGTTGAATCAAAATGTGTTCTATGCCAAAAAAACAATCTCACGTTGCTCTTGACGGGGATCGAGCCTATGCTTGCTCATCTCTCTACTATATTTTGAAGCAGATGCTCGGTCGGGGAGCCAGAAATTAGAAACAAACGAGATAACAAGAAGTGACGGAAGCTCGAGCAACCTTAAGTACAGAATCAAACGCGACTTCAGAGATTATAGCAGAAGAACTCCGTAACAATAGAGAAAGATTTCCTGAAAGATGTGCCTTCATTCTTCCCCAACAAGCTAGGCTCGAAAGCTAACTTGTAGTTTTCTCGCTGCCTTTAAAATAACTTATTCTATTTTGAAGCTCCTAAAAACAGCTTATGTAAACAGGTCGAACCAACGTAACCCATTTAAATGAGTGTATAAACCAGTTCATTCAACTAGATGTGTTTAAATGCATACGTTGAACGTGCTAATGAGATTATGATTATTCTCTATTTAACATGTCAACTGAACATGCTAATCCTTTTAATAAAGTACGTGTACAGATATACTTAAAGCGCCGTGAGCATTTGAATTAGCAAGGGAAACTATTGATATTTTGTTCAATTGAGATGTCGAGGAAAAATATTTTTTTATGAATAATTCTAATTTCGTTCCATGGTGAGCATTGGAATGCACATGATCGAGATTTACAATATAAATTCAGATAATTCTAAATAAAATTCAAACAAATATTAAAAATCATGATATCAATTAACAATAAGAGAAAATGATGTCGAGTATTATATAACACGGATTCTTTTAGAGCCTTTAGTGATTGACTTGTTAGGATTTTTAAGTGTTTCTTGGATTTTTATGATTTTTCTAGAATTTTTTTTTGAATTTAAATTTAGATTTTTGTCACCTAAATTCTCTTTCATGAATCTGTCAATATAGTTAATTTTTTTTATATTAATAGTGTCTCTCGTCATAACAACCGATTAATCCACTGGATGGTGTATTATACGGACAGTTTATTATACGGTCTATTTATTTATGAGGCCACTAAATAATGCTGATATGGTATCCGAGCACATGCAAGACTTTCTCGTACTTTAGGGATTGTTCCTTTCGTCAAACGAATAAAGATTCTATTACTGAGCAAAAAATGAACGAAATCCTATTAACACTTAGTGGGACCTTGAATTCAAGTCTTCTAAATGGAGAAAATTTGAATTTGAAGAGTTTTATCCCTTAGTGAGTTGACTATACTCGAGCCCATATTTTTTTTTTTTTGGTCGCCAGCCACGGTATCCAAGCAGGCCCCACCAGCGGTGAGATGGCATCTTTCAGCCAACCATACTTGACTAATCCGTTGGTCGCCCCGGGTCGCACGCCTGGCAATGGCGGGTGAGGCTCCCAAGAGGGGTGTCTGCGTACGTGAGGTCTCGAACCTGAGACCTCCTTAAGCGGCACCGAGCTGCTTACCACTCGGCCCAACCCCTCTTGGTATACTCGAGCCCATATTAATTAAGGCCCGTTAAACTTTTGAATATTATATCATATAAACCGAAAATTTTAGACAGAAAAAATTAGTACAAATTATCATAGTAGTTATCATAATTATTAATGATTAGAATAATTAAATTTGTGTTTACTCATCATATTATTATGAGATAAGAGCATTTAAGATATTAATAGATACAACATATTCATCAAAAAGACTTGATTGAAAAAATCAACCATTCCATAAGTACCTCTTCATTTTTCTTAATTCAATATAGTCTCTAAAAAGGAACTTTTCAATTTAACTTTTATTCAATATGTATTACCTGATATTCAGAAATTTAACGTCCTATACGTTTGATGCAAGTTGATCCACTAATATGATAAAACTCTTGTAGCATGAACTTTCTCCGTTTATAAAACTCGAACTGAGAACCTTATCAAGTGAAAGCGATAACTTCCTCTAGAATATTTATTTGTTAATTCATTTGTTTTTATTTTACTCTAATCTCCATAAAATTTTGTTAACTATCAAAAAATATTAATAATTATCCTTTATCATTTAGTAAATGTAAATTATTAGGCAAGAATTTTCAGTGTGTGAAACGATCTAAGCTAACTGCCGGCTTCTTGTCGGTTTCCCTAGAACCGTAGGTTTCTTCGATCACGTCTAAACTAAGCCGACTCATTAGATTGTAAAACTCTTATAATCATGAATTGAATCCAAGATCATTACTTGAAGAGGCATCAAACCACCTTAACCTCTCCTCTTAGACAAATATCATACTTTGTTTGGTAACAAAGGACACTGATGGAGCCTAGAATGAATAAAAGAAAAGAAAAAATAACTGATACCTAAAATCTCATCATTGGCTGGACTTTGACTCAAAATCTATTAGTCCCAGATTGAATACGATATCTGTGCCCCAAATAGTCTTCTCTAACATTGTATTAATCAAACAAGATGGAAATATTAATATCCATGCGTCCTTCTGGAGAGAGTCTTGTTAACATGTAATAATGCTGACATAGTATCAGAATTAACAGAATTCAGTTATTTTAGAATATTTTTAATAAAACCTTAAAAAAAATAAAAGGGAAAAAACAACTTTAAAGATAACTTGATTTGATTAGTTTGTAAAATCACGTCAATATTATCACGTAGTACAAGAATTTCTCGTCCTTCTACCTCTGGCCTCCTCACGTAAGTAAAGAAGGAAGACTTTTCAAAGCGTATTCATTAAACAGTGACCTGACCAAATGAACTCTGCATCGCCATCCACACACATGTATATGTATGGATGTGGATGAAGTCCATGTAAGTAGTCTCTTCACCTCTTGTATAAGGACTGGAGAGTTAGAGAGTCCCGGTGAAGCCATGGCGCACGCAACTGCTAATTTACAGAGAGAGCACATGGGCAAGAGGCTGCCGAGGCGGAGGCCGTTGAAGAAGTCGGAGGCGGAGGCCATTGGAGAAGTCGAAGCCGTCCTCGCCCTCGTCCTCATCATCATCAAAGCCCAGCTGTTTTGAGGTCGCATTCTGCAGCATTTTCTGGTCGACTGCCGGCATCGTGGTTTCCGCGTAAGCAGTTTTCATCCTAATAAGACGTGTTGGCTTATTCATCGGTTTTGCTAATCGTACTGATGGGATACGTGTTGTGATGTGATCGGTATGTATGCAGGGCCAATGCGCTGACATGTTGCTTCTGCTGCAGCACGTGAGAGTTTCTGCACCGGTCCGGTCTGGTCCGGGCAGCCATCGGTCGTCTTCCGCAGCCGTAATTATCTGTTTGAGTTCATCATCATTTGCTCTGCATTTTTCATTTGACGTGTTTCCATTTTTCGAACTATGTTGATTAATGAGAAACTATGTATAATCTATCATCTCTTAGTTTTATACAATTTCCCTTACGTATGGAGCCCCCTATCAAATCCTCAATTTACTTTTCGCCCCTACTTTTTTAACTGGTCTTGACGCTTTCACTGTCGGACTAATTAATTTTTTTAGTAGGGTATAAAAGACTTCGTCAATATTAAATGCGTACCACACTACAAAAATTCTCAAGGAATTGACTTAGATGATAAGGAAAAGTATGATTGGTATCTTTCTCATCCACCGTTTAGATCATATTTAGCCATTCTGCGCATTTTATAAGTGTGTGTACGGGTCATGGGGTTTAGTCGAAAAAACACGAATACTCCCCAATCCAAAAAAAAAAAAAAAAAAAAACTAGATTACAAGCTATATGTGAAAGTCAAATGAAAATCGGTGGCATTTGGATTTGAAAACGTGAAGGCATTGATTACGACGGGATATCCAGCCGATTATAAGACCTGTCACTATGTATATGTTGCTCTTTCTATTGCAAATTCCCTTCAATGGCCAACGTGACAACCGAGTGTCAGTGTTCTTACCTATATAGAGGTAAGAGCCTAAGTGTAGTAAAAATGCCGCAATCAATTATGGAATAGCTAATTGATAAGTCGGAATGAAGACCACGGATGACTCCGATAGATTTGGCATCCTTAGAGAGCTCGGAATAAGGATTAGATGTCATGAACTTGTAGAAGTCATAGCAGATAGCTCAAAACATGATTTGTTTCTTATATATGTTGTTAACAAGCTCCTATGCTCACACCAACATGAGACTGAGCTTTTTCCATTTGCAAATCATTTCCCGTTAGATATTAGTAAAATAAATTTGCTTTGATGCGTCAATAAATTAATAAATAAATAATACTCTCAAAATTGACTAAATATTTTAAATAATGACTAATTAAAAGAAATCCAAAGATAATATGCTTATGTATGTATGTATATATATTTTTTTATGTACGAACACCAGCATTACCACCCTACTTCCTCTGCTCTCACAAGTACGAGAGAGTGTTGTGTGTAATAGAGTATATAACGTGACAGTATAAATATAGTCTCACGAGCTAATATGATTCAATTATTTTTATAATTTTTTAATAAAGCTCAAAAATAAGAAACAACCCTAAAAATGACTTGATTTGATTAGCTGATAGTACCACGTCAATATTAACACGTAATATAAACAGTTTCTGCACGCGTACATGTAGTTAATTCTTCCTTCGCCGATGGATTAGCAAGGCCAACGTTTCTCTATTTTTTGATAAATGCAAAATTCTTCTTCATTACCTAATCTCTTCAGTCTTCACTGAAGAATTTATAGCCAGCCTTCACTTTGGTACAGCCTAAGAAGAAGAATTTCTTTTATTACATGAAAATGCCAAAGCTAAGTACATGCAACACTCGAAAATTCACATTTAAATTGAATTGGCCTATCAAACAGTAAAATAAATTCTCGTAATTATTAATTTGCCTTTTTATAACTTACCTGCATGGAAAACATCATATCATTTTTTTTCCTTTTTACCTACAAAGGGTGCCTATATGGTGGCCTTTAATGCCCAAGAGCAAATCCAACTATATTAAGAGTCCTAATGTGCGAAAACTCAGTCAGCTCTGACTAACCTGAGTCGGATCGGCCCATTGAACGTGTAACACTCTTCTAACATGAATTTTTTATTTACAGTACTTGAATTCAAGATTTTGTTAATGGAGAGATGTTTTACTATTTCAACCAATTCATGTCAGTAAATATCGAACTTATTAGTTCCATGTGAAGGGATTTCCCTCCACCTAGCAATGTTTCTCAAACATCGTATTAATCAGACAAGTTGGAAATGGTAATCTTCATGTGTTCTTCTACCGCATGCAAATAGAGAAAGGGGAGTTTCCAAAACATATTCATTAAACAATGACCTGACCAAATGAACTCTCCATCACTATTTATACATGTATGTTGACAAATTTTATGTAATTCGCGAGAGAGAAAGAGGGTAAAGATATTGAAAAAGATAAACGTGATTCTTCATAATCCAAACCACATGAGTTTAACTTTATTAGATGACTGACTGAGTCAACGATTACATAAAATGACTCACATATTTATAAGCTTTGAATATAAAATAAACTAGAAATAAATAACTCAGGATATTTTTGCATATACCAATTCTAATATTATAAAATCCGAGATATATTAACTAACCTAATTAATTGATATAATTTTATTATCAGATATTCTATTTTCTAAATAACCATAAAATATCTTTAACATATATATATATATATATGCACATGTGCGCATGTGGAAGAAGTCCCCAGAAAGACAGATCTTCGACTCTTCCTACGGATTAAAGAGTTACTTTTTTAAATCTCTAAATATCAATAGTTCAGAACGAAAAAAAGAGTTACTTCTTTGCTATTTACAGCTTCTAATTAAGTCAGGAGCGAGCCAGTCAAACCGTTCCCTGATAAAAAGGTTGGGTTACCCGCCGTTAAGGGCTCTTTAACCGTTCCTGCTCCTTCTAGTTTCGAATTGCCAGGTTTTAGGCCACTGGGCTTTCATCTACAGCACCCTAACTGGGCGTCTGGGCGTCGTAGATCTGAGAGGATGGGTTACGGGCCTTCATCGAGGCCAAAACATCAACGAAGAAAGATTTAACTTCGTATTGTGTTGGATGGGAACGTGATGGACTGACTGAGCTTGTGGTCTGCGCAGAGACGGGCGGCTAGGCTGGAAGAAAGCCGGATGCCCAACAGAGTTGCGTTAAAAGGTAGATGTCACCGCGTACCAGCATTTGATACGGTTAATATTATTACCGTCCTGTGATCTAGCATTCTAAATTTGACATCACCTGTGGAACTTCTTATGCCCATTTTTTATTAGTAATTCTTTCAGAAAACTAACCCCAAAAAAAAAGCTTTAGAACAGTTTAATCTTATAAGAAAAAAAGAAATTGGTGTAATTGGTACTGCTCTTACTTGTGATCTGGAGGTCCTGAATTTGTTCTCACCCGTGAGATTTTTCGCATCTATTTTGTACGTAAACATTGTCACCTAAGGGTGATAATACCATTTATGCACAAATAAGTTAGCTTTTATTTTTCCGCTTGATTAATCGCCTGTCTCCCACACTGTCAGAACTCAGAAATTAAAATACAGGATCAGGACCGTTAATCCAATAACGGTCAAAATTGTGTCAAACAAACGAACGGATCGTAGGCTAACGAACTCCTTTGCCGGCACTTTCCATGCTACCGCACATTAGCCGCGCCCACGCCTCCGGGTAAAGTAATAGTGCTAAGCGATGTTGATTGATATAATCCATTCAATTAAAATTTACTATTTATTAAATTTTTTTATAATTTTTTAAAATTTAATAATAAAAATTAAGGCTATTTATCTAAAAAATTATAAATTATTACAGAATTTTCTATTTTATCAAGAACTTTTGTTTTTGTCCAGAAAATTACAAATTATGCTCGTTTTTTCTAATATATCATGTCATTAATTTTGACCTTTAATTGTTGAATTGTACTGTTAATTTGGTTGATTATGCAAACAGAGTTTGACGTGCCATCTTACGTGGCATCTAATTTGTCCTAAAAAATTACGAAATATTGTCGAATTCCTCATTTTATCACGAATTATCACGAATTCCCCTCTGCTACAACGAACTATTATCGAATTCTCTATTCTACCGTAAATTCTTATCAAATTCTCTATTCTACCACAAATTATTATTGAATTTCTTATAATACTTTTGCCAAAATATTCACAAATTGTGCTTCATGTCCCTCATTTACTATGTTATCAAGTGAATGAAAAAAATTATTATTCTTTACACCTTACTCTCAATAATGTTTGTGATGCTTCAATTAATATTACACTATTATATGTTACCATACTAGTTTGTATTTTCTTTTAGAAATAAAATTAAAACAACATAGATAGGATAGAAAAAATTAATTTATATGTTATACTGCTTCGTACTACACTCTTTAGAATTACATCAACTATGTGTATTTATAATCCTTACAATATGAGAACACCAAAGAATTATTAAAATCAATATATATCTCACACTATAATAAGTTAAATTTTTATGTCCTATTTATATTCTTTTAATTTTATTTTTAAAAGAAAATACAAAATAGTATAATAATAAGTAAGAGCGTAATATTAATTAAAATACCACAAATATTATTGAGAGTCAAAAGTAAAAAATAACAATTTTCTTTCATTTAATTGATATCATGATAAGTGAGGGACATGAAGTACAATCGGTGTATTTTTTGGTAAAAATAATTTATAGTAAAATGGGGAATTCAACAATAATTCATGGTAGAAAAGAGAATTTAAAAATAGTTTATAGTACAATAGAGAATTTGATAATAGTTCGTGGTAGAATAGGAGAATTCCATAATAGTTCGGGATATAATAAGAAAGTCAATAATAATTCATAATTTTTGAGGATAAGTTGGACGCCACGTAAGATAATATTTCAAACTCCGTTTGTACCATCAGCAAAATTAACGGTACATGTTAGCAATTAACGAGTATGGTAGATTAAAAAAAGAGCATAATATGTAATTTTTTTTTGAGAGAAAATGTTTGTGACAGAAACAAAATTTTACAATAATTTAGAATTTTTAGATTAAATACTCTAAAAATTATATAACTATTAATTATATATAAACTTGTGATTCCGCTTCACCCCTTCTGACACTTTCTTCTATGTTTCCTCCCTCCTTCCCTCCAATTTCATCAACTTGTCTTCTCTCCTGAATCCAGTCGCTAGCGCCTCATCCTCTTCCTCGACGTCTCTGTCACCGGGAATCGGCGCTGGAGAAGCATTTCCCGGCGAGGTCTCGAGCACTCTCTCTGTCTTTTCATTCCAGGATTCTTTGGTAGCACAATGCCTTGCTACCAACGAGAGGAATGAAGACTGGATATCCATGTCTGATTTCATTTCACGTACGTGTCTTCCTTTCCACTTTAGTGTCGACACAGATCGAAACCAAAATGAAAAAAAAAAATTGATTCAACAAAATGTAGCAAGGAACTGTACTGGAAAAGGAAGCTGGACAATGAAGAGGGAGAAGAATTTCAAATCGAAGGTTTATCGTGTTTATGGTTTAGAATTATAATTTTGCTGCTCCAGTAAACCAGAATTTCAACTCAGAGTTGGCAATGTTTTTGTCTTCCGTTTCCATGCCTGAATTGGAAACTTTAATCTGATTCAGCTCCATCGTCAAGCAGACCAACGACTATCTGCCTGCCTCCGTTTTCATCGGAGTTTGACGTCCATATTCTGTTCTTTCAATTCTGATGTTCCTTCGATTTTCATATTTAATGCAGGGCTCATATGCCTTATGAGATGGGACATAGACTGCATGGAATAAAGCTCTCTCTTTCTTTCTCTCTTCGGATGCACCGTGTGGGATTGTTTCGCAGATTATCTTGAGCTTTATATTTCATTTCTCAATAGAGAAGCTGATACAATGGCTCCACTATTAGGAGCCGTTGTATCAAAGGTCCATTCACTATCGACTTCTGACCATGCCTCAGTGGTGTCTCTGAGCCTCTTTGTGGCTCTTCTTTGCACTTGTATCATCATTGGTCACCTTTTGGAGGAGAGTCGGTGGATGAATGAGTCAATTACTGCTCTTCTGATTGTGAGTTTCTAGACTCGTGATTCTTCCTGGGTTTTTTTATAATTGCTATATTCTAAATGGGCCTCAATTAATTAAGAGAGTTACCTCGACTAATTCTCATTTCCTTCACCCTCCTCTGTGATGTTTTTACTTGTCATGAAATGTAATCTGCAATTTGAATGCAAGTGATATCTCCAATGCATTGGCAGGGCCTGTGTACCGGTGTTGTCATTTTGCTTACCACTGGGATGAAAAGTTCTCACCTTTTGGTGTTCAGTGAAGATTTGTTCTTTATTTATCTCCTTCCACCTATTATATTCAATGCTGGGTAAGTTATTTTTAACTTATCCCCTTGTCCACAGAATTTGGCCATTTGTGTTCACCAAGAAAGAAAAATTAATTTGGTCATTTTCATTCTCGTTAGTTTCATGTTAGCGAAGCTTTTCTAAGAAATCAAACCAATATTGCACCCAAATTTTTTCCTGGGAACAAAATTGTACTATCTGTCTATATGAAGATATATTGATAGATGATAAGTATAGAATTGGCACTCATATCAGAATCTGAAGCACTCAAATTGCACAATCTGCATTTACGCTGGACCTCAGCCTTGCAGCCTCAGACTAAGGCCCTTCATTTATTAGATTTTGCTCATTTTTATTTGAGTAGTCTCATCATTTCTTTATCGGCAATCCCAATGGTTTCGGTTAAAAGCGTTATTCCTGCTGTCTGGTTTCAGGTTTCAGGTGAAGAAGAAGCAATTTTTTCGGAACTTTATTACTATCATGTCATTTGGTGCAATGGGCACATTAGTATCTTGTGCAATTATAACTGCAGGTATGCTGAGGACTATCTATTGCATATATTTGCTGCTTCCTTTTCCCAATGCCCTTGAAAAAGCAGAGAGAGGGGTGAATTCTTATTAGACTATTGATTTCTTAGATTTGATGGTAGTATGATAAGCAAACTGCCTAATGCAAGAACAAACGGTGACAGAAATGTTTCCAGGAGGAAGCTTGTCTAGATTTCATTCTCTATTTCTGACAGTTAATATCTGATGTTCAACCCAGGTGTGACACAGATTTTCAAGAGACTTGATGTGGGTTCGCTGGACATGGGGGATTATCTTGGTACTTGACCACTGCCTCAATTGTTTAGTTAATAGCCATGTTTCTAAATTGTGCAGCAGTATTAATTCTATTGGATCAAAGAGTTATTCATCTATTCTTTTTGATAAATTGAAGCAATTGGTGCTATATTTGCTGCAACAGACTCTGTTTGCACCTTGCAGGTACTTCACATTGGTTAATTGTTCATCATTAAACTTAATTTGTTAGAAGAAGAATAATGGAAATAAGACCGCATACCTCCATTTTCTTTTTTTTTTGCAGGTGCTCAATCAAGACGAGACACCACTTCTCTACAGCTTAGTCTTTGGGGAAGGTGTTGTGAACGATGCCACGTCAGTGGTGCTATTTAATGCGATCCAGAGCTTTGATATAACGAATATCAACCACCGAATTGCTTTGCAGTTTGTTGGAAACTTCTTATATTTGTTTGTTTCCAGCACTATGTTAGGAGTGTTGGTGAGCTTCTCTCTCTCTTTCTTAGGGGCAAAATTTTCCTTTAGCCGGAGAATAAGTTTAAAATGTCCTAACATGATATGCCTTTTTTCTGTTCTGTTCTTGTAGACGGGATTGGTTAGTGCTTACATAATCAAGAAGCTATACTTTGGCAGGTATACTGTCACCATCAGTTATTACTTCCATCTTACCTTGTCCTTTTGCACATTAATAGTCCTGATGGCATGAACTTTCTCCCTCTCTTTCTGGAGAGTTTAGTGGCTTCCTTCAATGCTGAAATTTACAAACCATTCGAGAGCATTCAGATTGCTCCCATACGCACTGCATTATTGTTGGCCCATCTCAAATTCTTGCCTCTCTTGTTCCATTTAGAGGGAATTGATCTCTCAACTGGGTTTCACCACATTGAAGAATGCGACGGTATAACCACAGGATTGAATGCCTTGTGAAAAAACTCTGGTTGATATTTAGCCTCTAGAAAATTGTTCCCGACAGAGCACTAAAAATAGAAAAGGGAACAAATTAAGACATGTCTGGCACTCAAGTTTTGGCTTTGCAGTTATTTACCAGAATCAAACCTCGATCTAGCCTTTGTGCAGATGTTACCATTTCCGCTAGTTGCGTCAAGTGTTAAATAACAACTAATTTAGGCCTAAAGAAGATAAAAGAGAGAATGGAAAAGGGAAAAGGTAAAATTTTTCTGTGATGACGATCCTTCAAAATTTCAGGCACTCTACAGATCGTGAGGTTGCGCTTATGATGCTGATGGCATATCTTTCATATATGCTGGCTGAAGTAAGACTATGTGTATCCAAATAATCAATATGTCTTTTCCTCTGTTTCTGATACTTTATGGTTATAACATCTTGTGTTTCATGCAGCTCTTTTACTTGAGTGGCATTCTCACAGTTTTTTTCTGCGGAATTGTGATGTCCCATTACACATGGCACAATGTGACGGAAAGCTCAAGAATCACAACAAAGTATGTTCTTTAAAGCTTGTCCAAAGAAATCCCAGGTTCAGCAATGCAGCCTCAAATATATATCTGAGTCCTATTCTGTCAAAAAACCTAATGCTTCCCCATGGCTGACTATCTCAGGCATGCTTTTGCAACCTTGTCATTTGTTGCTGAAATTTTCATCTTTGTCTATGTCGGGATGGATGCTTTGGACATCGAGAAATGGAGATTTGTCAGCAACAGGCAAGTATCACAGCCTCGAGCTTTATTTCTTTAATTTCTCAGACATAGCATCATGATTCAACTTATGAAAAGGTTTTGGTGGCTTCTCTCGCTATTGCAGCCCCGGAACTTCGATTGCTGTCAGTTCTGTATTGCTTCTGCTGGTTCTAGCTGGAAGGGCAGCTTTCGTGTTCCCACTGTCATTTTTGTCCAACTTATCCAAGAAATCACCCAACGAGAAAATCAGCTTCAGGCAGCAAGTATATAGTCTTGCATCTAAAGATTGTTCAGTACTCTTGATGAGAATCAACTATAGAATATCTAAGTAATGTTGTCGTTTTCTTCTTTCTTTAAATTATCTTGCTTAGGTGATTATATGGTGGGCTGGACTCATGAGAGGTGCGGTCTCCATCGCTCTTGCCTATAACAAGGTAAGCCCAAGTCCATTACCTCTAGAAGTTTGTACTTCATTGGCAAAACCAAACAAACGATTGGAAGATGCAAGAGATACTACCTAAATAATAAGTCTCGCATGTTAAGTATCGAGCTTGAAACAGTTCTACTGCAACTATTAGATAAGAGTTTCAATCTGCTAACTTCTGGCATTGCGGCATCTGGGTTGCAGTTCACTATCTCGGGACATACTCATCTGCGAGGAAATGCACTCATGATCACGAGCACCATAACAGTAGTCCTCTTTAGCACTGTGGTATGATGAAAAGTCGGTTTTCATTTTTTGTTCCCCTGAGTAAACCGAACTGTTCTGCAAGTTTTTAGAGTTCTCTAATATAATGGTATTGCTTATCCTTCCATCTGATGAAGTTTTCATGTACCAGGTTTTCGGTTTAATGACCAAGCCGCTCATAAGGCTGTTACTACCCCAACCGAGGCACATGAATGGAATGTTATACTCAGACCAGATGACCAGCTCGATGTTCTCAGACACGTCCACCCCGCAATCGATCTCTGCCCCTCTCCTCGGGCCCCAGAGTTCCGATTGTGATCTTGCAAATCACGATGCTGCCCGTCCAAGCAGCCTCCGTGCGCTCCTCACAACCCCGGCTCATACTGTCCACTACTACTGGCGCAAGTTTGACGATTCCTTCATGCGCCCCGTCTTCGGGGGCCGGGGTTTTGCTCCCTTTGCTCCTGGCTCCCTAACCGAGCAGATTAATCCGGTCGAGTGAGTTAAATAAGCGCACAAGATTTTACAGGTTTGCATTGTATTTTGTAACTTCAGTTGATTGCAGTATGCTATGATGTGTGGATGAATGCTACTCGCCTCTCCTGTGAATAGTTGGCTATATTGAGAGGAAGCTTTTCTATATACATAACCATGTAACCTGCGACTATGCCGTGCTTTCATGAATGAATTTTCGAGCATAGTGATGGATGTGGCTCAGCTCTATTAAGGTTTTCGATGCCCGGTGTGCTCTTCGATCTGTTGCTGCCAAAAGATGTTCATATTTGCTCGGCAAGCAGAAACAAAATGCACGAATAGTCCTCAGATTTGCAAAACTATGGAACCTTAAACTGACTGAATTAGACAATACTGCCCTCTGGATCCAATATTAAACCGTGATCCAGTCTAATACTAATGGAGGTGAATCTTGGAATCTGTAAAATGTGCTGATTTTGTTTAAATTTGGGTAGGTGAAGAGTAACACAATATATATACATTCTACCCTTAGCAACCCGACCCAGATCGAATTTGAATTAGTTGGGTTCTATTAGATTTCAAAATAGATTTCTGTCAGCCGGTATAAACCGGGAAAAAAGACACCTTTTTGCCGTAGTCAAGCTGACTTACAACGAAATTTATACCAGGCAACAGTTTGAGCCTCGAGGAGCTCATGCTATTAAAAACTAATAAAAAAATCCCTGGCTCACTAACCATTGTTTGAATTTTAAAAGAGATGGAAAATCAGATAGGAGCAGAAAAGAAATTAGATTATGAATGAGTGATAGGTAAATTAACTTATATATTTTTAAAAAGATTATATAATAGTTATCTAACAGTTCAAAACTCACTCTCATTTAGTTCAGTAAGTTCAAGCACACGTAGTTATGTCAGAACATCCTACAGAAATGTGCTTTTTGGCTCTGATTGTCACCCCAAAATGAGGCTACTTAATTCTAAGCAAAGATCAATGCTATTCCCAAGCAAGCAGTTCTTTTTACTTTAACAGAAACTACAAAATAAGCCACAGTTTATCAGAGAGATCCATGAGACAACAGGGCGAATATGTACTGATATTAGCACTCTTCACTAATACATACATCACAGCAATGCAGATTGTTCATATTTGTCATAATCTCAAGCCTTGCTATTACAAAGCAGTCTAGTCTCTGGCAACAGCATCCATCGCTGGGGATTTGCAGGGGGAAGAACTTGCATTACATCTCTGAGGCCAAGAATTATCCGTTTCAGCTCATGCAATCAAATGCCGACTCGACTTCTCGCTCTTTTTCATTGCAGAGATGGAGAATAAAGAAGTTTATAGCACAGTAGCACTTTGCCTGTTTATGATTGATCCAGAACCCGTATTATAATCTCTCTTCCAAATTGGAAACAATTTCTGCCGTATGAAGCATACTTTCCGTGAAGAAGAATGTTACCTGCAGGCGCTAAAGATAGTTAGCTACTCCCATTCTGAATCGAAGAAACCAGCATCCTTCATTTCCGAGTAGTATACATTCTCCAAGTGCAAGTCGTCCTCCTGCACCTCCCCAATGGGTAACACTGTGAGTACAGATAATCTAAGCATTCACAAGATTATGACTCAGAACAGAAATGGAGAGACAGCAACAAGGCGAACAGTGTGAGAGGAGAAATGGTAGCGAGGACCTGGAAGAAATCTGCTAGAAATGTTATGTATAAAAGAGGAAGATAGAATGCGTGGTAGCAGACAATTGTGGCGCCATATAACCTGCAATCAGTTATTTAGATGTCGTATTAGAACAAGGTCTTCCGAGTAGAATTCGAACAATATGTACTATAACTGGAAATTACCACAATCCAAAGCCTGCCCCATTTCCGGTAAGCCCACAAGCAAAAACAGCCAAAGCGTTCATGATGAACATGATTATGACATACCTATAGAATGCCGGCCTCGCTAAACCCAAAAAGAAAAATGAAAATATTCAACAGTCAATAGATTGATAGAAAGGATTAGAAAGAGCCAGAAATTTTGGGTATCACTGAATTAAAGGTCAACTTGGTGCAGCAACATGCCTCATCTGGAGAGAACTTACCTGGTAACCTTTCTCTCCACCTTGAGTGGTACATGAATATTATGCCTCCATAGACTGCCGTCAGCACTAGCATATGGATTACCCATAGGCCCCACTTAATCCTATGAGGATGTTCACCGTTGTCAATGAACAGAGGAATCCCAAACGCGAAAAGGTAAATTGCCTGGAAGAAAGAAAATCAAAGCATGATAAATAACCATATGCAATCATTTTCAGAATTCTCACACCCAGTAAATTTGCAAATGTTAAGGGTTTAGCCTCAAAAACGTTTATGACATAATATACTTTGGAAAAGAATTAACTGGGACCATGAACCAAAATGTGGCCCGGGCAAACAGAAAGATACTTTCAGATATAGGAGAAGTACCTTCAGAAGAAGATCCAAACCAACAACCAACCCTGAGACTAAGAAAGTACGAGTGAGAGCTTCCAATCCACTTCCATAGTTCCCTTGAAATAGAAATGCCACCAAGCTTACTTCCAAAAACAGCATTCCTGTTGTTGTAAACAGAGACAGAACATTCCAAGCAACATCCTTCCCAGGTGCACACTCCCATGACTGTGCTGACAAAGAGGCAATAATTATGATCTAATATGTATGCACACTACAACATACACCGTCAGAATACACTAAAAGATCCAAACAGAGAGATATAAAAGGAAAGGTTCTGAACCTAAAAGAAAAAAAAAAGTAAATTTTGGACCACGAACACGGCACTGGCCAATCTTGTAAAGTGGCACTGGTGAAATGTGCAGGCAAAATGAAAGAAAACATGCATCTCTCTCCTTAAGGCCAATATAGCCATTAAGCCACCATCAAAAAACATCATTCATGGCAAAACCTATAGATATTGCTTCAATGAACCCTTAAATAAAATGAGTCGTCGCTATTTTGAGGTACTTGCAGTATACAGCTAGACCCAAATTCTGCATACAAGACACCACTGCAGGAGGGGCAAAGGGCTTCGATGAGCAGAATAGCATAACTGGAGATTTACAGTTGGAGATATCACAGAATTAATAAGCTTTCAATTTTAAGGCTAAAGCTAACTGCTTTATCATACAGCTCTTCATTGAGTACCTTCAAGATCAAAACTTTGGATGAAGATTACATCACAGAACGTCGTGCTCAACTCCCTACTTGAAATACCAGTGAGCAAATACATATCTACAATCACATCACACACGCGCGCACGCACAAATACACACACATATGTACATCGTAAGTGTCCATGCTTACAAAGCTCTGTCTAAAGTTTGTTTCCTTCCAATTTGACCATATATCTAATTGCAGAAACGGAGTTAGAGGAGCTTATACATTTAGCATAGAAGCCAATACGTTATGCAACTCCAACCCACCACATATAAAGTTAAAATTTGTACGAAAGAAGATTCAAAGAGCTGAAGGGAATGAATAACCAACCTGCAAGCAGCACCAAGCTAGATTAAGCAAGCTGACGAGCCAAAGGCTCGCATAGTAAGCAATCATGATGCACGATCTCCCCCCGTGCGACAGCTTCGAGAGACTCTTTCTAGCCTGAGAAGCCAAGTAGAGCACGAACAGCAAGGAAGACGTGATCAAGAGCGCGTTGTGCCAGAATCCGTGGCACTCGAAGAGCCAATTGTGCATCATCGTCTTTGGGTCGACGAATCCTCGGCTGACTAAGCTCGAATTCGAGTTCGCGTGCTCCAGTGACTGCATTAGCGAAGCCGGGGCGGCTACGGACTCCATCTTCTCTTCAAAGGGTCAGAGAAATGGAGCTGCGACAGCCCTTATCGCAATTCCAACGACCAACGACACCGTCACCGCCGGGATGTGGGACTGATCAATCGGCTCGGCTCTAGCGCTGCTCGTGTGGGGCTGAATTGTTTCCGATCTGTTGCCGGGGCTGCCGTGGCCCGTATCATTGAATTGCCGGGAGCGAGCGATTGTGAACGTAAATATTGTTAATGTAATTAGCTGAGAAAATTGTTAGGTGACGATGAAGCGTGGGAAATTGAACGACCGGTGAGGAAGTAGTTCAGAGGAAAAACACAGCGAGCCAATGGTTTCTAGTAGTTTTGAACTTCAAATTAATCAATGAACCTGATAAACGTGCCATATAAAATAATAAATTAAATTATCAACATGAATTGGTTTAGGTAAATTGATGTCCTTTCCCTTTAAAAAATCAAAATATAATATTCGAATTTTGTGAATAAAGAGAATTCACATTATGAAAGTTTTATTCTCTTAGTAGACACATCTAGATTACCTAGAACTCGTTGTATTATAAAAACTAATAGTACAAATCAAAAAAATAATAGAGTAAATTAATAATTTTATCCTTAAGAGATGAATTTTATAAAAATAAAATTATTCATTTGCAGATACCAATAGTAAAGATTCAATAAAAAAATAATATAGTAAATTAATAATTTTATCCTTGAGAGATAGATTTTGTATCAAATGGTCCAAATTCATAAATTAGGTAGTGTAACAAATCGCTGAGAAATTCAAGTGATATAAAGTCAAGTACTAGAAGTAGATGATTTGCAATCAAAATAAACTTCAAAAAGATCATTGTTAAAATAGCATCATTTTATGTAACAGCTCTCATAAATCTTGCTTTCCATCCTACATTCATTAATTGAGCTTATATGTATATCTATTATAAGGTTGATTCGTTGAAATAACTATATCAAAAGAATAGCGTATGACTGCTTATAAATTTAAGCTTTAGGTGAATATGTGTCTAGTACTTTATAGATTTGGTTAAAATTTTATATAATTGTTTTCCCTATTGAGCTGTAAAATTTTACCTTTTCATAATTTTTTATTCACATGTTTGATAAAATGCACAAAATATCATTTTTCATTATTTTAGTTGACATATGACCTCATTTATCTCTTATTAAATAATATTTGATAAGAGATAACTCATCCACAACTATGGATGACTACTTCCCATCCAATATTACCTCGATGAAAATTTCTTCTATTTTAGTAAAAATTTCATCTAAATCTTATAAATAGAAAAAAAAAAAGCACATTAATATAACTTCATAGGAGAGCTTCAAGAATTATGCAATTGAATTAATTAATACTTATATTATTTGTTATATGGATTTCAAAAATAACTCTTTTTTAAAAAAAATAAAAATAAAAAAAATTAATCCACTCCTATCTAATTATAGTTTCACATACCATGCTAGGCCGAGGTGGTGGTCTAGATGGAGCAAGCCCCTCATTTGTCATACTGATAACTAGAGTTAGCAAGAGTCTAAGTTGAGTGGATTAATGCATCATATATACATACTAACATGATACATTAATATAATATTTTTTATTTTAGAAAATTGTAATAAAAACTAAAATTTAAAAAGAATAGGAGGAGAGATATATCGATGGTCGAGGCTTTAGCCCTTTAACCAATGCCTCTATTAAATCGGCTGAGAATCGTGAAATCTTTGATTAATGTGGGAAGAAGAATTATGTATTAGATTCACTCAGATACAAGCCACATAAAGAAAAGAATTAAAATCAATTTGAAAAAGGGAAATTAACTGGAATATTTTATATTTTTTTATTGAATAAATAATAATTTGACACTTGAAAACAAAAGAAGAATAAAAAGAATAGAGTAGGGAAAGTGAAGAGAAAATAAAAGAAAATAAAAAAAAATGGGTAGAGATAAAATCATAGGAATTATGCAAAAATGTGACTAGTTGATGTGGTTGGGATAAGTGGATATGGTTGTCCTTCCATCCACGGAGTTCTAATTAAGGTTGTCAAAGGTAGGTATGACGTATGTCGTCATATTATATTGGTGCTCTACATCAGCGTGAATGACGCATAGCACCTACTTAAACTATTACCTTAGTAAAACTTGATGACATTAGCAAATAGTTTGCAATTTATATATTTTTAGAAAGATGTGCGCAAGTGTAACAAAAATAAGTTTTTCATCCAAAGATTACATTTTAAAAAATTTTAAATATTCAAGCAATTTACCATACACATTACGACATACGACCGAATATTTTCAACTGTAAATACATAACATGCTGAATATGTTAAGGTTCACAAGTTAACATGTGAAGAAAATGAACTCATAAAAATGAAAAAGAAAAACTCTATCGCTCCTCAATTATGAGCTCAGGTAACTGTTCATATATTTTAATTGTTAGAGGGAAAAAGAAAGAAATTTATTTATGTAGAAATAAATGCAGCTCAGACACTCCAAGTCTGACCCCTGTCCAAATGCAAGGTAGATGAGTAGGTAGGTGGGAGGTAAGTGCCACATTCGGGCCTTCACATGTCTAATCAATAAATATTCAGTTTTCTAATACATAATGTATAAATTTTTACTCAGTTCTTGACACGTGTAAAACCGATTTTTAAAATTTGTGAAAATTTCTCAAGATCTGTAGGGAGTTATACAATGAAATCATTGTATAGTATTGTGCACCAAGTATTTTCTCCGTGTATTTGCAACGAATTCATCCTTTTGAAAATTTACCACTAAATTATTATTAAAATAAATATACTCCCTCATTAATTTGTCTATATTATATACTGGAAGGCACTTTCTTTTTGGTTTTTTAAACTTTTTAGTTAATCATTAAATTATAAAATTTAATTTTTAATAACCATTAAAGTTTAAAGTTAGAAGCAAATACACATTCTTTTTCCTCTCTTATTTCTCTCTATTCTCTCTCTCATTTTTTGCTGAGACTTGTCCTCTCTTATTCACCTACATTTGTTTTCATACTCTCTATAGTTTTTTTCATTTATATTAAATCACTCGATTTTTTTACTTAAATTTATATTAGATTTATCAAAAAATCACACCCCTACACTTATTATAATTAATACTTTATTTAATAATTTAAATATCTATTTTCTTTATCAAATTTGTTAAATAATAAAATCTATACATATAATTCTCCTCCTATTGCCCTCTAGTTTTTATCATTTCCATATTAGGGATTGAAAGATTCAATCGTAATCTCGTAACTAATGTTTCTCAGACTTTGACCCTGAAATCTATGCTACCTTCCACTTTCTCTATTGGCCAATTTAGTTTCATTTTAGTTTGAATCTTTAGTTCTCATCAATCATCCTCTTACCATGGTGAGTTTCTCCTCTAGGCTTGAGGCCTTATGTTCATATTTGTACGATTACTTCTCTATGCTTATATTTTGGGTCTTGTACATATTGTATGAGAGCATTGCCACATAACATAATAGAAAAATGAAAATAAAAGAGATAACAGGTGTGTGGTCACGGACATATCCCTTCTATCTCGCACTCTCAATACATTCCCGTCACAAGAATTTTTTAGAGTGAGAAAGTAGAGAGAAGATGTGGATATAGATAATTTTGGTGAGTATTAAAATGATGGGAGAATACATTTATGTAGTGATGTTGCGATAAAATTTGATAAACAAGCACGCAAGTATATATGTCGCTCAAGTAATATAATGAATGAGTAAGAGATCATTCCCACGAGAATCTAGTTCAATTAAAACTAAGCAACTAAACCAAGTTAGGAAAATCGAAATTGGATGAGAATTCAAGGAAAGCAATTAAAGTAAATTGAAGGCAATTAGAAGAAATTAATCAATTTTAATGGACCTAGGGCTCACAATTTCCATCAATCCTATTTCTAAATTCAAACCCAATCTCTAAATGTAACTGATTACAGTGCTACTATCCTAGGGTTTTGTGTCTCATTGCCTACCCATCGGCTTAACAAAAATGTGTTTCTAGGACGATACTAATCACTCTGTCTCTGGATAATTAATATTAAGAAATCCATTGAGTTCGAACCATAATTTGGATACCTAGAGTAATCGACTAATCTCTTGATACTTCTAAAAAATAATCCTGACTTCTTGATGTGAATTATCCTAAGTTATATTACCTCTAGCGTGATTTCGACTCCGTTTCTCGAGTTTTTCTATCTCTCTTATTCAATATATTTGGTGGTCAATCAATTAGAAAGTATTAAGGATGAGAATAATATAAGAAATACGGATGTAATCAATCATATATAAGAGAAAGAGGAAGAACTTAGAAAGTAGAAAAGAGGTTCATCGCTGAAATTGGAAATTAGGTCATGATAAAATTAAAAGAAAATACCAAAAAAAACATTCGAATAAATCATGACTAAGAAAAGGAATGAGGAAAGGAAGAAAAACTCTAGAATGGTTTGAAGCCGATTTCTCGATCCTCGAAGTCTTCTTGAAACATATCGATCCTCTTCCTCCCTTGAAGCCGTGAATGACTTGATTTCTTCTTGGCGGCAAAACGAATGTGTAAAAAATTGATGTGTAAGATGGTCAGTACCCACGTGTGCCACTAGGTCCAGAATTTATAAGGATAGAGAAAAAATAATTATATTACCTAAAATATTTTTCAAATATCTATATCCTAAAAAATATTCTGATAAAATATTGTATTTCCCAAGTGTGAGTCAATTGAAATATGCTCTTTTGTGTCTTAATATCTTAGAATATCTTCCATATTGGGTTTCGCGATATTCAGGAAACCCAATATTTTGCAAATATTGGAAAATTTTCTATGCCAACGAGGGGTCGTGACCTTGGGTCATGACCATGACTCTGTGTTGTTTTCAGCGTTAGGGAGTCGGCGACTCCCCTATTCCTCTGTTTTTCAACTTTTGTACAACTCGGTTCTGTTAGTCGGGGTCCACCTTTTTAGCTCGATTGGTCCTTCATTATATACCTACACAATAAAAAGCCCGGAAGTACCAATATTCTTGGAAGAAAACCCGAATCTATTAATCATAACTTGATTTCACTCAACTAAGGAAAAACAACCAATCGTGCATTATAATATCATAAAACTCGAGTAACTCACTTGAATCGAAGCCCAAAAATATGTTCAAATAAGTATATTCGTATAATTAACAAGTGCACAATGAAAGGAATACTTTCCAAAATATTCATTCATAATAAAAGAAAAAGATTATGAGATATTATAAAAAGTTAACCTCTAAGAGTTAGTTCAAGTGGATAGAATGTGCGCACTAGTCATGTAAAAATCTACGAGATCTGATGTTCGAATCCTCCTTGAACTCGCAACTCTTGATGAGACCACCTACACATTTATTTTACACATAGACTAGCCACTCCGTGACATTGGCCTCTATTTTAATTAAAGGAAATGGTAAACAACTTATTATTGTATCATTTTTACCAAAGCCTTTTTTGTAGTGCATCCATCAAATTAGGAGCCAATAGTTTCATATTAACTAGGACAGTTGATAGTGGCCATACACATTGCTATTTGTGCTCAAAGGAGCGCAAAAACATTCCACCTTAATTCTTTCTAGGAATTAAACTAAGTTAGGGCAACATAATAATTATTTATAACTCAAGTCAGGATAAGATTAGAATAAGAATTTTAGGTCAAATATCATTTTAGCATGATTTTCTAAAATTTTGCATTATCCTTACCAAAGTTATGGTACCACCTATGGCTTTTAAATATATGGGCAAAATTGCAATTTGCAAACCACTACCTACCTTTACTTGAATGTTTACTACAGCATGCTACTGGAGTGGGAAGAGGGGACAACTCATGGGAGTGACTTGGAGTTTGAAGTTGTCGAACAGTTGTTAGAATTCACTGTTTGATACTAGAAAGTGATAAAGACCTTTTTTCTCTCACTTCCTTCTTCCTGCTCTTCCTTTCTTTCTCTTTATTTGTCAATCAACACTTCTAAATTGTTCAAGAAAAACATCTCTCTTTCCTATCTACCCTACTAGTAAAAAAAGACATTTATTCCTCCGATAAAAGTTCTAATCTACAAAAAATGTGGGAAATCTCACAAATATTCCCTCCGCCATCTTCTCCTTACTAGCTTAGTTTTGCATACTAAGCTCGTCAGTTACTAAGTAATCCAAAATCAATTTTCTTACCATAATATTTTCCCAATTTGAATAATGAATAACTAATGGGTTGTAACAATATAATTTCAATTTAAAGAGTGCATAGGGACCAGATTTCAATTGCTGCATTTTTGCAAATCAATTTCAACTCTAATTTGACATTGAATAAGGTGAAAAGATTTATTAAAAAATCATATAAATTAAAAATTGCTAAACTATCCCCACAATTTTTATAAAGTCAAAGATAAAAATATTAGAGCACCAATCATCAATAATGCCCCTCAGAATCTTCATATATTTTATACTAGAGTCAAAGTCTGCACTTTACTGTGAAAGAAAAAAAGCTGAAGAAGATGATATGTGTGTAAAAATCTAATGAGAGAATTGTAAATGCCAATGTCAAATTTGAGATATACAGTTTGTTCGCTAATTGCTAATCATTCAACATGAGATATATAGTTTTAATTCAAACTGTGCAAGTCCTAAAGAGAGATTAGCAGTACACGTCCATACAGTACTCTTTATACTTGCTCTATGAAGTAAGAAAGATGTCAAGATTTAATGAATTTATTTATATATGATTATACAATTATCATATTATGAATAATAATATGTAAAATGGTCAGATTGAGACTGCTCTTACTTCATTATATTGAAATGTTTATAGAACTATACCTTTGCTAAAAGTTGCATCCTTTTATCTAAAAATTTAAAAAAAGTAAAAATTTGGCTCAAAATATGCTTCATAATAAATAGACAATGTTCTCCAATTTTATACCCTCATTCCATGTCCCATATACATAAATTTTTTAGTTATAGAATGTTTATCTAGAAAGAAGTGGAAGAAATTAAAATTTTCTACTTAGTACTTCTTCTTTTATAATATTTTTATTTCTAATATAGATGAAGAACTATTGAAATTTGTAGGAAATATTAAAAATTAAAAAAATTGAGGAGAAAGAGAAAAATGAGATCCATCAAAGGTATAGAGAGACGAAATTCATCATACTCTCTCCTAGAGGAGTTGTTGAAACATTCCTTTAAAATATAGTATAGATTTATAAATCATGTCAAAATAGATATAGAAGAAATAAGAAAAATACATGATAATTTTTATTTTCTTTTTAATTCACCATAAATTTCAAGTTATATTGATTTTCATGTATGCTATGAAATTCTTCATATATTGACAGGCTTATTGTCCTTCATTTTACGATAGATGGAATAATTGGTTGTCGGATGTTCCATTTAAGATCGATTTAGTTGTTTTTTGGTCAAAGAAATATTATGCTTTCACTGAATTGTGGTTTTATACTTTTTATATTTCTATATTTTTTGGATTTTTCAAGTATGAAAAATGGAAAAAAATTGCACATAATGATAGCTCTATAATTACTAGTATTATTTTAAGCAATTCGAAGCAAAAAGAATTGTAAGAGACACGGCTCGATATAAAAAGATATAGGAAATTTATCGAGTCAAATAAGATTAATTTTTTCCTCTCAGTTTCCTTCCCCTTTCCATTTCACTCACTCCTAGAAAGTCTTCAATGTAGCGGTTATACCACGTCGGCATCGCTTACGTGATATATCTGTCAAATCACAACTTGACATCTAATAAACAAATATACAATTATGGTTATTAAATCCTAAAAAAATCATTAAAAAAACAAACAACCTTAAATAACTAGTGAACTCTAATTGGAAATAACATATAAACGGTAAAAAAAAATTCAAAAATCTAATAAATGATGAACCCTAATTGGAACTAATATATAAATAGTGAATTCTTATTGGACATATATACTACGTAAGCGATACTCACGTGGTATAACTGCTCTACTGAATACTTTCTCCACTCGATTCTTTCCCCCTCCCATCTTCCTCTCTTTCTTTCCCCTCTGTTTGCCCGTGCTTTCTTCCCCCTTGTTTCCCTTCCTTTTTCTCCTCCTTCACCCTTAGAGGCGGTTAGTTAAGGCATTGTTAAATTACGAGAAAAAGTTAGATTATATTATTAGATCTCACATTGATAAAATAAGAGTATAATTTCAAGTTTACAAGATAATTGGATACCACCACCTGACAGTTTAGATTTTTAAATGGAAACAAGTTCAACCTCTTATAAAGTCCACTAATAATATATAATATCTTAGTGTCTCACCTACTTCGTCAACGGTCTACTCAGACATCACAAAGAGCGGTTGTTAAGTCCAAGATCGAAACGAATAATACTCAACGTGAGCTTAGTTGTTGAGGGCGAGCGGGTGTTTAGTTGCTAAGAGCGAGCGTTTAAAGACATGTGTCAAGTGAGGGCGGATGTTGAAAGTAACAAAGATCGTGGTTTATTAGAGAATTAGGTACTACCACCTATCAGTTTAAGTGTTTTTCGATTGAAGATGGGTTTAAGGCTTTTGTGAGTCAGGTGAATATTTTACATACGTAAAATATTATTATTTTGCACGGGATATAGGTTATAATATAATTTTTTATATTTTCTAAAATTTTTGAATTAATAAAAAGTAATTAAAAATATAACATTATAATATTTTATATAATTTTACAAGAATGCCCTTATTTTATTTGATATCAAAGGATTCCGCGGTGAATACATTCCTCGATGATCTAGAAAAGTCAAAACTTCGGTTCCGGTATTGTTGCGGAGGTAGAAAAAATAGGAGATTGAGCGAAAAGTCAATAGATAATCGGGCCCTGCTGTGGCCCTCATATCCCAATATTAATTTTTCCATGAAATTTTGTATTATTTTTTCATTGATGTGTCATTGCTCTAAGAGCAACTTACCTGTCACAACATTTTTCATCATATAATAATTATATTTAAAAATTCAATAAGTTAAATTAATTTAAATTTAAATTAGAACAATTCATAAAAAGATATTTTTTTCCCAAAACAAAAAATAAGTAAAATAGATAACGCCGTCAGTCCAGCCCCGTTCCGTCCACAGATTCTTCAAAAATCGTGACGGAAATGGGGAGTTTGTGGTGGTAGGTAGAGACGTCCAACATTAAAATTTGCCTGCTCTCCTCACTCTCCGCACTGTCTTTCTACCCTTTGCTCAGTCTTCAGATATCTCATCGCTTTCTCCGTCTCTCCGCTAGTTTCTCGTCACGGGGTGCTCTGAGGTAAGCCTTTGATCCCCTTCTCTTTGACCTAACAATTGAATCACCCAAATCGCGAGTCTCCGATCCGTGGTCTTGTTTCAAAGTTTTCGATCGTGCTCTCTGCTTTTTCCTCTTAGTAGTTTTTTGAATCGGACTGATACATGAAAGATCCGGTCCCGTCTAGTGGATCTCCATGGATTCTGTTCAGATTATATTAGGGATTCTGTCGTTTGGAAGAAACCTACTCAGATGTCATTTCGTTGTGGATCTGTCAATCTTGTTTGATCTGAAGTGTGAACCGTACTTATTTTATGTAGTGATTAGAGTGTTTGCTTCTCGTGGGTTTGACTGCTGTGGAAATGTTCACTTGATGATTATGAAGGATAGAGTTGAACCTTGTTCACGACTCATACTCAGTTAATGCCCTTTAGTAATGTTGGGAAAGTGTTTTTTGATGATGGAAGAGTGATTAGTTATTCCAACTTGTTCATTCTTCCAGATCACAGAAAGATGGTGAAGGCCGTAGCTGTCCTTAGCAGCAGTGAGGGTGTCAAAGGAACTGTCTACTTTACCCAGGACGGAGATGGTAATTTTAAGCTCAGTTTGAGGGTCCTCTGCCCGGTTAGCTGTGCTTCGGTGATATTGACACTCTCTTTTGTGCAACTTCAGGACCTACCACAGTGACTGGAAGTGCTTCTGGCCTTAAGCCCGGGCTCCATGCATTCCATGTCCATGCTCTTGGGGACACCACAAACGGGTGTATGTCTACTGGTATGCTCTAAGTCTGAGTTTTGCTTGATCTTAATCAGATTAAGCAGAGGTTGTGCAGTATGGTCATCGCTCCAATAAACTAATCTGAGTTTTACATAGATAACCTGTAATTTGTATTGTTTCTGATCTTTTCATCACGGTATCTAGGAGCACATTTTAATCCTGCTGGGAAGGAGCACGGTGCACCGGAAGATGAAAATCGTCATGCTGGTGATCTGGGCAACATCAATGTTGGGGAAGATGGTATAAGCTTCAGTCTTCTTGGTTATCGTTGATGTTATCACTACCATGATAACAATGAACGATTCAACAAAATTGATCAACTGATCCAAAAAACAGTGTGTTGATATTCTGTTTGCTTCTTCCTTATTAGAACTTACTGTGGGTGGCATGCTATCTATCATGATAGTAGTCCAGGTGTTTGAGTTTGTTTAACTTCATATGTCTTTTTGATATGTCCTTAATTTCATGTAAGGCAGGTTATATATCCTAATGGCATCATACATTTGGTTATCTGATTATCCTTATTTTCTCCAGGTACTGTCTGTTTCACAATTGTTGACAATCAGGTCTGCGTTTGATTTACTTGTATATAGCTCCTCATCATGGATTTATGCTTGATTTCATTGGTGATCTTCTTGAAAACAATTAGCTCTAAATGCCTTAGTCCCTATATGCATCTGTTTGTAGATCCCTCTCTGTGGTCCAAACTCAATTGTTGGAAGGGCTGTTGTTGTCCATGCAGATCCCGATGACCTTGGCAAGGGTAATTCCTAGCAATACCACCTTCAAAACTCTCTTTATTGTGGTGACATTTGCAAGAAACCATGATCTTGAGTTGCACAAATGCAGCAAAAAATCCTATATGCGAATAGCTCTGAAGTTTCTGTTACTTTGGTTCGCCTGCCGTGGAGCAAATGCATTCCTCTTTGTAAAAACTTATTGCTTTTGGTTGTAGGTATAAGCATGCATCGTTTTCTGGACATTTTATGTAGTAGCTTGCCCATTGAGGGTTCTTTCTGGGATCCTTCTCCTGGACACACATCTCACTATTTCTTTCTCTGCAGGTGGGCATGAGCTGAGCAAAACAACTGGTAATGCTGGTGGTAGAGTGGCTTGCGGTGAGGATGATTCCCTTGATCTGGACCAGAAAATGAATTGTTATTTCTACTAAGCCATATTACTGCTAGATTTTGTTTTCAATAGATGTTGACTTCTAGTTCTATTGTGGGTTTGGCTTCGGCATCGGAGCAATAACTGCTCTCATGTCCAATTCCTGTTGTCTTTCCTTTTATATCCTGGGACTTTCTACATTATTGCAAGAACATTCCTTTCTATTTTCATCTTTGGCTTCTTTTAGTGACAAGAGAGGCTTGTTTTGCATTGTATAGTTAATGCAGCAATGGTTTCCCAATTCTTATTCTTCTAGAAAATCTTATAACAGAAAAATCTTAGATGGTCATACCTCACAATGACTTAGCGAGGAAGAACTAATTAAATTGCTTTGATTAGTAATAAATATGACAACTACCTGGGTGATTAATATTAATTTGCTCGTTTGTCCCATTTTGATTTGTGTTTTCACATGCAACTTGACGTGGTGGGATCACCTAAGAATTTCTCATAACACAGTTAAATCAATGAGCACGTAATTTTGATCTGCCAATGTGGAGCTCACGTTACTCTGTTAGGACTATAACATTTGCTGTTTCACTGATATAGTCTTCTCTCTATAGAAGGCTCATATTTTGTAATCCACATCCTAATTTTCTGCAAGTCTTTCTTGCTTGCAGGTGTCATTGGTCTTCAGGGATGAGCTCACGCAAAACATCCGATCAAAGCAGCTGATGCAGATCGAGTCAAGTTTTAGGGGTTGGGGCATATTCTGAATAAAGTTAATATCAAGCTGTTTTCTCTCTATATCTGAGTCGCATGCTGAACTTCACGCATGCATGCCCGTTACTGCTTTATTCTGGTGCGAAGCGCTTGGCTACAGTTACTGAACTGCTGTCTTAATGGTCATTTTGAAATAATCCTCTGGAGCATCTGCACAATGCCAAACTTTGAAACCCTATGCTGAGCAACTACTGGAGTCAATTGAACGTGAACCGTGTTTTTCCCTCTGTTCTCTTTGATTCCCACTGTTTACAGTTAATGCTTAGCCTTTAGTGCTTTGGCATCGATACAGACCACGGAGATTAATTGAGTTTCCTGTGCTGTCTGGGTTCATACTCGGACATGATCCTCAGTTGGATGATCCTGTGACTTGGTATCACTGGATATCGGCCATTGAACACCTAAAAGAGCTTGAGGCAACTATGGATGATCCTTCTGCGTGAACTGATTACACTATTCAAAAGCAAACTTGCTTTCAGTACTGTGTGAATCTTCATGGATTGGGAGCCTTTCAAAGCCATCGATTTCACTAGTTGCTACTCATGTTGTCGAGTAGGCAAAGCTTTTAGACCAGCATGGGTTGGAATAACTCAGCACTTTTCAGCTCATTGCCATTGTACAGGTGAATTAATTCCCAAAGACATCACTCAGAGCGAAGCCTTGGTTGAGGGCAGCTAGTTGGGGCTTAGAGGAACAGATCTTGGTGCAGGAGTATAATATTCTACCTTACAATATAGAGGTTCGTGGTTCGGTACTCACCGCATGAGCTGTGTCCCTCTTATTTCTCAGTCTTCTTTGCTTGTAGTATTTGACCTATAACATTTCCTTTATCACTGAAAAAAGGCTACACAGGGCTCAAAAAGGCAGACCGAGTGACCGATCTTGTGCACGTACAAGCAATGGCCTTATGTGGCTGAACGTCATACCTTCATGGCAAAGGAGCTCGAAGAAAGAGTTTCTGGGGGAGGTCGCTGGCCGGATTTCTATGTCCAATGAACTAGCTTTAGAAACCTGAGAAAGCGGGCTGAATTTAGGCCCATGTGTCTTTGTTAAAGAGATGAAGAAAAGCTGGCTAATCGTATTGAGATTGGATCGACTTCGAATAGTACATGTATCAATACGAGAAGTATGTGAGAACGAGAGCCGGCCCGATGCATCCAAGCTCCGAAGCCACGGCGAGGACGCAGCCAACGGCTAATGGAGAGATGGGTCAAAATCCTGTGAAGTTGTGGACTTGGTTCATCGATGGCGAGACATTTCCTAGCCCTGAGAAAAATAAGCCTAATGCAGGCCCAGAAATACTTTTCATGAAAGCTAGTCAAATTCAGGCCAAACCGGATTGTTTTATCTTAAAAAAAAAAAAAAAAGAATTTTTAATGGTTCGGTTTTGTTCGAACCAATTGGTTAAAATTAAAAATTAACCAACTGCTTTTCATCGTAAAAACTTAATCAAAATAGAATCGTCATTCAAGAAAAACGCAAAATTGAACCGTGGGAAGAAACGGTACTTTTCAATTCGATTCCGGTTCACTCCCGATTCAGTGCTTATCAAACCGGTTTTCTCGGCTGGCTCTTCCATCTCTTAGCCCAATATCGTGGCTATACTAAGAAACAAAAGAGCAACAGACAACTCCTCTTGTAAAACCCCCAAAAAAAAAAAATCCTCTTCATTGCTAAAGGTTGCACTATTTGTGTATAAAAATTTAATTTTTGATATTTATTAGATTAGAAAAATAAGGGTAAAATTCAATTTTTGATATTTGTTAGATTAGAAAAATACGAATGTGACGGCAAATTTATTAATATGTAACTATTAATTATTTCTCTCCTATCGCTTTCTCTCTCTTATTTTACACATTTTTCTGTAATAGCCTTCATCATTTTTTATTATATGTAAAATAATTATATTTCTCCAAAGCTCGTTGCTTAGTTTTACAATTATTTTACCAAAAAATTACACATTCTGAACATTAGTTATAACTAAACCTTTATTCAAACATTTACATATTCGCTTTTCTCGTCAAATTCATTGAATAACTAAAAATTCGATCATAGCACGGATCGGCGTCTGGCATTACTACATGTAAGATAAAGAATAAAAGTATTAAAATAAAGACAAAGGAGTTGGACATGTCGTACACCAACATTCGAGAATGGTCTTATGGTCCAATCATTGTACCGCTACATTAAATCTATCAAAAGTTTTGTCAAAGATAACAATAATGCGACTGGCTGGAAAGGTAATGACTGAATGATTCCGTGCCGGGCCAGTCCGATTCCCTTTGTGTCCCCACAACGATTCATCAGTTGGTGTCCCTTTCCCTTTCGTGGTTCTTTAAAATCTTGCCACTTACACGTCTTCCATTTGAAAAGGAACATGTCATCGACTTGAAATCAAGAGATTCTGAGTTCAGTTCTCATCGATCAGACTTCTCGTACTCTTTTTTTTCCTTCCTCATCCTATCATTCTCTAAGTGTGTTTGACTTATTTGTACACCGAAAAAAACGTGTTTCAAAATCCAAGCAGAGGAAAACAACCATGGTTGCATTTACAAACATTTAATTTCTGAAACAGTATAACACACGCATATATACACACACTAGAGGGTGATCCGTGCTACGCTTGGAATTATTAATTATATGTAACATAAAAAGTTAAGATGACTAAATAAATAATATAATGATCAAAGTTAAGGTAGATGAAAAATAAGTAGTTTAAATCAAATACAAATGAAGTAGAATGGATAATTATGAGAACTTATAGTAATAAAGTAGATTTTTTATAGAAATTACGAACATCACAAGAAGTCAGAGGATTTTAAAAACGTGAACATGGATTATATAGTTAGGAGAATTGTATGAAACAGCTAAGAAAATTACGAAAATAGTTCAAAAGTGATAAATTTAAAATTGTAAATATTGAGTGATATAGAGTGATAATGGAGAATCTGTGCAATTAACAAAATATTTTTACTGTTAAGATCGTAGATATGAAGTGATAAGAAAATGACTGAAATTACTATTTTACTGATAATTTGGTGTGTTTTATAAAGTAAATACATATTATGGATTCTAATATTTAAATTATATTAAGGATAAATATGAAAAATAAAAAAAGATACCAAACTTTCCACAAATTTGCTTATATTTTGCTATTTGTTTTATTTTGCTAAGAAAATGGAGAATGAGCATGGCTCATTGATATCATCAGTTCTAAGATTTGAAACAAAAAATTTATTTAACAGTTTAATCTAATAGTTCATAATTAATTATTCAAAATAAAAAGGAAGAGAACTCAATGACTCCTAGTTATTTTCTCCACTGTTTAACGACTCGGTAACTAAAGCTCGGAATTGGCTTGTGCAACAGACATTGCCCGTGAAATTCACTTCACATCAAAATCAAGCACAGGTCTCGGCAGTGCAGGAAAAGGAATGACAAGTACATTAGTAACTATTTCAGACACCTTCACGTGAAGAAATCAGATTGACGCATAACGAGACCTTTACGCTGGTGGAGCTCATGAAAGTGGCATCACCGACATACTCAAACTTAGGATCGGAGAAAGTCTCGAATGTAATATATATATATATATATATATATACACACACACACACACACACACATCACTTTGACACACACAGTACTTATGTAACATTACAAATCAATAACTTTTAGTTATTTTTAAAATTATTTTTTACTTTTAGGATTTAATAAAAAAATTCTTAGCTCAAATTTATTGGTTCGTGGTATCATGCAAATATTATCACGTGTTATTCTCGTTACATAGAATACTCTCTCTAACTTAGATATGCTCTAGAAAGTTCGCCTTCTAAACTATAAAAAAAAATGCATGAATCGAAAAATAAACCAAGGAGGACTAACCTGCTTTTTTCTTTTTCAAGTGAGGACAGACCTAATTTCTTCAGCTCAAAGTTTAGCATCCATTTCTTTTCTGGGTAGATACCTTGGAAGTCTAGAAGGGTCGCATGCAAAGTATATGGCTTTGTCCCAACTGACTTTTCTTCCAAAAAGAAAGTCATGGTTTAAAAAACTGGAGGTCGAGACCGGTTGGGAGCTCCCTGCCGACTTTCCCCCCTCCGATGACCTTACAGGAGGAGAGGATACCTTCGGTGAGGTCATTGGAGGTCGAGGATGTTTGCAGGGGAGCTGACAACTAGTCTCATTCTGTTCTCTCTCTCTCTTTTTTTTTTTTTTTATCTTCTATTTTTAAATCATATTTATAAAATTTGAAATTATTTTTGAATCACGCCCGCAAGTACTCATACACGTTTCCGAGTCGGGGATCATCTAATACTGCCACACCAGCCACGGTTAAAAATATTAGCGAGAAATTGATCTGATGTGCTAAAATATTACATTTTAAAGGGTCAGTATGTTCAAGTGTGACACGCTTAATCTTTTTTTATCGAATGCTGCATCTATCAAAAGTTTTAAACTATGTGATAATTAATTAAAGTGTTTGAGAATGGGGGTTTGGTGTAATGGTACCGCCAAAAGCACGGGTTCCAGAACTGGAACTGATCGTTTTCGAACCGTGGTCGGACCTATTTTCAGGTCATAAGGGAGATCCGTAAGCTTAAAACAGTACGAGGAATGCCATGGATGATAATCAAATCTGAGACTTATGCATCTGTTTCCAAATCATGAGTAATACAACTGCATTAAATCCATTTCTCTAAAAATAATTCCTTAGATATTTTAAAGTGTAAGAAAATTAATCTGCCAATATGGAAAGTTCGAATTCGACCCTGTCAAAGAAAAAATCTCTTGGATGCGTTGATTGGTGCAATAATTTCAAATGAATTTCCTCCTAACGTTTGAAGAATAAGTGACATTCATTTAGAGGTTACACGAAGACTTGATTGCCCGTAACTCCTTCCTTCCATTAATTCTCTTCAATACGGTCAAATAGTCCATACTAAAACTCATCAAATCGTGATATTATTAGGGCCACCATACCTCGCTTCTGTACTGTTTAATTTTAATGCAACTGGGTTTCGGCCCCCTTCTTCACCAAAAAAAAAAAAACTCATCAAATCCATAATTGAAGTTGATCGAGACAGTACAATGCCTCTTCCCTTTAGTAAGGTTTCGGATTCGATTATTATGAACAAAAAAAAGTTACATTGAAAGAGCTCTAATCCTAATAGTCCTTCTCAGTTAAAACCGAATTAGTCATGATCCATTGGGTTTCTAAATACCGGTAGTTCAGACCGAAGAAATTGATTAAATCCATAATTTAAGCAAAACGAATATAATCTCATTGTCTGGTTTGGGTGTAGACCTAATATCTTTCTCGGTCTTCTGGCTAAGATGAAATATAGAGCCTGTTCTCATCGGTTCGGGTACGGACCGGTTGAAGAAAAAGCTTCATCTTGCGTGCCGTGTGAATAAAGCCAGCGGTGATGGGAAGAGAGAGAAAATAAGAGAGGTTCGGTTCATACGTATGTGCTCTTATTACAAATTGACACTGAGGTTCTTCCTGCTATAAATCGTGTGATTCTTACCTGACTCCGTAACAGGGATCCATTGCCGGTATGTTGTGTTCGTGTAGGGTGCTCAATACGTGACTCAATCTCGCACCGCGATCCCGGACATCGATGTAACACTTGAAGTTATACTTACCTTTGTCTTGATATTATAATATACGTTAACATGATTAATAATTTTTTTAAACGTGCGTGCGTGCGTGCGTGTATAAAAACCCCGACAAGTTACTGTCCAACGATTAGACATAGAAGCTCCCTTCTTATGATGGGAATTTGAAAAACTTAATCGGGGGGCTTAAAATAGTGGAAATAGATTTTAGCTGACAAAGTTACATGAATAATAAGATATCTAATGTATATAATATTTTTTTTTTGGTCGCCAGCCACGGTATCCAAGCAGGCCCCACCAGCGGTGAGATGGTATCTTTCAGCCAACCATACTTGACTAATCCGTTGGTCGCCCCGGGTCGCACGCCTGGCAATGGCGGGTGAGGCTCCCAAGGGGAGTGTCTACGTACGTAAGGTCTCGAACTCGAGACCTCCTTAAGCGGAATGTATATAATATTTGTTTCTAGGAAAATGTCCAAGTGCATCACATCGGTCACGTGATAATATTGATATAATATTTTCATTTAATCAAGATGTGACGTGTAATTATTATTTATATAATTATAATTATTGAATCCAAAAACTTAAAAAAAAAAATGTTAATCTTTGATTGGACGGAAATGGTTGCTATTGTTACGTCATGAGCCGCTGCACTCCAGAGTTTATCCGTTTTCAAAGGACGTTGACAAGCATAAGTGGAGACAGACAAAAATAGGAATAGAGTTATGGATACTACAGTTGAATAAAGAAAAGCTTGTGGATTGGGTAAGGTTAAACTAGTATTTTACCCTTGAGTTTAAATTTTTTCTCAATTTGGCCACCACAGTTTTAAAGTCCATCGTATTACTCCTTGTAGTCTTAAGATTTTGCCACCATATTCCCAATCATCGCTCCGTTTTAGTTTTTTTTTTTTTTTATGCATTTTGACCAGAAGTTTGAAAAACCCCCCCAACAAAATAAGCCAAATCTAGCATTTGACACGAGCAAGGGCTCGACCGGAACTTTGTGCTACTCGAGTGCCTAGGATTATCGAAACCAGTACTCGGGTTTTCGTGGCGTTGATATTAGGGGTGTAAAAAAAATCAAAAAATCTGAAAAATCGACCATTCCAGACTAGGAAAAACCAGTTTCTAGAGACTTGTATAATTTTATCGGTATTTGAGGTTTAGAAAACCTATCCAAAAAAGTGGACCCCACAAGAAAAACCCGGCGGGCTCGAATCTCACCCGACTCTCTATAATATAAAAATTATGTGCAAATTTTAACACTACAAAAGGTAATATGATTAAGTATTTTTTATCTTTCGAAAGAGTTTATAATCAATTTAAATTTTACCATTAAAATCGATATATTAATGTTAGCATTTTCCTCATAGGGTTTTACTCCTCATTAACCTTGCATGGTATTCAAACTAGTTTTATTATTTAATCTTATTATTTTATCGAAAATCAGGATATGAAAAAATCACTCAAATATTGTACTCGAAACGGTCAATTTTCATGGCCCCTAAATGGTTCTACCCTACTCGACCATTTATACCCCTAGTTAACGTTCCAGAGCTGGACAAAGACCAACATCATATAGAGATAATGGTGCAAAACGGTGCAGAAGAAATATAGGGCAGATTCAGAAAGAAAGAACAATAGAAGGACTAAAACAAAAGTTCCGCATATCTATGTCGTGGAACCTAAGAAACCGATTAGCCGACAAAGACACCCGGTCGTCTTCACAAAATCAATTGGGCCCCACCTACGTTGGCGCCGCCTATAAATCCGTCTGTACGGCTGTTCAGCGGTCACCAACGTCCTCTTAATTTTCTTTAATTTAATTAAATTTGATATTTCTTGGCAAAAAAATCAAATTAGATATTATTTGAGATTTGCTAAAATTGCATAATAGTGAAGCAGAGGATTCAAATTGGCATACTAGGAATTAACTTGAGATTGATATAGTGGTTCTCTCACACAGATCCCAGATGGATGATCTCAGAATCGAGTCTCATATCGGGAGAGTCGACAGGAATTTTCTTAGAGATCTCAGTTCGATCACAAGTCAGTCTCGATATGCACTTCGACTGACCCTTCTTACCATCTCCACAATATATAGTGACTAGATGTTAACATGTCATCCTCACAGAATTATCCATTGTATAATTGATTACAAATTCTTAATTTTGCCAATTGAGTATTAATTTTTTATAAATGATTAATCTTTAAATTAAAGAGTGTATAATAAGTAAATAAATAAAATGTATAATTAGAAATGAAAAATTAGAAAGTAGTTATAATATTATTTGGTATTTGTAATTATATGAATAATTTTACCACTTTATCATTATCTGTCTTTTTTTATTGGTTAAAAATATATTTAGTAAGGATATTTTCGGGAATTAAAAAGTGAGACCAACTAACTTCACTTCTCACATATAATAATAGATGGAAATACTAAATTTGATTCTATACAATAGTATTATGCACACGCTTGAAAAATTTTTACGTGATCTTACTTTTCAATAACGTGGTGAGGAGAAACCAATCAAATTACTTTGATTAATAATTATTATAGCAACTGTTCGGTGATTAATATTAATTTACTAATTTGTCATATTTTAATTAGTATTTCCTTAGGTAAAATGATTATGCGCGATCACCCGAGAATTTCTCATATACCCCTATATTTTTTTCTTCCTATTATCTATTATTATATGTGAGGTTTTACTCCTCAATAACTTTGCACGGTATTCAAACTAATTTTATTATTTAATCTTATCGTTATATCGAAAGTCGGGATCCCAAAAAAACCACCCAAATATTGTACCCGAAGCGGTCAATTTTCATGGCCCATAAATAGTTCTTGATATAGTTTTTTACACTTAAAAAATTGGTTTCGAAATAGTTGGGCCCGTCAATTCTCATGAAAAAAATTACCCTACTCGACCATTTACAATTATACCCCTAGTTAACGTTCTAGAGCTGGACAAAGACCAGACATCATATACAAATAATGGGCGCAAACCGGTGCAGAAGAAATAGAGGGGCAGATTCAGAAAGAAAGAAAAATAGAAGGACTAAAACAAATGTTCCGCATATCTATGTCGTGTAACCTAAGAAACCGATTAGCGTACGACAAAAGACTCCGGTGGTCTCCACAAAATCAATTGGGCCCCACCGCCGTTGGCGCCGCCTGTAAATTCGTCTCGACGGCTGCTCAGTTCAGTGTTCACAAACGTCCTCTTAATTTTCTTTCATTTAATTAAATTATATATTTCTTGGCAAAAAAAATCAGATTAGATATTATTTGAGATTTGCTGAAATTGCATTACAGTGAAGCAGAGGATTCAAATTGGCATACTAAGAAATAACTTATGGTTGGCACAGTAATTTTCTCATTGGATTCTCAAATGAATGATCCTAGGATTGAATTCTATATTAGGAGGGTCGACAGGAATTTTCCTAGAGATCTCGGTCTGATCGCAGATCAGTCTCGAAGTGCGCTTCGACTGGTAAGGGATAATGCGTTATGCAAAAAAAAAGTTGGCATATTAAGGGGATAATATTCCCACAATATATGGTGACTAGATGTCGACCTAGTTGATTATAAATTCTTACTTTTGATAATTCAGTATTAATTTTTCTATAAATAAGTAATCTTTAACAAGTGTATAATAAATAAATAAAAATATATATAATTAGAAATGAAAAATTAGAAAGTAGTTATAATATTATTTGGTAGTTGTGATTATATGAGTGATTTTATCACTTTATCCCAATTTATATTTTTTTATTGATTAAAGATATATTTGGCAAGGATATTTTAGAAATTTCAATAGACGGACTAACTTCTCTTCTCTCATATAATAAATAATAATAGATAATAGATAATAGATGGAAGTGCTAAATTTGATTCTATACAATATATCATGTATACGCCTCAAAAATTTTTAGGTGATCCTATCTCGCAATAACGTGATAACGAGGAATCAATTAATTATTTTGATTAATAATAATTATGATAACTGTTTTGTGATCAATACTAATTTATTAGTTTATCACATTTTAATTAGTATTTCCTCGCACCACATGATGAGGTACGATCGCTTAAGAATTTCTCATGTACCCCTATATTTTTCTCTTTCTATTATATTTTATACGATTGTTGCCTCCTTTATAATGAAAAATAAAGAAACAATAACTCCTAAGAGTACGCTAAATTGTCAAATTGGGGTCACGTAAAATTCCCCGTAAGGTGATTTGAGCATGTTTGCTGTCAATTTATGGTTTTGCAACGTGGAATTTAGAACATGTTTACTTATATAAAAGATTTTTTTTTTCAGTTTTCTAGGAGAATTTACAGAAATTGAAGAATTATATTAGAAAATGATTTATCTATATATAAACGGAATATTTTTATCAAAAAAGAAATTTCTTTTAACTTCTCTAGATTTTCATATCAATTATCTATTTTTGTGCCATCAAATCTTACCTTATCAGATTCTTTTATATAACCGTGCTTTTGCCATTATTTTGCGGACAAATTTCTTATAATATATATATATATATGAAAATAAAAAATAACTAGTAATATAATTGCTATAATTATTAACAATTAGAACAATTTTACTAATAATTTTGTACGATATCATTACAAAATAAGATGATCTAATATTTTCTCGATATTATTTTTACCGATTTATCCCGAAATAATTTGCCCTTTGATTTCTCCTATTTTATTTTTCTTTTGGTAAGTTCTCATATTTAAATTATATTTAAGGATCCTGCGGAATATTTGGTAAATCTGCAGAGGAATGAAACTGATCCCCTAGTATAAATAATTATGTATTTATTAGTCTCCCCTCTGTCCCTCCCCTTTCCTCGGCAACTGCTGTGCAGTTCATGAGACAGTTTTCCCTCTTCTCAAGCAAGCATCTTTGCTCTCCTTCTTCTTGTAGCGCTAGGGTTTTGGCCGTGTTGCAGCGCCGTTTGCGCACGCTTCAATGGGCGGAACCGTCGTTCCCGCCGACTTAAGCAACGCGAAGTTGAAGCGGGATGCGTTACGGGACAGCCTCGAGCAGTTCCACGAGCGTTCCTCGTCGTTGCTGCATCTGTCGCTCCAGTGGAAGGACCTAGAGGACCACTACAATGCCGTGCACGAGGCACTCGATAGAAAGGCGGAGGAGCTCCGACTTAGGGAGGTGTCTCTCCGGGAGATTTACCGTGACGTTGAGGCGAAGCAGGAGGAGTTTCGTATCCTGGAGGAGATGATAGAGGATCGCTGCAAGGATCTGGACGTGCAGGCGGATGACTTGGGTGAGAAGTATCGGTTGGCGATTGAGGAGAAGGGTAGGGAGATTGAGAGAGAGATAGAGAGGAGGCTGGAGGAGGTTGAGGCAAAGGAGAAGAAGTTTGAGTCGCGGAGTTTTTCGGTACAGAGATTGATTGACGAGCGGTTCAGGGCGGTTGAAGGGAAAGAGAAGCAACTTGTTTGGAGAGAGATGGAATTTCGACGTCAGAGTCAGCAATTTGCAGAGAAGTCCCGAGGACTGGAAGCGGAGAGGGTGAATTTGAATGAGCGATTCCGTGAAGTGAAGTTGAGGGAGGAAAATTTTGAAGGGAGACTAAGGGAGTTTGAATTAGAAGTTTTGCAATTTGAGTTAGACCGGGAGAAGTTGTCGGAGAGATTGAAGGAGGTGGAGTCCAAAGATCAGCAGGCTGAAGAGAGACTCAGAGACCTCGATTCAAAAAATAGGGAACTGGAAGAGCGAAGCAGGGAGATTGAAGCAGAAAAGGAACGACTTCGGTTGGATGTAGGAAAATTTAATGAACAACTGAAAACGGTGGAATTGAAAGAGAAGCAAGTTGAAGAGAGAGCAAAGGAGCTAGAGTTGAAAAATAAAGAATTGGAAGTGAGACTGGAAGAGCTTGAATCAGATAAGAGAAAGTTCGAATCTGATTGGAAGATATTGGATGAACTATTGAGAGAAGTGGAATTGAGAGCCAGGCAATCTAATGAGAGAGCTGAGGAGGTTAATTTGAAAAGTAAGCAGTTGGAGGTTAGATGGGGGGAACTTGATGTAAGTAGGAGAATGTTTGAAGTGGAGAGGTGCAAATTGAATGAGCAGCAGGGACTGCTCGAGTCAAATAAGAGAGAGTTCAATTCTGATAGACAGAAATTGGACGAACAATTGAGGGAATTTGACTTGAAAACTAAGCAACTTGAAGGGCAAAAGGAAGAGCTGGAGTCCAGTAGAAAAGGATTTGAAGAGCAAGTGGAGAAATTCAAACGGATGGAGAAAAAGCTTGAAGAACGTTCCAAAGAAGTTGAACTGAAATCAAAGCAATGGGAGGAAAAGTTTCATAGTACCCAGGATCCGAAGCTTAGAGGTAGTGCTACTGTTGATGGGAAGAACTTGCAGGTTCTTCTCAATGAGTGTAGGAAAGATCATGAGAACATCAGGGATGAACTCTTGTTCCTGCTTAAGATTTCTCAAGATCCTTCCAAGGTTGTCTTGGATGCGCTGCAGGGATTTTTCCCTCCGCATCTGAAGAAGGGAGATGTGGAGTTCAAAGGGAGTACTGTCAGGGCAAGTTGTATTTTATTATTGGAGCAATTGATGAAGATTTCTCCTGATATTAAGCAGGAAATTAAGTCAGAGGCTACAAAGTTGTCTTTCGAGTGGATGACTAAGTTAAGACCAGATCGGGAGAATTCTCCCCAGATTTTGGGATTTCTGCTGGTCGTGGCTATTTATAAGCTACGCAGTTCATTTGATGACAATGAACTGTTAAATTATGCAAAGGTGATTCTTCACTGGAGACATGTACCTGAGTTGTGTCGGATGCTTGGATTCGGAGATGTGATTCCAGGTTATTTGTCTATTTTAGCTTTGTTCGTTTACGCCTGATGGTTAGTTTATTTGATGCATTTTATGATGCCATCCCTTTTCTCTGTCATCTGGGTAAGTTAGGGACTGGAGAAACAGGTTTCATAATGCAGAGGGCACTAGAACAGCTAGGGGAATCATTTAAAAAGATGAACTACTAGGTAACCCCATTGAGTGGAGGTGGAACAAACAATAAAGTCATAAGATTCTGAATAGTGTTAAAAGATAGAAGCATAAGCATGCAATTCCTTGTATTGCCCATACGTGCATTGTTCCACCAACTTAACAGATATAAGTGATTGATATGGAAATTCATCTTTTAATGCAAGTTTCTTGGCAGGTTTTATTCAAGATCTCTTGGCAAGAAAGGAGCACCTCAGTGCTATTAGATTTGCTTCCACGTTCAATCTTCTTAGCGAGTTCCCTCCAGACCCCATCATGAAAGAGTTTATGGAGATGTCGAGGAGCGCCTTCAAAGCAATTTTTGATAATACAAATATCTCACCTGAAGCACAGGTACATGCCATGATTTTTTGCTATTCTATCCCATAGATTTCGTTTTCATACCTGACCAGGATTGCTGCTGTGTAGTAGACTCAGGCTACGAATAAAAGAATTGGTGATCTGAAGGCTGCTATTAGGTGCATTGAAGATCACAAGCTCAAATTGGGATATTGCCCTGCAAATATTAGGCAAGCGATTGTTTCGCTAGAGAAGCAACTTGCAGAGCGAAAAAAAGCTGCTGCAGTGGTCGAAGATGGGGTTAAATTGCAAGGGGTGCATGATGACAATGACGTGGTGCATAGTTCACCAAGGATTTTTCCTCTTGTTCCATCAAGCATGCCTGTATCTGCCAACTGCTCGTTAGCTGTGACAGCTGCAGCAACAGTAATCCCAGATATGCCACTGCAGCAGAAACGAAATATGAAGCATTCTCTAACAGGTGTATCTCAGCAAGATTTACCAAGCACTTCTGCTGATTCAGATAACTGTGCTCACCAAGGAGTGCATGATGAGAATGATATGGTGCATATTTCACCAAGGATTTCTCCTCCTGATCTATCAAGCTTACCTGTATCTGCCAACTGTTTGGTAGCTGAGAAAGCTGCAGCAACAGTAACCCCGGATATGCCACTGCAGCATAAACAAAGTATGAAGCATTCTCAAACAGCTTTATCTCAGCAAGCTATACCAAATGCTCCTGCTGATTCAGATAACTGTGTTAAGTCATTGGCAAATGAGTCTAAACAGCAAGCATGCTTGCCTACTTCTTCTCAAGGTAAACCATATACGAGTACTTGATATTATGATATGGTAGAGTGGCTGACTGTGCACCTGAACACATCGAAATTTAAAAAAAAAAAAAAGAAAAAAAAAAAAAAAAAAAAAAAGAAAAGAGTGTCTAAACCTATGCATCAAAGATGCCCCGGGACAGCAGTTTTGTGTACCTTGATTGGGTCATCTTTGCCATCCATGAACCCTTTTGTTCTTGGTAATTATTTATAGATATCATGCTTGGCCCTTGGGGCACAATCTTTTCCACTCTTCTGCACAAGTCAAATAAATGTTTGTACTACAATGACTAGAGGAAACCATGGTTATCATAAGTGTGCTTGGCACAGCATGGCGCGAGAAGTCCTCTTGCTTCTTGGGTTCATCGAGGTGCAGCGCCTTCACCTAGGTGCAAGTAAGGCGCTCACCTTTTTCTCTAGGTGCAAGGTGTGCGCCTCCAGTGCTCGAGTGAAAGACCTAATCAAGTCTATTCCTGGGCTTTTTCTTTATGGTGAATTGATAGTTGGGCTTTTCTAGAATTGGAGTGACGTACTAATTATAATATCAATCTATATCTATGTACTTTAGGTGGTCAGTCTCATTACTAGACTTCCAAAAATGCTCTTGATAAATATAAATTTAATCAATAAAAAAAAAGATAATATTCTTCTTCTCTAATTATATATTTTACTTCTATTTATTTATGATAACACTTCTACAAAAATTAACAACGCTATTGAAAAGTTAACACCCAATTCATAAACATATAGAATGTTATTTAAAAATATAAAAATTTTGAGAATTATTTTGTAATTTAATCTATAATTCAATAATTCCTTATGGAGGATGAGTTGGTGTCCCATAAAACAATAAAGAATAGTCATGATATATTTTCTGACATCTGAGCTTGCTTCATCTCCTGTGAGAAGTTCAGACAAGATTTATTTATGATCCTCCTAGTTCTCCCTAGAGATCAACCCCAAAGTCCCTATCACCAAAACTCTTACAATATGTTTGGTTCGCATGAGTAAAATAAAAGGGAATAGAATGGAATGAGAAAATGAATAGAGAGAGTAACAAATAAAATGATTAATGAGAATATTGTTGTTTGGTGGAAAGGAAAAAGGTAATATGGAATAGGGATTTTAAAAATAAAAAGACAAAATTGCCCTTGTTATATATTTTAAAATATACAAAAATAATATTAAAAACATTAAAAAAATTAGGGGGGAAAAAAAAAGGAAGTTTTAACAACCCACCCCCCCCAACCCCCCCCCCCCCCCCCCCCCCCCCCGGGCAATAGCCACCGTCCCCACCCCCTGCGAGCCAACCCAAAACAGCCATAAGCCACCACCCGAGCTCCGGAGCCAAGCCTTCATCCTCCCTCCATTCCTCCACCCGAGCAATGAGTAAAGAGAGAAGTAGTCGAATCCCTGACGAGTCGAAGCGGCACAGGAAGGCTCAAGAGGTTTGAGGAAGGAACGGGGTGGTACGGGAAGGCTTAGGGGAGACGTAGGGCAGCAATGGGAAGGCAGACGAATCGTCACAGGAAGGCTCGGGCTAGCACCAGAAGGCTTTGTCCGACACGGGGAGGCTCAAAAGAGGCCTGGGAAGGTTCGGGGAGGCTTGGGTATGTCGGCGGCGGGTGGCAGGTGCAGCGGTAGAGACAGCAAACGAGACGATGGCACAAAACAAAAATTTGATGAATAGTTGAGGGCATATATGTAATTTGGCCTCCTATTCCGATTGGGAATTCCTTCCTACTAAGGTGGGAGGAATGACCTAACCTCCCCTATTCCTCTTCTATTCCCATTCGAAAATTCTAGTCCATGTAACCAGCGAACCAAACGCTTGAATAGCTATTCCGCGCGGATTAGCTTTTCTAGCAAACCAAACATGCCATTAGTTTTTAAAATACTTTGTTTTTTTCAATTAGACTCTAATATATCGTCTATCACTTTAAGGAAGAAGTGGGTACTTTCAGTCTCTTTTTTTATTTACAAAACTACCCTCTAATACAATTATATGATAGTTTTAATAGCTTTATTGTCATTTCAATTATTTCAAAGTTGTTATTTCACCATCTATCTTTTTTTCACAGCGATGATTTTTATTTTGAAATTATGCATGGCTTTTTCTATGGCTACATTTATCTAAAACTATTTGTTAATGAGATGTCATTTTACAACCATATGTTAGTATATTTTATCATTCAAAGAGCTTTGGTATATAGAAATAGAGGTAGTCCTGTTGGCTTATTTAATTCCCATATAACAATATTTTATTATTTTTTATTGTATTCGACTATGTTCACCGTGCATAATACGGGTCATTCGCTAGTGAGGATTTAATTCTCGATTGAGATTTCTATTGTTGTTAGTATGTATGACTTTTGCAAATCATTTTTTTTTAATTATTTTAGAAACATACATATTATTTTTTGAAAATGTGTGCTTCACTAAAGTTAGGCATGTAGTTCAGGCGATATAGGGTGTTTTCCCCTTGAGCATTTACTTGTCTTCCAATGCTGGTAGCAAAAATACTTTTAGGTAAATTATAAGGGTTCCCCTACTTAAACCGAAGCTTGAGTCTTGTCTAAGTTCTTGTTATATGACATGTTAGAAAATTGTGCTCTTCCCAATCCTGTGGGGTGACTTGACTCAAAAGCCAGTTTGGCATCTAGCACATAGCCAATTTGCTGCCCATTGTCCATACTTGGAATTCAAGTCTATTGATGTCCTGGGTTGTAAATGAAAGGTTTTGAGGCAATAGTCACATTTTGCTTGACCTGAAGAGGACAACTCTAGCCTTTGTGTGAAGGCTAGTCAGGCAGTTTTTAGCTTTGTATAGGCATCGAACACTTCCACTAAATGCTGGCCAACTCGAGCATTATAATTGTTAATTTATCACACTTCAGGATTTACTTCCATTTGTTTTAGTATACATTCTCTGGGGAAGTCTATTTAGAATATTGGTATGAATTAACAGGAGATAAATTTGAATAAAGTTGAGGGGTCTTTGTCCTTTATCCAGGTTTTTGTTCATAATCTAGAAACAGAATAACCCTGTGTCTGTTCTGCAAGCCTTGCCACAAGATTTTTTTTCTTTGGTGGAACTTACTACAGGAGTTTGCTGATCTGTTCATATTCCTTTTTTCCCCTAAGGAAGAGAGATTTGCTAGAGTCCTCTTTGCTCTGGATACATCTCTTTCCCTGTTCTTTAGTTGCACACCGGCATTTTTTACTTGCCTAACAAGTACCATATAATTTTCTGCTTTTGACAGATCACCTCTTCAAGGGAAACGTGATTGAGGATGTCAGATCAACTTCACCAAGGAATGGTCCCGCTGAGCTTCAAAACTCTTCTGTTAATGTGGATGGGGCTGATTTAAGATCCTTACTAAGAGGAGACATGGAAGATAAGTTGGTGCACAGTAAAGTTGTTAATTTACTCGAGTCCTCGTCAAAACCAGCAGATCTTGTCTTTTATGCTCTTCAGGACCTCCATTCCTCAAGCTCGGAAATAGATGCCCCTGTTAAGGGGTCTATCTTACTGCTGAAGGAATTGAAAAGATTTTCATACACCCTTCATCCACATTTACACGCAAAAGCAACAAAATTTGCATTGGTTTATAAATCGAGCTTGAAAACAGTGAAAAATAATTACATGGGATTGATATTTTTGCTGCAAATTTTGGATGCCTACAAAGTTCCACATGACGCGGACGAAGTCACTAGCCTTTTGAATCCTTCAATCTGGCGCAGAGAGGTCCCTGACTCTTGCAGACTCCTTGGGCTGGAAGATTTTATTCCAAGTAAGTACATCCTTCTCTGCCACTTTCCTGAACATTTTGGCAGTAAATTTGGCTGCAACCCATCATTTTTCTTTCCTTTTCTGTTTTCCTCATTGGCTAGACTTCATCAAAAGCCTGATTAAGAAGAACCAGAGGCTTAAAGCTATAAAATACATACATGCGATGGAGCTCGGGTCGAGTTTCTCTGTTGTTGCCATTTTGAAGAATCATTTGGCACACTGGGAAACGAAAGCAGAGGATCTCCTGAAAGGACGAAATATCAAGCTTCCAGTCCAGGTAGCTTCACTCCATAGTTCCATGCAAACCAATGGCCAACTCTTTCTTTCTAAACTTTGCATAACTTTTGTGTTGTCACTTCCTTGCAGATCAAGGCTTTGGACATGAAACTAAACGCAGCAAGAGATGCGATCAAATACATCAGCACATGCAAGCTGGCGTCCACGTACCCGACTCAATACTTTGAGGAATACATTGAAAATCTGGAGAAACAGAAGTCGGAGAAATTGCAGGAGTTAGTGAAGTCCAAAGAAGCGAAATGTGTGGTGGGATCGAAGCGTGCATTATCAGAATGCTGCCGTGAAGAGAGAGACATGACCAGCCCTTCTAGTTCTACGGTTGCCTCTTCTACCTCCGAGACCAATGCCAATAATAATGGCCAATCTTCGTGGCCAAAGAAGAGGAAGACTAAACTAGTTGGATTCTCCGATCCCGGGTTTGCCCCTCCTCCTCCTCACAAGTGTTACCGGAAGAAGCCATGGTTCCATAATAAATGGCACAGATCTTTTACGGAGCCATGTTCGAGGGGACGAGGTAGGGCCCAGTTCTTGGATCCTATGGAGGATGGCGGTCCTTTTCAACCTTATTTCACAGACATCGCTCATCAAGGCAGATACTTTTGATGGGAATAGCCCGGTTCGGCACGGGATGGTGGGGTCTATCCCCCCTTTTGATGGCTTTAGCGTAGTCTTCTAACATTAACCAGGCTAGCTAGTTGGTGCTTCATCTCTGTAAATGGTGGTTACATTTTGTTTGGATCCTAGAGTAATATTGTAAAGCATCGTTTTTCTACAACCCCGAAGGTCCCCCACCCATGGAACGTGAAAGTTCGAGGGTGATATGTTTTCACATCGAGCTGATTAGATTCTATTGTGGGGTGACGTGTGCATGGTTTCTGATATGGATAGCCCGTATACTTGGGATGAGTCTGACTCCCCAAGGTCAACTCGGGTAAGTCTAACCCTCAAGGCCATGAAGGCGATCAACGCTAAGGCTTAAAAGTCAAACCCTCATACCCATGAGGGTTGCCAATGTCGACTCTCTTGAGTCAAACTCTCATAACTGTGGGGGCGGACGAGGCCGACTCTCCTAAGTCAAACCCTTACAGCCACGGTGCGAAACTCTAGTGCACGCTCTAGGCACGTGATAGGTGGTGTCACGTCAGCCCTCCGTACAGGTAAGGCTTATATATACGTCCCGACCCAGAAGCCCAAGTATGAGACAACAACGAAAACACATACTCTCTCTCTCTCAGCTTCTATTATTGTCCTAACCACTTAGCTCGATCTCTAACTTAGGCATCGGATGGCCATTTCAGGAATTACTCCCGAACTTGACTTCCTTGCAGGTCACCAGAGAAGGTCCTCCAATCGTTGCTAGTCTCTCACTGCCAAAAGTCTATTCCACCAAGCATTGCTTGAGGATCCATTAATCTAGCAGGTCTTCCCAAAGACTTATCAGTTTCCAAGTTCCATGGTTGAACGGAATGCTCTCTGTACAGGGTGGTTGGTGTGATTGAATTTTACCTCTTAGGGAACGGAGGTGAACAAAGTCCATGCTATCGAAAGCAGGGGACATTGAAAATCACCATGCTCAGGTCAAATTGGATTTTGAGCTTCACCTCTACCATGAATTTTTAGAGGTATGCACTTATATGAGATAGAATCATAACCAATAAGAACCTATCTTATCAAGTATGTTATGTGTGGATTATGTAGAAACTTGGTTTGGTTTTTGGATAGGGGAAGCGAGGTGGGGTGACTCACCAATGGATCAAATTTGGCTTGGTAAAAACTCAAATTTTGCTTAACCTTAACAAGCTCAAGTCAAGTTGAGCCTAGCAACTCGATAAGTTTGGAGCTTGAATGAGCTTGAACTCATCTGAACCTATGTGAGTTCAAGCTCATTCGATCCTATGTGTCGAGTTTTAACTGCTAGACTTAAATGAGTTTCTATAAGTTCAACTATGCCTATTCAAGCTCGAGCTTGTATGAGCCTTTACGAGTTGAGCTTCAGCAATAGAACCTTTTTGAGTCCATGCAAGCTGAGCCTTCATTTATTACGAGTCAATCTTGAACTTGGAATATTTAGTCTTCCTAAGCACATGCCTAAGTGAAAGCTCACAAATCCCTATACGAGCCAAGTTTGAGCCTGACAAATTTAACCTCCGCTCATTTTCACTCCCTAGTTTTGAGCAAGAAATCAAAAAACTGATTCTAGTTTGGGCGAATAGGATATTGTAATTCCCCGAGTTCATAACCCAAAAGCATTAAATATTAGTGCTCTTAAGATTACTGAAACTTACATATATACACATAATCTACTCCTTATATAACCAATGCAAGATGGGGTCACACTCTCCTCTTTAGAGCCCAGCTTTCTCGTGCCATCTATAATCTCCATTGTTGTGGGTTGATATTAACTTTGATATTATATGTAATACCACTAACCTATCAAATCGACATATTTGATATTACTTCTTAATAAGAACATCACACCGTTGGAGAATCGATTAGAGCAGTTCAATTATTTTTCAGATCGGTTTGGTTGAATTCAGCTTGGAAGATGAGCTACGACATCTCATTTAGACAACAGAGGAGCAACCCCGGATGACATCGAAGATCGATCCCAGTGACAAAGCCAAGAGCAAATACAGAATCGAAGAATTGTACCCCCAAAAAAATGGCATTGTACAGAGAATGAACAACGACGATGGATATTATGCGAGCTGTTGTTGGACAGAGTTGAGCAATGAATGGCTGGGAAGAGCCTTAAAACTCCTGAGAAGCAGACCCCATATCACCTTTTCGCTTGACCGTCGTCTTCGGCAGCAGGTTCTGGTGGATGTTGGGCAGGACGCCTCCGTTGGCAATGGTCACCGACCCCAGAAGCTTGCCCAGTTCCTCATCGTTCCTCACCGCCAGCTGCACGTGCCTAGGCACGATCCTGTTCTTCTTGCAGTCCCTCGCGGCATTCCCCGCGAGCTCCAACACCTGAGCGCGGCCATGGATCCGCGGTTCAGATTCATGGGTAACCGAAATTTTCCGATCAATTGACACAGAACATCGAGCTTTTCATTGAGAAGAATGACGAATTATCAATCTAACGTGTGATTTTCTTGTAGGTTTTCCTTTATCTGACCGAGGAATCAGTGTTGATATGGCGGAAACAACTCGATCAAATGCTGCCCAGTGAAATTCGAATCGGAGAAGCGGTGATGAGGAACAGGTTGTGAGGGATAGAATAACAAACCTCGGCAGCGAGATACTCGAGGACAGCAGAGAGGTAGACCGGAGCTCCGGCGCCTACACGCTCGGCGTACTTGACGGCCTTGATGAACCTGGCGATCCTACCCACCGGGAACTGGAGACCGGCCTTCTGCGACCTCGAAGCTGCCTTGGAGGCCTTCCGCTTGCCTCTCCCACCCATTCCGCCTCCTTCGGAACTCATGCTGATCTGCTCCGACTACACTGAATCCCTAGCGACGACGGAGAGCCCAGCCCACTGTTGGCGAATGAGGAGTTTGCAACGGAGCTGCGGCGGGAATTTATTGAGAGCGACAAAGCGATCTGATTGGCTGCTGCAAGCTCCCTCGGATTGCCAACGTGGACGGCAACACTCTTTTTTTTAAAAATAAATTTTCGCGGGAATGTCATCGCCGGGTTTGTACGGCGACGCAATGAGGCAGCAGGGTCAGCCTAAGACCTGATTCTGGGCCGGCCGTAGGCCCGTAACCTACGATTAAGCAGCTTACCATGCCAGTCATGGAGTCGTGCTGGTTCGGCACAAAAGAAAAAAATCGTACCTGGCGCAATAAATGAGGCTCGGGTATGTTCATGTAATCCAATAATGAAAAATATCAGTAAAATAAACTATTAAAAAAATGTTAACAATTAAGCTCAGGTACCATCTTACACTAAAATATTAAGAAGTATCTTGCTTCTTAAATTATTATCTTAGACATCGATTTAAATGTTAATAATTAGGAGTATGATCTGCCCTCCTCGGCCGCGCTTCAGCCGATTCGCGGCCTCTTTGCAGCATAGGAATGCCCGCCTTGTTTTCACCCTGAATTATTTGCTTCTTAGATATCTCTATTGATTATAATTAGTCTTCAGATATATGAGATGTGCCAGAGAGCCTGAAGATTCTGTCGAAATCCTCGACGGAGATGTTGGCTATGGTGGAGTTAGTGGGGTCTACAACTGCGGCGGAGCTGACCGGCGAGCTGAAGCCCTCCTCAGCAGCATGAAAGAGCGACTTCACATGGCTCGGCTCGGAAACATTGGCTCTAACCACGATGGCGGAGCCGGCGACGGAGGAGTTTATCTATCTCTGCCGCAACTACTGCCAGCTTTAGCCGAGTTTGCCGTGTAGTTGACGACGAACTTTGCCCCGACCGAGGCTAGATGGAGGGCAATGGCCCGGGTTATCACGCAGGACGACCCGGTGACTATGGCCACCCGGCATTGGAGTGGTGGAGGAAGGAGACGATCGGCGGGGTCAGTGGTCATTTTCAGGTTGAACCGGGGAGCAGGGTGGATCCGGAAGTAGCTGGGCTTTGCTCGGCGAAAGGATAATGGCCTCTTTCGTCGTCGGGGCAACTACGTACCCAGTTAGGACACGGCATGTTGCTAAGAGAAAAGATGTTCCGACGTACGGGTGGCACAAAGTCCACTGGTGCCCTTTATTAGCGGTCCGATTAGTCTAAGCCAACGGTCAATACAGTCCATAAGAAAGGTACGAAGTTCCCTGGGGAGATTCTTTGGCGGTCCAGTTCACTGTGAATAGTTGTATTGATACTTTCCCGTTTAAATGTTAAAAAAAAAAATACAGCTACTTTCTCATAATAATTTTTATGATGAACAAAATTCAGTTAAAAAAATTTCTCAGTTTCTTCAATACAACAGATAGAATGTTAGTTTTTTTTGAAGTACGAAGAAGCACGTAAATTTAAATAGGATAGAAGGAAGAGAGAATAAAAGAAGTATAAGAAGTCCTGCAGGATGAGAGGAACCCAGGGCCTCTAATTCAGAGAGAGAGAGAGAGTAGCAAACCCTCTTTGTCAGATAGATTGTTAATTTAATCTAACCACTGAAATAATTGGCAAATTTAAAGAAAAAGTCAATAATTTATAATTATTTTTACACTTATTTAACAGCATCATCCCAAATTATAATTCTTTTTCTTTTTTCTTTTTTTGAATTTAAAATCGGATCACCGCAACTGCACCACCCCTCAACCGAGTTAATGCTGGTTAAATTTTCCATTTCAGGATGAGAAAGAAGTGATTCGGACTGGTTTGAGTTCATCTTCTTCCCGAAACTGTGGAAAACGGATTTGAGCTCAGTCCACCCTCGGACTCGGTCAGGAATAGGTGAAGAGAGCACTTTTTCCCAATCGAACTTTCATGTCGAACGAACCTGAGAGACTTTGGATCATATCGTGAAAGTAGTCTCTCGACCACTTACGGGGTAGATAGAAATATCGAATCGCAAGTAGCATTGTGAATGCGGCAGGTGATAACATTGTCTGTCCCTGTCTGGTTTTCAATCCTGTTCCTTCCCAACTATAGCTAATGCATAGAGTGTGCAGTTTGGGATGCAATGAGCTGAAGTTATTTCCGGACCTTACCGAAGATGAAGAGATGGGTTCATACATGAGAGCCACATCCGATGATGCAAATTATAATCTCAGTCGAAGGGGTTTGATGGAACTCGGAGAGAGCCGCTAAGTTCGTTTTAACTCCTTACCTTTCTCCATCTCCGGGTAAGTCTAGTTCATGACACGACCTGCAGTGGAGACAGACAGTTGGGTCCACAATGTTAGGATTTTGAGCAGGTTTCCATGACGGTAGATCCGTGTATCGACCCCAACCACGACGGTACTTAATCGACAGAACAGAACTCAGATACAATTTGTTTCTCGAGGTGTTGATGAAGAACCGGACCACTTTGGACAGACAGAATGAACATTATCTTTTGGGTCTTGTGAGAGGATGGGCAGGCTTTGTAACAGAGTGAAGCTGCGGATTTTGGAATTTTAAAAATGGAGGAGATTTATAATTGAAAGATATTGATTGATCAAATCTAAATATAATTTAATTAGATTCCATTGAAATTAACAATATAAAGCAGTGCGCAAGAATAGGGACGACAATTTAACCCAGTCCCACAAAACTCGACCCACCTATAAGGACTACAATTCATAATGGTTATTTATAAAAGAGAAAAAAATTAAAATCATGACTAAAAATGAAATTGGTTGTTTAATTGTGTGCTCTAAGAAAGAAACATTTTGAATTCAAACATTCTTATAATCCATTAAACTCTTCCATCCTTCTTCCTCTTTCATTTATGTTTAAAAAATAAAAATTAGCCTAAGATGTCTGTTTTTTCAGCAAAATAAGGGCAGTTGCAGTGGCAATGCGGACACACCATTTACGTAAAATTCGAATTTTCATATTTAATCATGAAAATACCAGACGAATTTAAAAACACATTCTGGTAATATTTCTTGGAGCGAGACTAGAATTTGAGATTTTAATCTCATCAAACCATGCGGAATGTTATTTGGACCACAAGAACCCTGTCCTTGGTGGTAGACTTCTGTTGTCTTCTTCTATAAAAGTGGAATGTGAAGAATTCAAACTTACTCTCGTATGGGACTAACATCACCAAATGTTACATAGGCAACAAGGGATGATGCAAACTCACAACCTATTCACTGAACTCACGCAAGTTTAATCTGTTTTATGTTAACTTTTAAGACTGATTAAATACTTATAACACATCTAAAACATCACTTTCCCTGAAATAAGGTATTGGGTTCAAATCTTGTGAATAAAAAAATTCATATCGGAAAAGTCTTACCCCATAGTGGAGGGTTGATCCGACTCGAACTTGAATTTATTAAGGGTCAGGACTAGTTACAGTAATTTTATTAATTTTCCCTTACCGATTCATCGTGTCATAGGACTTGTTAAAAATCTCTCGGCATTAATAAGGTGCAGTTTTGGGCATCCTGTTAATTAATGAAGTCCACGTCCTTAGTTGTCATTCACAAGTGTCTAAGCCCTTTAAACCTCCCAGTGAGACACTCAACATTGCCAACATTTCTTGTAAGATTTCATTAGAAGAGAGAATGGGTCAGAATCTATCTCCGATCATGCACGTTGTTCTCGAGCTCTCCACAATAAGCAAACAACGAACGTGTGCAATCCATCACCTAACCAGAGCTCCGGAAAACCCATGAGGTCTCTCACCGTGTCGAAGAGCAGGTGCATTGCGCACTGTTGTGACCCGTTTGCAAGACAGACAACGAGCATTGGCCATGAAAGGTACGATAAGCCCACAGCCCGATGCTTGCTGTCCCTCTCGCCACCGGCGGATCTCGCTCTCGTATAAGACGCACCTGCTCTTCGACACCGGCAGTGGCTTCGCTCCGGTGCAATGCAGTGAATGTAAGAGTATACTGTTTCAAAATAAAAGGCAAGCCAATCTCTCGTGTTCTTGTTATACAATATGGCCATCACATTTGTAAGTTGAATGTGCTACAAACAACCTTAGAAATTTATTATTGATAAACCTGTTGCTACCTTCTTAATTATTTAATTACAAAATCTTTGTTCCATGGTTGTTAGTAAAAATGAAAAAAAAATGTTCGGATTTAAATAAAGTTGACGTTTCTAGTCTGTTTATATTAAATACATAAATTTGAATCTACTTTAAAAAATGATAATAATAAGAAATTACTTTTTTTTTTCGGTCTATACTATGTCATATAAAAAATTAAGCTAGGATGTCTGTCTTTTCAAAGAAAAATGAGGGAAGGCGGTCGTGATGACCCGATTACACTCGTTACGTATATTCGAACTTTCAAATTCAATCGTAAACACACCGAATGAACTGAATTAATGTTGGTGCCATTAACTTAGCACCGCAAAAAGCTTAGTACAATCCAAGAAGTGAAAATGCTCGCCAAGACCCAAGCTAAAAAGCCCATCCTAATAATATTGTTTGTTCAAACTCTAGATCTCGACCTCACCAAATCGTATGGAGTGAGTTTTGAACCACAAGACCACCGTCATCCATCGTGGACCTCTGTTGTTTTCATCTATAAGTAACATCAATCAATAAAAGTGGAATCTGAGGAATTCAAACTTGCTCTAGTACGAGGGACATTGCCAAATGTTGCATGGGCAGCAAGGGATGATGCAATCTCACAGTCAATTCACTGAACACACGCAAGTTTAATCTGGTCATGTTGACTTTTAAGACCGATTAAGTACTCAACCAGCCTCCATATAAATTGATTGAAATGATAAGACACTCTTTCCTTTAAATAAGATTTCGGATTCGAATATTGTAGATGAAGAAAATTCTTATTAAAAAGAGTTTTATTCCATAGTAAGGGAGTCGATCTAACTCGAGTTTGAATTTCCTTACCGATTTATCGTGTCACATGACTTCTTAACATTCTCTCGACATTAATAAGGTGCTATAGATAGTATTATAGAAAATAAAAGTTCAAAGATCAACTTAAAAACTTATTCCATAAAAAGAATTGATTCAATGAAATTGACTATGAGAATCTACATTAACATCTGATGGTATCTCAATTAAAGGTGTAAAACATTAATTAAGAACTTATTTCTGTGATTCCTCTTCAGCATATATGATCGTAATGTCTGAGTACTCAACATTCTTTCGACATTAAAGGGAAGCAGTTTCAGGCCAATCCTACATCCTTAGCTGCCATTCACGCATGTATTTAAGCACTGACATCCCTCAGTGCTGCTACGTACACTCATAAGCTAGCCAACTTTTCTGGTTATAAGATTTGATCGGGAGAGAATGGGTCGATTGCATTCTCTGATCTTTGTCTTTCTATTTACGGTGCTGTGCTCGTTTCTCATTATCTCCGATGGTTTCACCATCAAACTCACAAGGAGAGACAAATTCGACACCGATGTCTTTCCCAGAAACCTCTCCGGCGTAGAGAAGTACCAAATATTTTCCGATCTTTCGCATTCCCGAGCTCTCCATTTGGCCGAGCAAGCAAGGAGTCGGGCAAATTTGGCCAATCCACCGCTCAACCAGAGCACCAGATCAATGCCCATGAAAGATCAGCTACGGCCAAAGCTGACAAGGATGTCATATCCACTGTTTGCTGTCCAGGTTACAATTGGGTCGAAACCGTATTCCGCCTACCTGTTCTTCGACACAGGGAGCGACTTCACCTGGGTGCAGTGCACTAAATGCAAGGACTGTTTTCCAGTAAAAGGTGGGCCATTCAATCCCGACGACTCAAAAACGTACAGCCGCTTGCCCCTCAATGATGGTCGATGCGGAAGGAGAGACAGATCGGGATCGGACAAAGAGTTTTGCAGGTTCGTGGTGAAGTACCCTAGACGCCTTGTGGAGGGGATGACTGCGCTAGAGATTGTTCGTTTCATGACCTCGCCAGGTTCCTACGAGACCGTGAATGAGTTTGTACTCGGGTGCGCGGAGTCCGCAACCGGCTTCGAATCTGTAAGCAGGTTTGACAACCGGTTCGCGGGTATCTTCGGCATAGGCCGGCTTGACGTTCCAGATTCTTTCATGGAGTTCACAAAGGGAAGAACCAAGTCGAAGTTCTCCCACTGCCTTCCCCCGCTGGTTCAGAAGCAGCTCCAGACGGATCTCTTGTTCGGGGATGACGTGCAACGTCTCCGTCTCCCTCCATCGGTGAAGACGATCCAAATTCAGACAAGCCCCCTTTACAAGGCGGCCGTGGTGGACATCGCCGTGGACGGGAAGCGACTAGGCGAAGCACTGCCACTAGAGGAAGATGGGACCGGTGGGTTACTGCTGGATACTGGCACCGCATTTGATTTTCTAGCGACTCCGGTTTATGATAAGGTAAGAGAAGCATTCACTGAAAACCTCAAGGGATACAAGCTGCCAGATAATCCGAGCCCACTGAAAGACTACGAGCTCTGTTACTCGGGGGCTTTTCCGCCAGGAGCCAAACTGCCTTCACTGTCGTTCGATTTCTCGGGTGGTGTCGAATTTAAGATTGACTTCTGGAATGTGTTTAATAAATTCACGCTACGTGGACACGGTGAAAAGGTCTGCATGATGATCATTCGGAGCACTGACGGTACGAGCACCCTGGGGGCTATAAGCATGGCGGATTATCGATTCGTGTACGACCTCGAAAAAAGGTATCTGAGTTTCTATCCGGAAAAATGTCGAGGAAACTAGCTAGCAAGGAGACACGACGTTTTATCCGTGCTGTGCTAGCAGCTTCTCCTTCTTGGAAATCACAAGAAATTTGAATAATAATACGATGGAGTACCTTTGATACGCTTATGCACGATGTTTATCATTGTTTTGTTTTTGCGTAAAGCTCACGTGGGATTAATCTTACCCATGTAATGTCACGTAAGCAATTCCTTAAAATACTGAAAAACTTAAAAAAAAAAATAAAGTTTAAAATATCAGACAAAATTTAACAGACGATTTAGGCAAAAATGAACAATTACCAAGAAAATGGTCAAGGTTAATTTACAAACTAAATTAAAATTACTGAAAATTATAAATAATTTCAAACAAATAAAAGAAAATTGTAAAAATATTGTGAATTAATTAAAATAGAGATTGAAACTCAAATTTTCCATTTTCTAAAATTTTGTAGTTTTTCCCTAAAAATATTTTTAAATTTAAGAATTTTTTTTCTACTTTCATGATTTCCATTTTATTTGTTTAAAAATCTTTTGCTGATGGTTTGCCACGTGCTCGCCAGCTCAGGTGGCAAAAATATCTCCTTGGACTCCATCGTAAAAAGTTCTAGTCTCCCGATCCAAATTCGACCCACGCAATACTCGAGAAACTGTTCCTTTTAAGTTGGTAGAAACTGTTTATAAATTCCTTATTAAAACTAATGAAACCAACTGACCATCCACCCAAGAGTGATCGGATCCAGGTATCATGTATTTTTTTATAGTACCCTGACTCTACTTTATATCAGACGAGTTCCTAAATTTTGGAACCGGACCTGACTCAATTAAATCTTGGAACCGAACCCTACCCTGTTAAATTTTGAAACCAAACCCTACCTGGAACCTGACCTAGAACTTATAAGATACTACAGATTTCGGGTACCATATTGGAACATGTTTATCATTTATTATTTTATTTCTATAATATGAATTACTTAGATATATTTCATAATTATTACTATTTCATATAATTTTTATCATAATCAAATATGTATAATTTTCAAATATATTTTCATTCTATTTAAACACTTTCTATTATTAATTTTAAGTTATAATAGTATTTTGGACATGAAAAATTCATTCAAAATGGATCATTTATGTTAAATAAAAATTTATCAAATTACGAATTTGAAATGAAAAAGTTTCGAATGATTAAAATTAATCGTATAAATAAGTTAACAAATTCTAATTTTGGTTCCACAAACCCTATGTCATAGAGCAGAACTAGAACCGACCTATCCTTAATTCATTACCAAGAACCTATCATACTTTTATTAAGATTTATCTAGAACCTATCATATCTTCATTGAGATCTACATAGAACCCATCTAATAGGATAAACTCCTACCAATTCTAAGTCTACCCTATACTCATATATACCCTTTTATGATAAATAAGTTATGTAAATTAATAATAAATATGAAAATCTCTTAAATTTTATTACTAAAAAGAATTAATTATAAAATATTAAAATAATTTTTAATAATGGATGTAAAAAATGATAATGAACAAGTTTCAATATAGTATCCAAAACTTGTGGAATATACCGGTTTTGATAATGATGTAATTCCTAAATTCAACGGATAGGATTTGAATCCAAAATTTAGTAAATATTTGGATATCATGGAATGATATGATGTACATGGTTCCATTCAACCCATCTAGGATGCAAGTTAAAGACAGAAAAATCAGAAAATTTGAAATCAACCCAAAAAAAAAAAAACCTGATTATTTAGCCCCTACAAAAAATTTGAGTGATTTCCAAGCCAGTGGGGCCTGAGACCACCGAATTCTTGAAAAAAAAAATTGCCATGTTTAATCATTTGTATTATTATTAAATTTTTATTATAAAAAAAGGTGGTTTAATTTAATTTTAAAATTTTAATTTTAAATCATACTTACGTTAATTAACTTAATCTATTAAAATATCAATAATTAATCATCATTATTTATTATAATAAATTTAAACTTTTATTTTGATATTTAATTTATTTTATTACTTTACAAAAAATTGAAAAAACTGCGCCATTATTTATTAGTTTTTCATCATTTCGAAGAGTTCTCAATGTGATTTTTAAAATTAAAGAAAAAAAAAAAACCAATCCAAAAATAATCCGGCTCCGATATCTGAAACTAATTGAAAAAACATTCTTCTCTCTTTATTTTAAAGTTTATTTAATTATCAGTGAAAAACCAATTCACTTCCACTAACCACAATTAATCAAGAAAATCACCACACCACACCACTGGAGAATCGGCTTGACTTTGAGCAGTTCAATTTTTTTTTTTTTAAATCGGTCTGGTTGAAATCAGCTTGGAAGATGCACCTACGACATCTCATTTAGACAGCAGAGGAGCAACCTGGACGACATCGAAGATCGATCCCAGTAATGGCTTTGTACAGAAAATGAACAAGAACGATGGATATCGGGCGAGTCGTTATTGGACAGAGCTGAGCAACGCATGGCTGGAAGGAGCCTTGAAACTCCTGAGAGGCAGACCCCATGTCACCTTTTCGCTTGACCGTCGTCTTCGGCACCAGGGTCTGGTGGATGTTGGGCAGGACGCCTCCGTTGGCAATGGTCACCGACCCCAGAAGCTTGCCCAGCTCCTCATCGTTCCTCACCGCCAGCTGCACGTGCCTAGGCACGATCCTGTTCTTCTTGTTATCCCTCGCAGCATTCCCCGCGAGCTCCAACACCTGAGCGCGGCCATAGATCCGGGGTTCAGATTCATGGGTAGCCGAGATTTTCCGATCAATCAACGCAGAATTCGAACTTTTCTTGTTGGTTTTCCTATATCTAACTGAGGAGTCAGTGTTGATACGGTGAAACAACTCGATCCCATGCTGCCTAGTGAAATTCGAACCGGAGAAGCAGTGATGAGCAAGAGGCTGTGAGGGATGGAATAACAAACCTCGGCGGTGAGATACTCGAGGACAGCAGAGAGGTAGACCGGAGCTCCGGCGCCTACACGCTCGGCGTACTTGCCGGCCTTGATGAACCTGGCGATCCTACCCACCGGGAACTGGAGACCGGCCTTCTGCGACCTCGAAGCTGCCTTGAAGGCCTTCCGCATGCCTCTCCCACCCATTCCGCCTCCTTCGGAACTCATGCTGGTCTGCTCCGACTACACTGAAGCCCCGACTACACTGAAGCCCTAGCGACGACGGAGAGCCCAGCCCACTGTTGGTCAATGAAGAGTTTGGAACGGAGCTGCGGCGGGAATTTGTTGAGAGAGACAATGCCGTCTGATTGGCTGCTGCAAGCTCCCTCGGATTGCCAACGTGGACGGCATCTCTTTTTTATTTTCGCGGAAATGTCATCGCCTGGGTAATGAACGACGACGTAATGAGGCATCAAAGTCAGCCTAAGACCTGATTCTGGGCCGACCGCAATTTACGAATAAACAACTTTACGATGACTGGGGGGCCATGCCCGAGTTATCGAGTCGTGCCGGTTCGGCACAAAAAAAAAATCGTACCACACCCAGGCCCAACAAATGAGGCTCGAGTACCATCATATGATCCGATAATGAAAAATATCAGTAAAATATTAAAAAATATTAAGAATCAGGGTCGAGCATGATCCTATAATAAAATATTAAGAATTTTCCGATTTCGTAAATTAGTGTCTTAGACATAGACTTAAATTTACGGAATCTAAAAATCTTGATCATATCATTCGTATAAATGTTTCAAAACGACGCATCTTTTTCATGTAGCTATTGACCGCGAGAGCGATTTTGATTCAATAATTTCCACCGTCTCCTGTGACCAGACACTTTAAATGAACATTACTTATAAGATTTTCTATTTTCACAATTTATGGTTTTAAAAGATCCTTAAAAGCAGCTTTTGGCTATTAATTTATATATTATAATTGATAATATAATATATTAATTCAATTAAAATTCGTTATTTATTAGAATTTTTTTATATTTATTTATAATATTTTAGAATTTAATAATTATAACTGCATGATAGTAATATATGTCAATCCTTGATTGAATGACGACGGGAAGGGAGTTTTACACACCGATACTGTTCTATTTTAAGATTAAAAAATTTTAAATTTAATTTACCATTGACCATTTTTCTGATCTTTTATTCTATTTTATTTTTAAGTTTATTATGACTTTTTAACCAGATTGTGTTGCGTGGACATAGGTAATATGCGTACACGTGTGGGTTCACATATGATAGGAAAGAGAAGGGGTTGAGGTGTTAGAATTTGGACCATACACACCACCCAACCTCAAAACATTACTCCAATTGGGCGGCGGGATCATATATACATACATATATTATATATCCACATTGAGTCCCTTTGTTTCTTTTTCTTTTTTTTTTTTTCCCTGTTACTATTTATTTAAGGAATGCTTCCAATCTCTATCACAAATAGATAATATGAGTAAAAAAATCGAATTGAGCTAGTGCATTGTTTTCGATGACGCAGGCTTATTCCTCAACCTCTGCCCGTGGCACCGGAGCACCACATTCACCGGGTGGCCCTTTCCGGGGTTTTGCGTGGGGATCGAGCTCGTGAACTTGGGAAGTGTTTGCAATTCAGGCGCACAACCTTACCACCTCCGCTGCCACGTTGGGTTGCGCGAGCTAGTGCATTTTTCATTTTCTCGCCCATCAAAGTTGCTCTGTCAGACTTTTTTCGCTCAATATTTGTTTGAGATGACAACACTTCATCAGACGAGCGGAAGCAATGGTTCCATCTCAAAGGTGAGGGATGGGACTAATTTACCGACCAGGACAAGGTCTCGGAGCGAAGACATAACACGCTTCCCTTTCAGAGTCCAAGGAAAGTCCTGCGCGGTCGGGATGGAACCAGTAAGTGGATGAGAGGAACTAAGTAATGGTACCAGTCTTTTAGTCAGGACTACAACTAACAGTTCTCAATCCAAATCAAAATCCTCTCAATCTGAGGGAGAATGAACTCTCCCGCGATTACCCCTCTTTCTGGCAGAATGTCCCGTGTGTAACAGGTATACCACGTAACAGTACTGATGTAATATTACCAGTTAATATGACTCGGTTATTTTTAGGATTTTTTTCAATAAAACTTAAAAGGGAAAAAAGCAACCTTAAAAATTTTCTTTATATCATATCAGCACTATCACGTGATATATCATTATATACAGATGTTTCTCCTTCTATGTGGTAACTGGTGACCACAATCAGTGGGAGGGGGTCGACTCGAGGGATCATCCCTCCTCTAAAATAATGGTGACTTAGAGGTGCCCTCCTCGAGAGCTGAGGGACGGTCGCCTCTGCTCTTCCTTTTTTTTTTTTTTCCTTTTTAAATTTTTATTATTTTATTTATTGTTAAGTAATCAAATTTTTAATGTCTTAAAATAACAATTGCATCAAAAAGTGTAAACTCTTAAGGAGATTGGTGACCAAAACGTGTACTAAAAACTCCATGACAAGAGGACAACATAAGAAAAGGCACCAAATCCACACTAATTTTGGAATGTTTTTATCCCTTTATTATTCCGAATTTAAAAGTTAGAAACCGATCTTATATACGGCAGGGTGCGAGTACTATAAAAAATGCTACCTATCCAGATCTGATTGCCCCAGACAAAAGTATCGTTTTCCCTTTCACATTCACTGGCCAATAAGTCCAAAAGAAAACACACACCACAAGAGTCCAAACACACACTGTTCTCTAAATTGCTTATCTCACCACCCCACCCTAATGCTTCCAATGGGCCCATATCGGGGGGCTGCACCACAGCCATTTCTGCTAAAAACCTATCTTCCCCAGCCTTTGACAGCGATGTTCCTGAACAGTGACACGTGGGGAAGGGAAGGGAGGGGAAGGTGTTTATGCTTCGCCCCCCGGCCCCATGGTTTGGAGGAAAATCAATCGCTCTCTACGATTCAATCAATCATCTTAGTTCAATAGATTGTTCAGGTTTATGGGTCGATGATGCTGCTTACTACCGTCACCAACTCGTGAAATCGGGGAAAAAAAATCGAAGATCTTCTGACATTTTAGTTAGAAAAGAAGGGAAACTATCAATTTTTTATTGGGAGAGAGGTAACGGTGGAAATTTTACAACCCTGCTACGTCATGTTGCGACCGTCGTATTCAACTGCGAATAGACGAACTAACCAACCGGCGCAAGCACCAATCCATTCAGTGTAGCACTACGGGAAGATTAGAATAGTTCATATAAGCAAGTAGTTTGCAGACTCAGATTCAGGCAGCATACTTACCAATTCGATGCTTTTCTTCTTTAAGGTTATAGGGCTTATTTTTTAGCATAAAAAACCAAACTCAATATGACGGATCTGTAACAGTATAAAGGACACGAGAAATCCGAATCTGAATGAGAAAGTTACGGTGGGTAGAAATCAAATATACAAGCCAATTTTCCCTTCACATATTTGATTTCGAATACTCTAACGTTAAAATAGGAACTAGAATCGACTCTAACAGATTTTACAATTTATTTCCCGACCCTACTTGAATTAATTTGCCAGTAAGCTACCCGATCGGGTAAGTTCTTATCGATTTCAATTCTCTCCTGCAGCCATCTACACACCAGTAAAAAGTGTACGCTCCTCTTTGACGTCCGATTCTATCCCACCAGTTAATCCTGGTAAAAAGTTGGAATCTCTCAGGCCTTGCTCCTCCCTGGACCAATTTTTTTTTTCTTTTTTTTTTTATTATGGGATATCGGATTTTGTCTGACTAATCTCACGGCCTTGTACACACGTCTATAAGCGCACATAATTATTTTTTCGTGTAAATCACGGGTATTCAGAAATTCTAAAAATGCTTATTAAATCCAGTTTGAGTCTGACGAGCCCATTAGGAGTATAGCTCTCCCAAGCGCACCTTATTATTAGTTTGAAGGATAAATAGTACAGTAATTGTATATTATTATTACTACTACTAATACTTAAGTGTTACTCGGATCTCATTTTTAAATTTCCTAAAATGTCCTCGGTAAGTAGATTTTTAAACTAATAAAACATGAATTGAGGAAAGTTGTAAACTTACTGTAAGAACTGTAACTGCCATTTAAAATTATAAGAGTCTTTAATTTTCCTTTTCTAATTATGTATTATTAGAATTTATTCACAATATATACTTTATTAATAACAGTATAAAAATTAATAATACAGAATTATAAAATTATATAAAATACAAATAACATAATTTCACATTCAATTATATAACTGACAGCTATCTTTACTAATTAACAGAAAAATAAATAATTTACACAGAACATGTACTATTGGAAAAGCGGAATTTCCTTTGTAAACCAGGCGCGCGCTTTAGCATGGGCACTGTTAATTTGCTAAAATACGCCCCCAGATTTATCCTTCGTGGCCTCCATAAATTCCACTCCCTCCCAACGCTCCTCACGCGCCTCCTTTCCCTGATCCCTGTCTCTGCTCCAAGACGCGGTTTTACTCTCTGTCAATACGCCTTTATTGCTCCCTTGCATTCCCCATTTATCAATTTTTTTTTTTGGTTGCCCACCCGGTATCCGGTACCCGAAGGCCCGACTAATCCGGATTCGGGGTACTGTCGGGCGGTTTCCCGGGGACCCCTCCCAAGAAGGTCTGCTGCGTTCACAGGGGCTCGAACCCGGCACCTCTGCTTAAGCGACACAAGCCCCTTCCACTTGCGCCAACCTTCGTTGGTTCCATTTATCAATTTCTACATTATATATATATATATATATATATCTTACTGACCACTTGTTTCCGTAGTATTATTTGATCAACAGTGTGTCATCATTATCAAGTTTCGATATTTTTCGGGGAGAGCGACAAATTGTGATGCCCGAAGGAGGTGATTTCTAGGGATTGCGGAGCGCGTCTTGCTGGGTTTTTTCTCCGATTACCGAAGAGGGTTTTCAGTTCTGGGTCGAATATGTGATGATTTCGTGAAGCGGGCTGGTTCATACGGTGGGATCTGATATTGGGGGTCTGCTCGTCTGCTTTCTGTGGGGTTCTAATCTCATGGCTGGGAGCAACGAAGTTAATGTCAATGAATCTAAGGTACTCGGATCAGCTACTGATTCATTGAACTCGTACTTGGATGCCATGCTTGCTGATTCGATTAGTATTCCTTCTTCCTCTCCTAGAAGAACGTTGAGAATTTTTTTTGTTTAGATGGTTTTTGTTTTGTTTCTATGCATTTGCTGCTGCTTGATCTTGTAGCCTGAGTTTTGTTCAGAAATGCTGAAATCTCCCTTTGCTGGTTTTATATTGGGACTGGTCCTGTTATCCGGTTCAGTCGCTTTTCCTGGGAGAAAAAAAGGCCCTGTGATTTGTTTGTGAATGCTCTGTTGCACATATGTTCCAGTGCATCTCAGAGTAGCTACTTTATGCTTTAGTTTGGATTTGAAGATCATTTAACCATTTAGTGAATACAAAGCTGTGTAGATCCTGCATCTGCAATTGATTTCTGTCATAGCTGATTGTTTGCTTTTGCGTTCCATTGTATCCTTGTAGAGAGTTGTTCCACTGAACACATGGGTCCTTATCTCACACTTCAAGCTAGCCTACAATCTCCTTCGCCGGCCTGATGGGACTTTCAACCGCCACTTGGCTGAGTTCCTTGACAGAAAAGTTCCTGCAAATGTGAACCCAGTTGATGGGGTCTTTTCTTTCGATGTTGTAATCGATCGGGAAACAAATCTTCTAGTTCGGATTTATCGGCCTTCTTTCATGCATGAGCCTCAGCAGCAGAAAATAACTGATCTTGAGAAGCCTGTCGACTGTGACGTTGTTCCAGTTATAATTTTCTTTCATGGTGGAAGTTTTGCTCATTCTTCTGCAAATAGTGCCATATATGACACCCTGTGTAGGAGGCTGGTAGGCATTTGTAAGGCTATTGTTGTTTCGGTAAATTACCGCCGTGCCCCAGAGAATCGGTACCCTTGTGCATATGATGATGGTTGGACTGCCCTTAAATGGGTAAGCACGAGACCATGGCTTCAGAGTAAGATCGACTCAAAAGTTCACATTTTTCTAGCTGGGGATAGCTCTGGTGGTAATATTGTGCATAATGTTGCATTAAGAGCTGTGGACTCAGGGATTGAAGTGTTGGGGAACATATTACTCAACCCGATGTTTAGTGGGGAGGAGAGAACTGAGTCAGAGAAGAGATTGGACGGCAAATATTTCGTGACCTTATGCGACCGTGATTGGTATTGGCGAGCCTTTCTGCCAGAGGATGCAGATCGAGACCATCCTGCCTGTAACCCTTTTGGTCCTTTTGGTAAAAGCCTCAAAGGGATTAAGTTCCCAAAGAGTCTAGTTGTTGTGGCAGGTTTGGACCTTATTCAAGATTGGCAATTGTCGTATGTAAGAGGGCTCGAGAAGTATGATCAGAAGGTTAAGCTTCTCTACCTGAAGCAGGCAACTATTGGATTCTATTTGCTGCCGAACAATGACCACTTCTACACAGTCATGGATGAGATAAATGGCTTCATAAACTCTGACAGTGAATAGGCTTTGTTAAGTGGGTATTATGAAGCTGTGGTATAAATAATGTGCTTTACAGCCTGCTTATGGCTCTAACTATTGTCTCTGTTTTGGAAAGTCGAGCTCACGATGTTCGGTTCCTTCTCAGGCGGAAGGATGGCTCAGGTGCTCGGTGTGTGTGGTACGCTGCATCTAGCTGGGTCCCTCTATGTTTTTGTGCTATTAACATTCAAGTGTTCATAGGAAGTTCTTTGTTTTTTTAGTAGTAGACTGGCCAAATTTAACCATATAACCTCATGTATCCTCCTGAAAATCGGGAGAAAGATACTCTGCTTGGGCGCTTTCTTCTTGGTGGGCAACTGATCAGGTTCGGTTTCCCAGCTAATGTTATGTGTATAGCTACCCTGCTTATGCGTTCTTCATTTGGGTCTCTTATCATTCCTGTGGAAAAGTCTAATAGAATGAATGGTTCCTATTCCTCAGAAAGTCGTATAGATGGCTTCTTTGATGGGTCCATCTGCCTTTTTCCTAAATGTTTAAATTTGGAATGTTTGGAAGAACCCTTATTTCTTTTTCATTTCTCTTCCTGCCTTTCTGACAAAATCAGCAGCCATGGCCTCATCTTTATATGTGTTGCCCATTTTGGCAATGCCTTGTAGTTGTGATCAGATAGGAAACAAGATACCAGACTTTTCCCCTAGATTGCCCTGACAAGGAAACCACATCTTGCAAATGGCATCACTCTTTATCAAGTTTAGTTCCTCCTTTTTTTCAGATTAGGGAAAAAAAATGCCATTCTTCTCTTCTCTGATTGTTATTTGCTACAGGAACCATATGCAAGGTAAGAAAGGAAATGTAGCAGCAGATGGAATAAAAAAGAATGTATCTTGCCATCTGCTATCTGAGCACCTACCTGCTAAGTGGGTAGGTTGTCTTGATCTTCGGTAATCTGCTTCAAACTCTTGTTTCTAATGCTGCAGGTGAGATGAAAACTGCCTGGGCAAGACAGATAATGAGTTGTTTTCAAAAACTTAAAAAGGGCACTCTGGGTTTTATGTTATGGGGTAGCTTGGAACTTGGATTAGGTGTTCAAAATTCATGGTTCCACGCAATTTGGCCTCACTTGGAAGCTTTGTACTGTCTCTTGATTAAGCAGGTAGCATTGTACACCTGCGCCAAACAATATGTGGGCTTTCGTAGGAGAGGTGTGCCTTTAAGTTGTCTTATTTCAGCAATGGAAGATAGGTCGGAATTAAGATGAGATTCTTATTTTCTCCAATATCGCGAGAGAGCATTCAAGAGCCGTATATTTGTCCTTGTACCTCACACACACTTTGGCGAAGGACTGGTCATGTGTGCCATGGAACACCAATCATTTTGTCATAGTAGGTAGTGGAAACCCATTTTACATCCACTGTCTTGGTCCACAATCTGTCAACTTCATTCAAGAACAGCAGAACCTCATACATTCACCTTTGGGTGCTCTAGGACGTGCTTTAAATCATTGGAACCGGTAACAATAGTATTAGTAGAGAGCGCATCTCTGAAAGGGACCACCATGATAAAGAAAACAAGGATTCATCAGAGGCCGACTAGGGAGTTTATATTTAACATCCACAGAAGTGTCAGATACCAAGCTAACGTATGTAATTCAACCGATTCACAACGTGCCCACTGCAGCACAGCTCAGAGATAATCCTCGATGTCTCATCAAACGCTAATATATATCAATAGGCATGGCGTATATGACATTATAGAGCCACAGAGTCGTAAAATTAGGATAAGATTCCATATAATTCCGTAAGTTTATCAAAAGCAATCGGGTATACCCCAATCGTCATACAGTTTCAAGAAACTCATTATTTTGCAGCTCTCCAATTAGCAGATTCAGCGAGGCTGGAGATATACTCTCAGATGATTAGTTGCCAGTTAAAAAGCCCGACAAGCAGAAGCAGACAACGCCTCAGCGTGCCCGGGCAAGATAAGCAACAGAAGCTGCAGCAAGCAGAGTTGTAGCTGAGGACAGCAAGGTCCAAAAGCCCTTCTTCTTCTCGGCCTTTGCAAGGGAATCTTGCACAAAATAGAGCTGCTTCTTCAAGTCATCCATCACAGACTCTTTAACCCGGAATGCTTCCTTGATGGCTTCCAATTCCCTTACATACGGTCGAATATCTTCCTCAACCTTTGGCCCGTCTACCACTTCTCCTTTACTCAATAAGGAAGCGGTGTTCTTCAAGAAGATCAAAGCTCGCTCGGATTTTAAGCCAGCCAATTCTATCTTAGCCCGCAAATCTTCAGCACCGCGCTGCGAATCTGATAGTCTCTTGTCAACGGATTCCTTTTCTCTCTTCAAGACCTCAAACTTGTGCTCGGCTGCATCTTTTTGCCCAGCTAGCTTCTCACGTTCCTCACTTATCCTCGTCAATTCTCCCAATATCTCCTTGATCTTCCTCTCAAGTTCCACAACCTTCGACTTCAAACTCTTCACATGGCCTCTCTCCCCATCTAGATCCTTCTGGATACATTCTCGCTCGAGCAAAACTCGGTCAAGAGCTTCCTTTTGTGAGCTAGCTTCAGACTGCAAAGCTTCTTTCTTCTCTTTCTCTTCTCTAATTGAAAGCTCCAGAGAGGATATGGTATTTTTCAGTGCAGAAACCTCCTTATTCAGCCTTGCAATCTCACTCTGCTTGCAACTATTCTCCTCCTCGATTTCCATCTTCTTCCCAATGATCTGCTCCATCAATTGCTCCCTATCTTCCAATTCCTTCTCAGCCTTCTTCAATTGTTTATCCAACAAATCTCTCTCCCCTTTCAGTGCCTCAATGCTTGCTTCCTTCTCCTTCTTATTCCTACACAGAGCCTCCATCTCGCTCACCATCTCCTTTTCCCTCTCCTTCACCTCACAGCATCGCTTCTGGAGCTCCACCACCTCCCCTTGCAATCTCTTTTCCTGTTTCTGCACTCTCGCCACAAGTCCCTTCAGCTCTCCCGCTCCCTTCTCCAGCTCATATATTCTCACATTTTGCCTGGTCTTCTCCCCCTCCAAATCCTCCTTCTTTCTCACTAATCTCTCTACCTCCCCCTTCAACTGGCCGATCTCCTCAGCAGCCAGGGCTAAATCTCTCTCCACGGAATCCTTCTCCCTTCTCGCCCCCTCAAGTGCCTTCCCACCTTCACGATTTTCTCGAACCAACTGTTCATTCTCCACCTCGAGCTTCTTGACCCCCTCCTCGAGGGCTCCCCGAGCTCTCTCCATTCCCTCCAGTTTCTCCCTCATCCCGTTCACCTTCTCAATCCAAGAGCTGCACTCGCTCCTTGCCAGATCCCTCTCCCTAATCACCTCGCCCAAAATCACTCTCTCCTTCTCAAGACGTTCAGTAAGCACACCCATATTCCTCTTCAATCCCAGCACCTCGGCCTCCCTCTCGTCCTCCAGCTTCCCAAATTCCGCAGCCATCTGACCCATCTGGGTCTCCAGGAAGACGCAGAACACGGCCCTCTCCAGCTCCATTTCCTCATTCCGCTGACCCGCACGAGTCAACTCATCCTCCAGAGCCCGCTTCTCTTCCCCGAACCGGGTGACATCGGCCTCCAGGGCCATCTTCGCCTGCTCGAGTGACTCAACCTGCTGTCGCCGGTCGAAAGTCTCCTTGAGGAGGAGGGAGTTAAGGGACTTCAAGCTCTGGAGCTTCTCTGCCGGGTCTTGCTCCATGCGAGGGCAAGCTTCTTCCTTGTGGGGGTGGGTGGGCTCTTCCTTGCCGGTAAGGGAGTCTGTGGGTTGGTGATGGTGATGACGGCCCACCTTCTTTTTGGCCATTTCTGGGTCTGGGTGGTGGCTGTGGTGGGGGAGAGAGTGGAGTGGAGGCTAGGGTTTCTACGGTGGGGAAGTGAGCGGATGCTGATAAAGGGATGAGAAGGAGGTGAGTAGGTGACGATTTTTGGGAAGGGGCGCGAGGGAGTTTGGTTCGGCTTCCTGCGCATTCAAAATCTCCTGTGTGTGTGGGTCCCACTCTTGATGCACTTGAGGGAATCTGCGGAAATTAGAGGATTTGGAAATTTTTTAAGAAAAAAAAAAAGAGAGAATTGGAAATTTGGAGTTGAATATGGGCGACACGCGGCCTTAAGTCTCTTAGGCTTACGATTTTTGTCTCTTCTTCCTCACGGTAAACATTCAGCATGCTCCATCTTTTCTTTAAAATTTTAACGAATTTTTAAGTATTAATTTTATATGTATTAAAATTTAAATAGTAATTTATACAAATAAACTCAATGTACATCATGCAGTGCGTATTTGTTACGTCAACAACCCCGCCAATTTAATTCATTTTTCAGGAAAAAAAATCACTAATGCTTACGAGTGAACTCATTTTAAAATTAAAATGTTTCGGGTTTAATATTTTGTGAGAATATTGATCGTGTCCTTCATTTTTTTATTCTATTACAGTTTTATAAATAAAAATTGCTTTATATAGGGTTATTTATCTAAAAAAATTATTAACTATTGCAGAAAATCGCTAACCATTCTCCATTTTTTAATCTATCATACCATTAATTTTACCGATCGTGTAAACGGAATCTGACGTGACATATTAATTAACGATAGACTCCTTTACACAAAATTAACAGTACATGTCCTTAATTAACGATCAAAATTAACGATATAGTAGACTAGGAAAAATAGTACATAATTTACGATTTTCTGCGTAAAAAATAATTTATAGTAAAATAAAAAATGTACGATAATTCGTAATTTTTTAGACAAATAACTCAATTATATATCATCTAAATCTTGCAAGTTGCATAGTGACCAATAACATGAGACGGTAATGCTTTGAATCTGTGGTGAATATACGGACAATTATCACAAGGGACATCGACAATGAATGTACGAAAATATTCTGCGGTTTTAATATCTTTTTCAATTTCTTGTGCTCATTATTAACGTATGAAATTTAATTATTAATATTTATTAAATTAAAAAAAAGACGTAGTGATAAATTTACTAGTATCTAAATGTCAAATATTTATATATTATTACTTCGTATCTCTTGTTTCAAACAGACTTTTGCCCATTAACACTTCACACAAGATCTGTTATATATAAACTTATTTTGTTCTTTCTAGATTTATTAGTTGATTTCATATTTAATTTGCCAAAAAAAATCATATTTTGAACTTTAATTGTAATAAGAATTTTATTTAACTATTTATATATAAATTTTTTTAATTTTATTAAATAATAAAATTTGTGTATCGCATGGGTTGATATTCACTAACGTATAATCCACTGTTGCATCATTCATAGATCGCGTCTTTTTATGTGATGTGCTTCGGGGACCATAGTAATCATATTTTATCACGGATTTTAATTCTCTAATTGAGATTTCTATTTTCAAATATGCAAATTTTCTAATCTAAAACAGAAAAATTGGCTTTGAAACATGAAAAAGAAAATTCTCAATCATAATTTACAGAAGAAATTGTTATCTTTTTCTATGAATCATATCTCAATTCCAGCAGTTTCAGAGTTTCATTAGATACCTTACATCTAAAAGACCACCTCAATTGTCAGCAGAAGAAGATTTTGCCTTTGAACTGATGATTCACTCATCTCGTATTCGAACTGTCTCTTCCTGTCTGCAAATTTTGCTTTTGCACTTTCTTTGGGGTCCTTTTTCCCGTTTCTTCTCCGAGTGACATACATACGAGAAGTGAGTGCAGTCATTCTACCCCGACGCTCCCGTTCCCAGATCAGATTAGAAAAATTGAAGTTTCAGTGGATTCCCAGTTGATCTCAAACTGGACTCATCGTTTTCAGTAATTCCTAGTCCCTCTTTCAAGGTCAATGGCCATTCCTCGAACTTGAACGAGGCGGTTTCTGAAAAACTTCGACAGGTACTGCGGGCTTCGACTTCTTTGATGGGCATCCCATAAAGTAGTCTCGCAGAAGAAAAAAGTTCGTCTTTTTTTGGAAGTCATTGGTCGTATTCGGCGATGGGTGGAATGTGTCTGCAAAGTCGCTGTAGCCGGAGACTGGTCAGGTGCGTTTCGACGGCGTTTATGCTGTGTCTGGTCGCGTCTGTGTTGGGGTCAGCTGTGGTCGCTGTGTTCAAGTGGAGGCGGATTTCGAGTTCTCCAACCCCAGTCTCATCGAGTCCCGCTGCTGACTTGTCTTGCTCTCCCTGCTCCTGTCACTGCCCTGTAATGCCCCAAAAACTTCCCCATCGCTCAGGTAATGGAATTTCCAAGTCCTTGTCTGACTTGCTTGTAAAAGTTTTTATTTATAGTCTATGAGTGAATCTGTCACTGTATGCTTGCCTGCTCTATTTTGGTCCACAAAATTTCAGATGATCCTTTCACAATGATGGGGTAACTAGTCGTCGATTAAATTGCTCTAATTAGTTCTAATTATAACAAATGCTCGAACGATTAAATACCAATTTGTCCATTTGTTACAATTTGATTGGTGCTCATTTGTGCCGTGTATTGAAGTAGGATGACAAGATTTCTCGCCCACTAGGACGTGAAATCTTTTATTGGGTCGTTGTCGAATAGGTAATGCAGCCTGCTGATCTCCTCTAACTATGCCATAGATTCTCTGGGTTTGGCCGATTGCCTCGTGTTAGTTCAATCAAAGCCTGGTTTCTGGATGTGCTTAGCATTAGGAGAGGAGATTGATCCATGTAAGGAGCCCAATCTTGTAACTTTTTTGCCAGTGTTGCCGGTTCAGTCCTTATTAATCTACACGATCCCCCCGTTCTATCTCTGGTCTCCATGCCCAAGGGCGAAACTTTGTTTGCTTCGCGTCATTATGAAGCTCTTCCGGTAATGCTTCATCCCAAAATCAGTCTATCGAAACCTTTGGAGGCCTCATCGATCGTACTTGTCGATTGCCAAGTTCCTAGGCACCATGGTTCCCAGTGCAACCGATCCCTCTACTTTACTCAATTTGAGAGCATCGTGTCAGACCTGTATATCATAGAATTTCCTGGGTGATCTGTAAGAGTTCGAGTTATAGCAAGTAGCTTAATGCATGGAACATCTTCGAGTCGAGCATGCTGAGTGACAAATTGGTCTTTAGATAATATAAGTGGAAACCCCCTTGCACCTTACTCGATTAGTCTATGTTTGTGTTATGGTTTATACTTGTAAGCCTCAGCATACTTTGTCGATCACACCATAACGAGCAATTATCGGCTGTTATATCTCGATTTCATTCATATGGTTTGAAATTCTGTCCTTATTGCAGCATAACAACATAAAAACTTCTTTTATGAAAGAAACTTATCTTTCTTTTGACATTGTGATGGCCAATGCCTTCATCGTCTCGATTGACTTGTACATAGCACTCCAGAGACTTGTATATGAAAGAGATCTTTGTAATGTTGCAGGCTGCAGGGAAACCGACCCAAACACGGAGAAGCAATTGCAGGACAGAGCTGCTCTACTCATGGAAGAGATATACCTATGCAAAACCGTGGCTAGAGAGTCCCTCGAACGTACTGAGGCAGCAATAAGAACCCACAAGAGAACCTCTGTGAGATTTCAGAACGAGGCATCCAAGTGCAGGGCCTGTGTGGAGACTTGTGAAAAGGGAAGGGAGAGGGCTGAGGCAGAGCTCGTCAAGGAGAGAAGGCTCACAAAGCTGTGGGAGAAACGGGCTCGGGAAAGAGGATGGAGGGACGATACAATACCTGGACACAGATAGTCGAGTTATGGTCCATTCATTTGTATCGAAACTGAGGAAGGTAACCTGCAGCACAAGGCAAGTCAACTGTAAAGCAGGTAGAGGTATAGCAGTAAGACCAGTAAAGAGATGATCGGATGTATAGTGACTTCACATGTGAATAACATTGCTGATTTGTGTTTCGTGTTCAACATCGATTACAAATGTTTTCCTTTCACTTTCTGGGTGGGTGAAATGTCGCGAGTATCGATCTCACACCCTATACGGATGTGTTGTGCAGAATTTTTGCAGTTATGATCAGTTCCATGCTTAGACTACGATGATTTTCGACCTCTTGTTTCTGTATGGCAGCTTCCTGTTAAGTTCTGAGTTATCTGTTCATACGAATCTATGATAGGTGGGGCATTATGTCCTACTGAGACAATTGAATGATCCAAACTGGTTAGACCTTTCACTTAGATTACATATTAACAAAAGTTACAGGTGTATCTAGAAGGGTACATGATAGCTAACAAGAATCGAGTCCAGGACCTCTTCGTGTTAGATTAAGGGTGATGACAGTGCAGTTTTCTTAAAACATATGGCCGCAGATTCTTTGTTCTTTCCTTGTTTTAAAGGAGGGCAGAGTACTAATAATTCAATCAAGAGTTTGAACTTTTGAGATCAACCGTGGATCGAAAAATGATGCTCGACACTGTATCCATCAGCATACCAATGTCCTGTAAAGAAAGTAACACAGTCATTGTTCATAATGCATAGACCAACCTGGTAAGGAAACTCTGCCCAACCCCATATTAGCCTCTGCAGTACGTAAACCACTGCTCAGCTGCAAACTCCTACTCGGAATAGTCTTTGCAGTAGCCCTATACTCGATCACAAGTAAGGATCCCGATTGTAGCAGTTTTCGTTATCCTATCTTATAAGTATATATGCTAGCTCTAAGTTGCAAGCATTCACGTACAGATCTTGACATTCGACCGTGTCGATGGAATTTCTGCAGAAGAAATTTTTACAGCTACATGTTTGAAATGCAGGCATTGCAGCGTCTCGGGTAGAAGCACGGAATTTGATGCAATCGATGAAGTCAGTGGGACAACCTGTGACCTGATATTCCCAGCCTCTTGCTACAAACCGGTGACCGACAGCCGTGGCAACTGCAGCTGTCAGATAGAGCGATCAACTGCATCTGCAAAATCGATTCGCAGTGTAGAGTTAACTGCGCTTGCACTATAAACAGTGTTACTCGACCTTGCAAGAGTTGAGAGCACAAGGATAGTGTGTAATGTAATCACATAAACGAAATAAAAAGCCAAAGGTCCTGTTTCAACTCGGTGCGTTTCGATCCTTCATGAATCTTTGGCATGGTTTCTCTAAAAACAAGTCCCATCTCGAGTCCTCGTCAGTACAGGACTATGACGGTGTGGAGAGGTCTTATCGAATCAATTTGCATTAGATGGATCGAAGAGTGATGTACCAGCTCCCAGTCAATATCTCCAGGAACCGGGAAGCAGCAACATTGTGACTGAGGCAAAGTCAGAATCCCACTGGTCTAGAGAAAGAAAAGCCGACAACCTTAATCTGGTGCAGCAACTAATGCGGTGAGTCCGAGAGCTCGGTTTAAATAATCGAAGTACTTTTTTGATCCCACCCACCCGACATCGAACCATAACTACCTACGTTGTCTGGACTCATCATCAAACAACGAAAACATGGTCTAAAATAATAGATGCCTCGTTATGCCTACTGATCCTCAATATGAATGGGGAAAAATATGCATCTGCTTGAACTTTTGAAGAGCAATCTAGATTATGGTAATGCTCCCACATAGAAAGTATTGCATTATACTACTTTGTCGGGTCACGAATTTTCATAAAATTGTTTCAATCTCGAGAAGTTGATATTGCATGACGATACCGTGTTTGCACATGGAAATACCTAAATTGATCGACTTGCAAGATATTCATAGAAAATGGGCTCACCATTAACCCAAAGAGAAAAGGGGCATAAAAATGGGAGCGATGCCCAAGAAGTGCACATCTACGCTACCAATCTGATCTATAGCAGGTCCTGGTAATTATTCCATAAATGAAACATTAACTCGACCGGCATTCCCCGCTGATTTATCGGGAAGAATGCAATGTGAAAGCTAACTGCAAATCATGCCAAGAGAACAAAAACCAGACCATATGCTTCTAAAGAAAGATCACATATCCTCCAAAGTGAAAATCCGATACTCTATCAGGAACAGATCTCTGCATCCAACTTACAAAATGGGCGATCATGATTATTGGTTTTATCCGGCAGTCGAGCAGATCTCAGGCTTGTGAAGAATAGCTGACTCATAGCACAATCTTCCCGCAGAGGCGCCACTGTGAACCAGCGTGAAAGAGAGATTTCTCAAATACCCAGATATCCCGGACAAGGATCTAGCAAAAGCATCAAGAGGACAAATTTCACTGAAAAGGGGGCATAAGGAGCTACACCAAACCGGAAGAAAAATTCAGAAACAGAATTTATATTGCTCTACTGTTGTGAGTCAAACTCTTGTTTTCAAACTCAGTTATCTGAAGCTTAACTCTGCAGAAATTCTCGGCAGCTTATTGTAAAATATCATCATCTTTAAATTGGAGAATGGCAGAGCCGCATTAAAATATCACAAGGAGTTTTAATTTGTAGCCAAACACATAATACTGTACTCAACCATCAAACTTTGGTTTATGTTTTCTTAAAAAGGTGTCTGCAACTATCAAAGTAGAGTCTTTTCACATGGTGAAAGTTTTTAAGAATGAAGAGTCCTTCTGGGACCTACCTCTGTATTCTTATCGCCAGCAAGAACAGTTCCATTTGAATCATACGCCTCAAACTTCTGTGAGAATAGATAAACTGCAGACTTCACAAACTAATTCTTCTAATGGTTCAGCTAACGGACAATTTGTAGAAGAAAAAAATATTCCAAAGAGACTGCAAATCTATACCTGCTTAGTTAAGAACTCGATCGTAAGTTGAACGAATACTTTGTCCGTGTCATTTTTGTCCACTCCTATCTGTCTCAGAAGACCATGTCGTTACTTCAAAATAAAAAGACATTTTTAAACCCAAATGCAAGACGGTAGTTTAGGATTCCAGTAGTTGATTGGTTTCTTCTATCGATTGCCTTTAATCAAACGTTTACAGAGAACAACACGATAGAAAATCAAAATAAGAAATGCTTTTGGCCAAAGGTAATTCTTATAACTAACAAATATACAACTTTGATAAATAAATCAGTATCTACTCACAAGCCTAGCTCGTAAAGTTCGGATCTTCACAACAGGTTCCACCACTTCCCAGTAAACGGTGCTCCACATGGTTTCTCTCTGCTTAATATCGTTTTTAAGCGTCTAAAAATGAAAAGTACAAGAATTATCCCCCATAATTGAGATATAAGATGACAGAAAGCATGAGAACAGGAGAGGATCATACAGAGTACATCTTCTCTGTAACAAGTTTCCGCAGAGATTTCTTGTCACCATGAGCTACAAGAAAGTTTATCTGGAAAAGTGTGAGAAGAGTTAGGATAGGTACTCAGAAAACCAACTAAACAACCAGCCATAATTAAATTTGATAATATTGACGTGTCATTTCAACAAGTCGTTTGAGAAAAAAGTCAGCAAGCAACTAAGCATATGAATCATAACCGACAATAAGTTTACCTGCTTATATAATTCAATGGCCTCCTGGTAAAACTGCTTTTTCGTGTATCCAGTCTTCCTCAACTTAGCAATGGCATAAGCACTTTTAAGCTGTATATCAGGAACACAGAGAGGAACTTTATCGGGTGACAGGCAAACTACTTTCTTCCTCAGGTTTCAGAAAGCATTTATTTCCATCAGAGACCTCGTTGAGATTTCTTCAGTACATGTTTATTGTTTCATGGTCGACCTTCACAATGTTATAAAAATTGAGGTTGTTAGTAAGATCTTGAAAGGTAAATATTGCAGGAAGAAAAGTGTCACCTCGAGGATGAGATCATCTTTAGTTCTTCTCCAACCACTTCGTGTGAACCATCTGACACCCAAAGCATCAGAATCTGTGTACAACCACTACAGAATTCTACTAATGTATATAAGTGTGATAAAAAATGTTCAGCCAGATAGCAGCATCTTTGAAGTCAAATCAGAGATAACAAAGAATGAAATATGCATTTTTTGACCAAGAATGAAATATGCATTTAAAACTACAAATAGATCAATTTTTGCAGACCTCTTCCAGAAGGGAATCGCTTCAGGAGCAGTATATGGTTCATAGACAAACCCAGGGCTCAACATAGAAACTTGGAGAGCCCCCTGCATAGAACATGTCATTGAGGAAAAAAATTAGTTTTGTACAGCATATTGCTGACAGTTGTACTTTCTCCATTCTAGCATTTTAACAAAGACACAAAATCTTCAAGAGATATGCTCACGCTTGCTGTCTATCTAATATGAAAACTAAATTCCATCAACTGAGGCAGAAACTAAGGTCTTGGCCACAAACAGAGCCTGATTTCTCTTTGGCCTTGGATGCACAACAGCTAAATCCAATTTCCCCTCGAAGCAAATTGGCTGCTAGTTACTTGCACATGGATTACATTTCAAGGGGAGCACCAGTTGAAGAAGACAAATGATGAATAGTGGAAAGGATAGCATACCATTTGCCGAGCCTGCGCTGGAGCTTTTACTTGAGTTGATAAAGACCTCACAGAATTCAAATATATTGAGAGTGCAGTTTTCTGAAAGCAATAAGTAAAATGAAACAGAGAATACTCATAAGACATAGGACAAATCGATAAAGTATGAGTATCTAATGTTACAAGCAAGAGACCCATATCCAAGAAGTTACCTCTGTGGAATGAAGAGTAGTTGCACTTCCACGAGGCAGTAGAGGAGCATTTCGGCTCTCACTAGACAAAGAAAAGATGCATCCTAAAGTAAAAGCAGGAACCAAATCAACGAAAGGAAATACCAGACTAGAATAAACCTTCACTTGCATTATACATTTTCAAAACGGCAGCAGGTGAATCGAGGACTGAAGGCCTTAATTTTATTACACGGACAAAAAGCAGACCTTAACTAATGATGATGAAAAGAAAATATTGCTATAGCATTTATGATAATGAAAAATACAACTATTGAAAAAGATGATTTTTGACAGAAAAGATCAAGATTATTGTTTTCACCTAGCAGATGGCTACTCTCAAGGTGATATCAGATTTTTATCAGAAACATGTGCCACCAAACTCCTTATGTCTCAGCTGGCATGATATGATGATATGGGATGAATAACATGACGCTTGCAATGACAACGAGTTACATGCTGAGACACTGAGTGGGCGGCTTCATTTGGCAGTGTAGAGAGCTCTTTTCTACTTAAAAATCTTCAAAAGTAGTTTACTTGGAAAGTAGTATTAACTCAAATTTACAAAAGCTGTTGCTACGCAAAATGTTGATCTGCTCTGACATCTTATATATATTAGCTTCTGCATTGCCGAGCTCTGCCCGACTGAATCTAAATCAACAACGCATTATCCAAAATCCTTCTGACGTTACAGAGAACATCAAAGTGAGCAGAGAAATGGAGATGAAATACCACTCGTGATCGCTCCCGAACAGCCACTCGAGCTCCCCAGCCTGAAACAGTGAAGCTCCATAAATTCATGAAATCCCCAGAAAAAGTAGAACCGAGCCCTGATTGAAAGCCCGATCGAGCATTGATATGAGAAGCCCACTCACAGGTTTGTAAGTCCTCGAAGCAGAGTCGTCCGATGAAGACTTCGAGCTTCGTATAGCAATCCTCGACAAGCCATCTCCTCTTGACAATATTTGCTGAGACTCCAATCAACCGAAGAATTAAACTGGGAACGGAGTCGGAGAGAGGACAGAGATCGAGGGGCTTTCGAAGGGTTTAAGGGAGAATGGTCTCCGGCTCCGCAGCGGCAGTCCATCGAAGTCGGTGCGACCGCGATCATGGGCTGCCGGCGGGCCGATCTGGCCTGCTCGTTCGGGCCCGTTTGGTTCGCAATGTGGAGTGGGAGACGGTATGGGCTGGAATTGGAAATGGAATAAAAGTTTTCAGTTTGTGTTTGATTTGAATTTGGAATTGGAATCCAATTCCCTTTATTATTATTTGAATTAAATTTTAAATGTTAGATTAAAAAAATAAAATAGAGATATAATTATTATTGAAGTGATTAAATATAACAAAAAATAATGATAATAATTTTTGAAAAGTTGAAAACGTAATTAATAAGGAAATCACTTTCTTTTTTCGTTGGGGTTTGAGGAGATAATAATTTTTCTATTTAGGAAAAAGTCTTGTATGTAATAGGCATACCACATGATAATATTGACGTTGTATTATGAGCCAATAGAATTTAGTTATTTTTAGAATATTTTTAATAAAACCAAAAAGGAAAAAAATAAGTCTTAAAATAAAAAAACTATAAAAATGGTTTGATTTAATTGACTTACCACATTTCATTAGCTACTACGTGATGTATCCGTTACATACAAGACTTTCTTCTTTAAGGAATTTTAATTCCTTTAATTACGGAAAAGGGAATCGTCTTTTCTCAAATCAGATAATGGAATCATTTCGGTTTCCCCACTAATTTTTTCACCAAACAAACAACTCCTTAATTTTTTATTTCTTTTTGTACCTAGACGAACGATTTTGACTAATTTTAGTTTTTTTCTTTTTGTCTTGATCTTACTTACAATCTGTTATTTACATTTTCTTTGTTCGAGTCTGACAATATCTGAAGTTGTCTGTGGACAAGACGTTGTTTTGCAACCTGTATACATTTTCGTCAATTTGTTCACTTTACGCGTATCAACATACTTCTTATTTACTTTTGTTTTCACGATACATGCAGTGCGGAGCACAAGTTATTGTAACTAGCGGACCAAATGCAACATTATTGTAACGTTCGCTCCGAGGGACCGAACATTGACAGCTACATCCAGCTTTTCGGTACCCCGAAGTTGACATCCATGAACTGCGGTCCGACTCCGAGTACCAGTTAGCATAGGTGCTCTGTAAAGCTGCTAACAGTAAGCTGGCTGGGATTATTACAGCAATGCAGAGACAGCTTATGTAAAGTAAGCTAGTTACTGCATCAATTTGGTAGAGGATACAACAAAAAGAGACCCACATTACCAATCACCAAGTAGATCGAAACTGGATTTGGTATAGTGACATCATTCTCGATCTAGAACCAATAGATCCTAACACAGGATGTGTGTACCCCTTCTAGACTCGTGTAACTGAGGAAAAAAAAAAGAACGAGGAAAAAAAGGTTGATTGGATTAATTAATTCTCTCTTTTTGTCTGAAATACAACAAGAAAGGCTACGAGGCTTCCTCTGCTAAATGCTCCCTAAGATCTGGTAAACAGCAGTTGTAATCTCATCCTCAGAAGTCAGCTTGCAGCCATCCTCTACCTGCAGATTTCAGCCACAAGAACACCCGCTAATTTGCAAGAAATTTTTGGTAACACAAACCCGACAATAGGAAGCTAAGGTTGATGCGTTGAAACATCTCGGAATCCATCGAATTCCTTGTACCATTTCCAGTAAACATGCCTTAGCGTAGACACATTCTGTATACCGGACTGTCGAGTACGGCTTTACACCGCTCGTCGGGTCAATTACATTACGATACGAAATCGTGGGCACCGAGTAAGTCAGTCGCCCGTTTTTGGGGTCCCTTAACCTTTCTCTGGGAAGCCGGCTAGGGGAGATCAAGAAATATGCAATAAGGTGATCCCGATTCTATTCCGGCCTAAGGAACGTAAGCATAGAACTTGTCCCAAATGGAAGAGGATGAAAAGGAAAACTGGATTCACCGTCGGAAATACGACCAGCCGGAGACTGCTGTGTCCTTGCTGGTCGGAAGAAAAGTTACAAGAAATTACCTTGACACTGAGGGAGTAGACGGCAGTTCCTTCAACTGTGTTGGCATTGAGATGAAGAACAGAGAGCCCTATGCGCTGCAACCCTTTGACCAGCTCCAGGAGCTGTCTCTGCTTCTTCTCCGATCTTATCTCGATGCTCGCGTGGCTATCCGACAGGCTCACTTCCACCGCAGACCGGTCCATGGCAACCGAGTTCGAGATGCCGCTATAAACCCGGGTAGGTTTTCGAAGAGTGGTAATGGCCTGCTCGATCGAAGCCCAGGTGTCTGCAACTTCTGCTCGAGCTCCTCTACCAAGTTAGTGGCACCGCCCACGGTGGATGCTCGGTCTTCCTGTTTATATAGGTTTAGCAATACTTATGTTACAAGAAACTAAGGCAAGGTATAATATAAGAATTAAATGTCTTGAGAAGGGTACCTAAATTAGAAACATTAGTCGGGTGGTTCAAAGGATCCTTTTTCAGTTTTATAAAACCTAAATCTCACTCCTACTACTTAGTGTTGAGTTTGAAGTCTCCGTCCAAATTTATGTGATTTGCTGAGATTAAAATTTTAATTTGAATTTTTTTAATCCAAAATCTGTTAAAATGGGCTTTTTAAACTACACTATATTTTTATAATACTACATTTTATTCAATTAATTTTCACGGTTCTCAAGACCGGATCGTCACTGATGTCGTCATTCTTTTTATTTAAAAATTCAAGATGAAAAGGTCTTAAAAGTTGACAAATCTATAATTCAAATTTGAATTAGTAAAAAGGAAAAAGAAATTCTACCAAAAAAAGAGAGAGATCTAGCTTGGGTTTTACCTTTGATGGCATTTTTGCTTTTCCCATGTTCATATGTCCACAGCAATGTGTGCCGCCCTCTGGTTCTCCGCGACATCCTCCTCTCCCTGCTGCTTCCTGCTGTTGACTCGACGGCAGAGTCTCCTGGGACCGACAGGATCAATCACAGCCATGGATTCTCTCGATCCCACTGCCAACAAATCAGCAGCAGGATTGAGGAGGTGTGAGGTGAGTAGAAACCCTCCCGATGATGTGGATGTGTTGGAAAAGCTGAAATTTCCACCTCACCATTATTATTCCCCTGCCCATAGAAACGAACCCCGCCGCTGGGTTCCCTGGAAAACCGAGAGACCCATTTCTCCCTCTCCTCCGTCCCCTGTTCTCCAGTCAAATCCGCCATTATCATCCAGGGAGCAGCGGAGCTCGTTCCCACTATAACCCGATCAGCCCATTACCCCTCTCTCTCTCTCTCTCTCTCTCTAACCCGATAAGCCCATTACCTCTCTCTCTCTCTCTCACATTTGGATTGATTCGTTCAACTTCAATCCCATAAAGGGTAAGAAACCGCCTTTTGCCCCTGAATGGAATTGGGGGGGAAAGCTTTTCGATTTGGAGGAGCTATTTAAAAACCTGGGGTGAGGTTGGAATCGACGTTCCACAGGAAAAGTGCACGTGAGGGATGTCCGTTTTGGCAGCAAGAATATATCTGGGAGGCAGCGCCTGTCGTGTCGCTAATTGAGTGAAAGCTCGATCCATACGACTCCCTCCTATTAATTAAAGTGGATTTTCCTTCAACAGGATACCCAGTGCCAGGTGAAGCGTCTGTGGGCCAAATATCATTTTCATATAATTCGATGAATGCGAGATTTCAAATTCGAATGCATTGTTACATTTGTATGAAAATATCTACTAAAAGTTGCACTATTTACGGTTCTTGTCTCAGAGGATGTCAATTTTCATTTAAACACTTAATGATGGCGTCATGCCGAGGAGATCAATACTGAACATTAATTTTTCAGTTTGTCTAATTATTTTTGTCATGAACACATAAGCTCGAATATAATATGGCGAAAATGTTTAGTCATTACTATTATTATTCTTTTTCATGCGTAAAAAGCGATACTATTTTTTCTGGATAATGATGCTCTTTTATCTGATTGTAAGTTGGAAATATCTTTTTCTAATGCATTATTTAATCTCTAAAGATTTAAAAGAATCAGTCTAAAAATTAAGTTTGAGCCGTATCGTCGAAAAATGGGTAAATCTCTCATATTTATAAATTCTTTTATTTATAATATTCAAATACAAAATTTTATTTTTAAAAAAAGAGTAAGCTAACTCAGCTTACCCATGTTGGGAAAAACAATCAATTTGGACATGGTGTAATTTCCACTAAACAAAAGATAATCATCATTAATCAATACAGTTGTTTGAAGTGGTCCGATATTTCTTATTTTAAAATAATATATCATGCTGGCATTTTATGAGGAGAGAAATTCAATATTTAAAGAAAATCTACCCTTTGAAAAGCTAAACTTACTTGAACTCTATCCGTTAAAATCTATTAAATTTATCGGTATCCAACGATAATAAGAGAGAGTAATAAGAGAGAGAAGCACTCTAAAGACCATGACATACCATGGAGAGCGCAATTTTTTTGTACAGTATTCGAGCTTTTGTAGTCAATCACTGACATGCCAGACGAATTGAATGGTTACCACTGACCTAATAAAAGAGGACAGCTTATGATTAACTTTTGGACCAAAAGGGATCGCTGTGAGTGAGGACGATGAGATGGGGTACACGAGACAGCACTCCTCCAACTGTGGCTGTGCTTCGTGCTGGCAGGTATCCTCACCACCATCATGTATCTTTGAATTAATTGGCTGACTCATTATTAGTTTATTTCTTTTCCTCCTGTTATGAATTCTTATCTGGATTCAACATCCACCTTGTCAATTCTTTTCAACAACGGCTCTTCTTCCAACGCTGAGATTTTGAAATTCGATTTTTCAGCGCGTGTTTTCATGCTGCTTTTACTTAAGGGGCATTTTTTTCCGATATTGTTATATTACGAAAAATATTAAAATTACAACTGAATTTTAAAATATAATATAATTTTATCAAAAAATTAGTTCGAATATGAGATTATGATATTTGAAATAATATAAAATATCAAAATACATGTAAACTATCAGTTTTGTCCCAAAAAACTATAATCTGCAATATAAAATATAGTGTAATTTGAGATTACATCCAACTTTACATAAAGACAAAAGTAAACTATCATTTTTATTCATAATATTTCGTACAATTATCATCAATCTAATTTTGTTATCAATGTAGTTCCCAATATCTTAAAAACTCCTAATAATTTAGTTATTTATCATTATTTTCGTCCTTATGCTTAAAAATCCTCACAACCTTATGCTTAAAAATCCTCACAATTTAGTCCTCAATATATTAAAAACTCCTATTAATTTAGTTTTTTATCATTATTTTTGTCCTTCATGTTTAATAATCCTCACAATTCAATCCCCTCGTATAGGGGAATGAAAATGATGGTAGAGGACTAAATTGTTAGGTTTTTTAAACATTGAGGACCATATTGGCAATAAAATTAAATTGAGGACAAAAGTTATGGCTTTACAAAAGCTCGGAGAAAAAATTGATAGTTTACTCTCAAAACAAACATGAACTAAGTGATCAGAAGAAATCTTAGATGGTTCAACCTCATGATGATGTGATGAGGAAGAAACTATCAGACTATTCTGATTAATAATAATTATGGCAACTGCTCGAGTGATAAACACTAATTTATTCGTTTGTCACATTTTAATTAGCGCTTTCTAACTGAACATGTTAAAATTGATTGATTAAGAATTTCTCAAATGATTAAGCTAAACAAAATTGAAATTCTAAAGTGATTGATTTCACAAATATGGAGAGATCACAAAATGAGGTAAGTTTCCTCTTCCAAACATGAACTTGGTAGGAGAAGCAACAATTTCACCACAAGACCACATTACTATTCCACTCATGGCTTATTGACTGCACAAGATGCAGCTCCTTTCCATGCTCGAGTTTGGTGACTATCAGTTTATGTAAAAAGTCACTTTCTAATACCACATTAAATTTTCTCTGGACTTTTATAATCGATGGACTGTGATCGATACCAAATTTCTCGAGTGACGGGTAATAGAAGTTAGTCATCTTATAAACTCGAGATTTTGTCGTTAAGGTGCATTATGGGATCAAATGTTCCTAGGATTCTCATTGGATCCTACTCACGAGTTAAAGTTAAGGAGAAAAAAATCTTAAATGGTCATACCTTACAGTGATATAATGAGGAAAAACTAATTAAATAGCTTCGACTTGTAACAATTAAGGCAACTGCTCGAGTGGTAATACCAGTTTACATATCTATCACAATTTTATTGACATTTCCTTCCACCACGTGATGGAATAGGACCATCTAAAAATTTCTCATGAAATGAACATTTGAAAGTGCTACATCGTCGTACTCATACAGGGTGTTGGAGATTTTTCTTATGATATAAGATACTTAGCAAAATAAAGGTTTAGATTAATAGGTTTAGGTTTTATTATAACCAATGGGCGCGCCCTTGGAATTTTTGGTTCTTTGTATTTTTCCACAACTACTTTGTTTGAATGTCGTAACTTTTTGGAAAAATTACTGTTAAAATCTTATATGTTTTATATTTTTTGACACAAAATTTTATTTGTTTTATTTTAGTTAAGTCAGTCCAAAAAAGTTATTTCGTTATATAGTTTAAATTTATTTTGCGATTGACGTTAACAAATAATGACGTGACATTAACGGTGTCTTTCATTAACCTTACATTTATTTTATGCGGCATGCGTTAAATTTCCAGATGGGCTTATAAGAGCTCTGAGCTCATTCCATCCAAAAGCCTAAACTGATAAGTGGCGTTACTCAATTCTCTAATAAACCCAAATTTTTTCTTCAACCTAGTTGATGGATTTAACTATTAACATCTGCCCTAACATAACAATATGTTCATACTTGACACGTACTCTTAAACATTCGCTCTCAACAACTGATCTTGAACTGGGCATTTTACTTTTGGCTCTTGGGTAAGAGGAGGACAAACTACTACGAAGCAGGTCTTCTCTTCCGTCATCGGGCTAACATAAGAATTAGACTTTTTCTATACTCGACAAATTAACAACGAGCCTGACATTTTTATTATAGTCTCGGGCTTAACGGGTAATGAGTTCCACACTCGGACCTGATATAATATAAGTTCAGGATCGACCTATCCTGTGACTATATTAAATTTCCATATGAGTCGATAAGAGCCTTGGACCAATTTTCATCTAATAGGTAGTGGTACCCTTTTTTTTATAAATCTAATTTTCTTCTTTAATCCAGTAGATATGAGATTCAACTGTCAATAGTATGTGCACATGATGCCACATGTAATTAACATGACAATGTTACTTTTTAATTCGAATTAATTTATAATCAAAAAATTAAAAAAGGGAAAGAGGGGCTCCCTAGAGATGTCAATTTGACCCATAACCGTGAAATCCGCTTTGCCTCGTCCCATATTACATAATACTATATTACATAATTATATATTTTAAAATTAATTTTAATTTATTTATTAATATTTTTAACTTAATAAATTGGATAATATTAATTTTATGTTATCAAATTTGTATAAACTCTTATTTTATTTAATTTTTTACATTATATTTTGAATTATATTTTATATATAAGTATTATTTTTCTTATAAATACATCAATCAGTGACCCCATGCGGGTCACACCACCTGACATGTGAAGGGTTGGATACCCAAAACTGCCCCCATTGACATCCCTAGGGTCCCCTTTCCCTCTTTAATGTTCGAAGAGAGAGAATAGGAGGAGGCTCGAGGGATGGGGCCACACGGCGGTCACCTCCTGCCGACCAGGCTTCTCGGAGGCCAGCCATCTCCCCCTGTACAGGGTCGCGGAGGAGCTGCCGACCGAGCACTGGCTCGATGGGATAATTTACAGTCCGATTCGGTTTGAGAAATTACTTGAACTGAACTGAGCTATATATTCGATTCGATTTGATTTGGGCATCAAGTTCCAACCTCATCCATTTTACTTCAAAATGATTGAAATTTATACAATGGACTTCTATGGTTGATTAACTGATTAATCACTTTTTTTTTTCTTTTTGTAAAAGTAATTGTAATTAAATCATTAAATATAATTGTTTCTATTTGATGTATAATTAATCGAATTGGACCAAACAAACTAAAGCATTAAAAACCACATACTATGTGAATTTTAATTTAAAGTCATTTTTATTTTTATATTGCATTTAATAATCCATTGGAATATTTGTTTGGTTCGGTTACTGCAATTAATGAAACCAATGATATTGTGAGTTAACCGAGCATCTTCTTGACATTCAATCGTACCACTAGAGAATTGGTTCAAGCGATTTGATTTTTTTATTTAGTGATTTGGTTTATTTTTAAAAATTATTGGATAGGGTTACCGATGATATTTTAGGTCTCCGGAGACCTTGCTTGTGGATCCATCTAATCCGTTTCTCGAACCAAAGATGATTGAAATGCAAATTTAAATCAGAGACAATCCCGACAAGATCATCAAACGTCAATCATTAAACGGGAAATGACTCCATTGAAACCATCAAAGTTGCACAGAGTATTTTCTTGATGGATCACATATGGTTCGTATTCTAGACATCAAACCCATACTGCGTACGGAATTGTCAATTATATAATTAAACGCAAAATTATATTGTTTTTATGTAATAATAATTTATATGATTTTACAATTGAGCATTAATTTTTACATTATTTTTAATCTTTATAATTTGTATCGTAAACATAAAATATATAATCAAAAAAATGAAAATTAAAAGTAATTATTATAACTTGAAATGTTAGTTACACTTTCTCGAGTGATTTTTCAACTTCATCATCATTTGTGTTTTTCTTATTAGTTAATACGTTAGTAGTTATGTCCATTTTTGGAATATTAAAAAAGAGACCAACTACCTAGATTTTCCCTTAAAGTAACAGAGATGCGATTGCATGGCCCATCTCCTAAGCACGAGAAGTATCCCGAACCCTACTTACTACCATATTGACTATTATTTTGTTGCATTTAGAATTTTTTAATTAAATTATAATATTTATCTCTATTACTTTAAGTCACTAACTTATAATTATGGTCTCTTTTTATATTTCCAATGGTCTCTTTTTATGTTTCCAATTATAACCTTTTCTCCAATTTCAATCTTAAACTCCTTGTTAGGTTGAAATCGTCATTTTATTTTTTAAGGCCACTTTCCCACGTTTCTCCCCATTCCTTTCTTTTTTAACAGTTACACTCATCCATGTGTGCTATTTTAAAACAGCACCGCCTCTTCTCAATCTCATCTCACCGTCGGTGTCGAATCTGAAAATTGGTCGTTGCATCCAGCTAATCTCCTAATCGTTATTGATTCAACTCTACAATATTTGTATTGTTCTTAATTATATTCGAGAATGTTTTCCACGTGTAGTATAGCTTGGTTGCTAGTATCAAATAAATCCAGCTTGGAAAGTCTCCATATTTTTTGAAAGTGCTACAGTCATATTCATACAGGTTGTTGGAGATTTTTGTTATGATGTTAGATACTTAGCAAAATAAAGGTTTAGATTAATAGGTTTAGGTTTTATCATGACCAATGGGCGCGCCCTTGGAATTTTTGGTTCTTTGTATTTTTCCATAACTACTCTGTTTGCATGCAGTAACTTTTTGAAAAAATTTCTGCTAAAATCTTATATCTTTTATATTTTTTTACCCAAAATTTTATTTGTTTTATTTTAGTTAAGTCAGTCCAAAAAATTTATTTCATTATATAGTTTAATTTATTATGCGATTAACGTTAATAAATAATGACATGACATTAACGGTGTCTTTCATTAACCTTACATTTATTTTATGTGGTATGTGTTAAATTTCTACATGGGCTTACAAGAGCTCTGAGCTCATTTCATCCAAAAGCTTAAACTGATAAGTGGTGTTACTCAATTCTCCAACAAACCCAAATTTTTTCTTCAACCTAGTCGATAGATTTAACTCTTAGCACCTGCCCTAACATAATAATGTGTTCACACTTGACACGTGCTCTTTAACATTCGCTCTCAACAAGTGATTTTGAACTGGACATTTTACTTTTGTCTCTTGGGTAAGAGGGGGACAAACTACAACGAAGCGGACATTCTCTTCCGTCCTGGGGTTAATATAAGAATCAAAATTTTTCTGTACTCGACAAATTAACCACGAGCCGAACATTTTTATTATAGTCTCAAACTTAACGAGTCACGAATTCCACACTTGGACCCGGCTAGTATGAGTCCAGTCAACTCATTCTGTTACTATATTAAATTTTCACATGAGTCTATAAGAGTCTTGAACTCTTTTCCACCATAAAACCTAAACTAATAGGTAGCAGTATCCAATTTTTTTTATAAATCTAAGTTTCTTCTTCAACCTAATAGATGTGAGATTCAACTCTCAATAGCATGTGCATATGATGCTACATGTAATTAACATGACAATGTTACTTTTTAATTCGAATTAATTTATAATTAAAAAATTAAAAAAGGCAAAGAGGGGCTCCCTAGAGATGTCAATTTGACCCAAAACAGTGAAATCCGCTCCGCCTTGTCCCACATTACGTAATAGTATGTTATATAATTATATGTTTTAAATTTAATTTTACTTAATTTATGAATACTTTTAACTTAATAGATTACATAATAATCATTTTAACTTATCAAATTTGTCTAAATTCTTAATTTATTAAAATTTATTTTATTATACCATTATAAATATGTAAATTTACATCATATTTTAAATTATATTTTGTATAATAAGTATTATTTTGCTTATAAACAGATCAACCAATGGCCCAAAGCGGGTCACACGACCCGACTTGTGAAGGGTTGGATACCCAAAACTGCCCCATTAACATCCCTAGGCTCCCCTTTCCCCCTTTAAATGTTCGAAGAGAGAGAAGAGGAGGAGGCTCGAAGGATGGGGCCACTCCCGACCAGGCTTTTCGGAGGCCAGCCCCGAAGAAGGGGGCAACTGCCGGCCATCTCACCCTGTAAATGGTCGTGGAGGAGCCACCGACCGATCACTGTCTCGATGAGATAATTTGGGGTTCGGTTTGAGAAATTACTTGAACTGAACTGAGTCATATATTTAATTCGATTTGGATATCAAGTTCGAACCTCATCCATTTTACTTCAAAATGATTGAAATTTATACAATGGACTTCTATGGTTGATTAACTGATTATTAACTCTTTTTTTTTGTAAAAGTAATTGTAATTAAATCATGAAATATAATTGTTTCTATTTAATGTATAATTAGTCGAATTGGCACAAACAAAATGAACCATTAAAAACCCCATACTCTGTGAATTTTAATTTAAAGTCATTTTTATTTTTATATTGCATTTAATAATCCATTAGAATATTTGTTTGGTTCGGTTACTGCAATTAATAAAACCAATGATACTGTGAATTAACCGAGCATCTTCTTGACATTCAATCGTACCACTAGAGAATTGGTTCAAGCGATTTGATTTTTTTATTTAGCGATTTAGTTTATTTTTAAAAATTATTGGATAGGGTCACCGACGGTATTTTAGGTCTCTGGAGACCTTGCCTATGGATCTATCTAATCCATTTCTCGAACCAAAGATGATTGAAATGCAAATTTAAATTAGAAACAATCCTGACAAGATCATCAAACGTCAATCATTAAATGGGAAATGACTCCGTTGATACCATCAAAAATTGCACAAAGTAGTTTCTTGATGGATCACAAATGGATCATACACTAGACATCAAACCATAGTTTTAAAAATTGGACCGAACCGGACCGACCGGGAACCGGACACCAGCCCGGTCCGGTTTCACTAATTACCCCATTTACATCAAGGACCAGGTTGGACAGTGTGAACCGGCCTGTCTGACCGGATTTCCACTGAACCCATAAGAACCGGTCAACGAAGAAAAATAAAAAATAAAAATAAATAAATAAAGGAGTGAAAAATAGAAAAAAGGAAACCTAAACTCTAAATTAATGTATAGAATATAACAATCTTTTTTATAAAGTTGAAGTTATAAATTAATGTATAGAATATAACAATCTTACATTCACATTACGAATTTTATACTATTATAGGTACTATTTATAAAAATCCGGTTAGATCCATTGAGCCCCGGTTGAACCCAAGAACCCAAAAAGCCATACCTTGACCAGTTTTCGGCTCAGTCCGGTTCTGAAAACTATGCATCACACTCATACTACGTACGGAATTGCCAATTATATAATTGAACACAAAGCTTTACTATTTTTATGTAATACTATTTGATATGATTTTACAATTGAGTATTAATTTTTACATTATTTTTAGTCTTTATAATTTGTGTCGTAAACATAAAATATATAAAAAAATGAAAATTAAAAGTAATTATTATAACTTGAAATGTTGGTTACACTTTCTCGAGTGATTTTCCAACTTCATTATCATTTGTGTTTTTCTTATTGGTTAATAAGTTAGTAGTTATGTGCATTTTTGGAATATTAAAAAAGAGACCAACTACCTAAATTTTCCCTTAAAGTAACAGAGATGGGATTGCATGGCCCGTCTCCTAAGCACGAGAAGTATCCCGAACTGTACTTACTACCATATTGACTATTATTTGTTGCATTTAGAATTTTTTTAATTAAGTTATAATATTTATCTCTATTACTTTAATTCACTAACTTATAATTATGGTCTCTTTTTATGTTTCCAATTATATCCTTTCCTCCAATTTCAATCTTAAACTCCTTATTAGGTCGAAATCGTCATTTTATTTTTTTAAGGCCACTTTCCCACGTTTCTCCCCATTCCTTTCTTTTATAACAGTTACACTCATCCATATGTGCTATTTTAAAACAGCACTGCCTCTTCTCAATCTCATCTCACCGTTGGTGTCGAATCTGAAAATTGATCATTGCATCTAGGTAATCTCCTAATTGTTATTGATTCAACTCTACAATATTTGTATTGTTCTTAATTATATTCGAGAATACTTGCCATGTGTAGTGCTGTTCAGTTGCTAGTATCAAATAAATCCAGCTCGGAAAGTCTCGGTATTTTTTGGGCCTATTGGGCTGGCCCGAAAATGGCCCGACAAGAGGAACAACTGGCCCAAAGTTGGCACTCCAATTCTTTTTAAAAAAAAGAAAGAAAAAAAGGGGAGAGATCTCAACAGAACCGAGTCAAAGGAAAACGCGTCAACAGATCCGATTCGCCTGAGAACTCCATGAACACTGTCGTCAGTGGAGAGGGTCCTGTGCTGTGATTCCGGGGGGGAAGGCAGTAATGGTTCATGGCCTTCTTCTCCCTTTCTTCTTCCCTCAGGGCCACTGCGATCTGTCTCACTCTACTGTCCACCCTCCTCTTCTTCTTCCTCATCTGCCCGCAGGGCCTCTCTTCTTCTTCTTCCTCTCCTTCGTACATAGCTCCTCGCAGGTTCCTCCTCAACGGCACCGAATCATGTTCTTCAGTCAGCCGCAATGATGGGGGGTTCATCAACTACTCCGCCCTCCACCACTGCCTCTTCCACCGCAACTCCCTCCTCTCCATCCCCGCCCTCTCCCTCTTCCTCCTCTTCTACTTCTACGTCCTCATCAAGACTGCCCAGGACCACTTCTCCCTCGTCACCACCAAGCTCTCCTCCCACCTACACCTCTCCCCCAGCATGGGCGCCATCACCCTCCTCGCTCTCGGCAATGGCGCCCCCGACGTGTTCTCCTCCGTCGCCGCTGTCCGCTCTGGCCAGTCCCGTACTGGGTTTGGGGCCATCCTTTCTGCAGGCACCTTCGTTTCTGCCTTCGTGGTCGGCTTCGTCGCGATCCACGCCGCGCCCTTCTCCTTGGACCCTGCGCCGTTCGTCAGGGATGTGCTGTTCTATATGATTGCAGCGCTATTCCTCTTCTGGGTATACCTGAGTGGGGAGATTTTCCTGTGGCAGGCGATGGGGTTTGTTGGGTTCTATGTGTTCTTTGTCGGGTTTGTGTTTTGGATGGATTTTGGGTTCAGAGAGGAGAGGAAGAGTGGTGGGGAGAACGAAGCTCCACTTCACGAACTGGAAATCCCCGACAGTGTAATCCTAGAGATTGGGAGTAGTCCAGCGAGAGCAAAATCTAGTTCAGGATTCGTTCATGCCCTTAGGAAGGTAACCTCGAGGAATTGCCTTTTTGGTACAGGCATTATGATAATTTCTTCTTTTCACGGTTAAAAAGGGATTTAAATTAGGTTAGAATGTTACTGTCGTCTAATTGAATTATCTGTTGTAGCCCCAAAGCCACATCTCCTTCACATCATTAAGTGTCTGAAATTGCATTCTGCCTCGAAGGGGGTGTGTGCTTTCTATGGCTTTTCATGGGTTGAGATTTACAACTGTATTGTTCTTGGAATTTGATCTGTTGTTAGAGTTCAAAATTTTCAAGAAATTGCTGCATTTGGAAGATTGTGTCAAGATATGTGTTGTTTGATTGATCAACGTTAAAGCTAACTTTATGGCCCAGTCTTGTGTAGATGACTTCTACTCTGAAATTCCCTTTACTACCATTGCTTTGGTTTGCTTGCTCTTACCTGTAATTTTTTTTTCGTTTACAGATCTCTGAAATATGGAGAGTTCCCGTCTCGTTTCTTCTAAATATCACGATCCCACAAACTTCACCTTTGCAGTGGAACAGGTTCTACGTATCTGTAAATATCAGTACTTGTCCATTAGCCCTCCTTTATGCTTGCAAGTCATTTGTGGCAATAGACCACCCAATCGCATTTCTCCTGCCAAACACCCATTTACCTCTCTGGCTTGTCGTACTCATAGGTAGTTCATCTCTTGGAATCCTTCACTTTGTTATAGAAAAGGAACCTCCAAAGGACGAGCAGCTTCCTCTTATTCTTCTAGCATTTGTGATGAGCGTGTTTTGGATCTCTACCGCTGCTGGAGAGTTACTAAACTGCCTTGCAGCAATTGGAGAGATCCTTGAGCTTCCTCCTGCGCTTCTCGGGCTTACAGTGCTTGCTTGGGGGAACTCCGTGGGAGATCTTGTTGCGGATGTGGCAGTGGCAAAGGCGGGCCAGCCTGCAATGGCCATGGCTGGGTGCTTTGCGTGCCCCATGTTTAACATGCTTGTTGGACTTGGGAGTGCCCTGGTGATTCAAACAACTAATTTATATCCTGGAGCTTATGTGCTTCACTTCCACATGGGAATTGTGATGGCTTTCATCTTCTTGCTCCTGAGCCTGATGGGGTCTCTGTTGGTGATAACTTGGAGCAGGTTTCGGGTGCCTCGTTTTTGGGGATTCTGTCTTGTTGGTCTCTATGTCACGTTTATGCTCATCAGCTTAGCCATTGCAAAGTTTTCATGACTACCAGGAGAACAGAACAGTGTTCTGATGAAGAATTTGCCATTCAAGTGCTTGGATCTCTTAGCTTGATGAAATGCTGATCCTACAAGGATCCAAACATATGCATTCTTGGGGTACTTCATGACTGTACAATCTTCATGCCACAGTGTTCAAATTTCCAAATAGGCTTCAGTTTGTTGGCACCCATTATTTCTGAAAGAATGGTATGGCATCGGTGGTTGAATTTGTAACACTGATGAGATCCACCATTCTTAGTATTAGTATTTTTTCTACAGCTTATATGATTAATCTAACCAGAGAGATTCAAAACTTGTGGCTCTTATCACATTCTTAAGTAGTCAGAATCAATGAACATTCTTATGCTGTCACGGCCATTACATAATGGAAGCTTATTTATCGTTTGTAATTCAGAAAAAAAATATTTATAATATCTACCATTTGTGTGAGCCTGATGGGATCTTCTTTCTTTTTTCCCTTTTTGTATTTCACTTAGTCTAATTGGATTTTTTCCTGCATGAAACGATTTTAGACTTCATAGCATTTTTCTAATGGAAAGGTCCCTCAGCGACCTTTCTCATTGAGAAGATTCTTTCCCGGACAAGGTGTAATACAATTATTGTACATCAATCAATGATGGTAATTGTTTGATATAGGTCCCACCTGATCTTGTTTTTGTACTCATCTTCTAGGTTAGAATTTTCCTTCTTGTGATCTTTCCGAAGACCTTAACTGATTAGTTGAATTGATGCTCTGTTAAATCACATTTGATTTTGAAAAGCTTGATAGGAATATTGATTCGTAAATTGATGAGGGACTTTCTTCTTCAATTGCTCGAAGACAGCAAGGGGCATTTGCTTGGAAGATCCCCTCTTTCACATTGTTTTCTCTATAGTTGATATTTTCCGTATGCTGGAAAGGAAATGCAACTAAATGACTTATAATTGTCCCACAAAGTTCATGAATCAATTTTGAGGGAATGGTATTTGTTCAAACTTCTCAAGGACCTACACCAGAAATTTCGTCCTTCTCCTAATTTGCACAAATGTGAGGAAAGATTGTCTTTGGAATAGAGCAATATGCTTTGAAGGGGCTCACATCGAATGGCCACCCAGGTTGACTTGAGATCTTCTGATTTTTTGGCCTATCTATGTTCACTAATGCGATATAGAATGAAGTACTCTTTCGTATCTCACTTTGACCAGCCTGGAGTTCGTTTCTCGCATTTAGGGGTTAGTCTTGGTGCTTCTGTTTTTAAGGATTGATTCCTCGAATTCTGGAGTATTTGCAATCAGGATCAAAGGTACAACTATTTAATTGTATAAATGGAGTTATTTATTTAAGGACTCCTGCATCATCAGGCTGAAGGAAAGGAATAGGCTATTAACAGTTACTCTACTTGCTTCAGCAGAACAGGTTGGTAATTTTTGGTTGTGCCTGCTTTTCGGCATCTCCATTCCCCCCTCTATTTCCTCCTTATCTGAGTATCCTTGATTCCCAATTCCATCTCTAGGATGTTCCTTTTCCTATTTTTACCCTCGTAGGGGGGACAATGATAGCTTCTGCTTTTGCTATAAATTTATCTTACAGTTTGGACATAGCAGAGTAAGCTTTTCCTCCTCATCTGTTTTGCTACATTTATTTTCTACATACTTTATGGAAACTTTCATGCTGGCAAAATTAGCACCGTTTCGCTTTTGATAAGAATTTAGTTAAGGTTCTCTAACCATGCAAGGATTTTCTTTTACAGTTTATGGTAGCCAAATTACGCATACTTAAAACAAACATTGTGTTAATTCTGTGTCGAGGTCTCATGAAATTCATGGAGTATTTCTTTGGCTTCTGAGCTCCCCAGACACGGTACAGTGTTTTTATCGTACAGATAACAATAAAAGTGAATGGTTTGAAGAGATTAACATAGAATCTCTGTGGTAAGTTGCAAATAAACATTTTGACAGGAAGGTTGTTTTGAATTATACTGAGATTACTAAAAGATTCTGGGCATACTGCAACTAGAAATTTAGAAGTTCGGTGTTCTGTGTTTTTTGGTATGATGGTATTGGCCATTGGATGTGATCAGTGCTTGTTATATATAGTTTCAATGACCTGATCAAATGATGCTTCCATTGGAAAGATTGTTCATTCTATTGGTCTTGCAGTGATCACCCAAAACAATTTCCTAGAAAATTTTACTTAGGATTAGGATCCCATCTATTGTGTGAAAAGTTGATTGAGTGCATTCACATAGATGCCAGGTCTACTGTGACCACTAATTCAATAAATGGAGAAGCAATAGTTTTTCCTACCATTTTTTTCCTGCAATGCGCTTGTAGCTGAAACATAAGCAAGGTGTTTCTATTACATTATTTCTTTTGGAAAACACAAAATATCTTCCATTTAATATTACGAACAAGTGGTCTCTAATGGCTTTGTTGTGCTCCCAGCACATTCTTGTTAGGTATCCACGCAAGTTCCAAATTCCAATTATGTACGGAGGGTTGGGAACTTCATGCTGCAACTTGCAAGATATTCCGAGTGCCCATCTTTTGCATTGGGTAACAATTTTTATTTACTTGCACCTGTCAATTATTCTCTACATTAACAATCTCTATCTTCTCTCCCATGCTCGTGCTGACATGTGCAAAGACAATAAAACGATTGACTTCAGATCACTTGCTTGTTCTATGGAAGCATTCAGTTTGAATAGGTACAATGTTCTATTTGTCCTAATAGGATAGGTTTTCTAATTTGAATGCCAACAGATAAGTGGACGACTGATGTAGAGAATCTATTGTTTGAAACAAATAATTGCAATATTCTCCAACTAGGGCAATAGGAAAGTGAGATGAAAAATTGAGCTGCAGAGTTCTGCCACGCTTGCCTACTCGTGCACCTATGTCAAACATGATACTTCGATGACATATTTCTCTACATAGGGAGAATTTCGAAGGCAGTATTTAATTCTCTCTTATTTGGTATAAAAGCAGGTTTAATGCTAGGGAAAAGCATTGTTCATGATTTCAATAACTAGGAATAATGTTGCTGACTTGGGCGAGTCCTTATTGTTTATTGCACTAATCAAAGTCATGTGTCCAGTACCACACATCTTCATATGTTTGCATTGAGTTCTGCTCGTTCTATATCTAAGTGTGCTTTTTGGCAATGCTGAGGGTTGTGATTAGTAAAGATTGTAGTGGAGATGGAGATGTTGATGAGATGGAAGTGATGGTTCAGATACACCATTGAACTTTGAAGTTGCTTATATATTAGACGGGTGATTGACCAGAGAACAATTTTCTTTCAACAGGTTATATCTGTTTAAGAATCGAGGGGCGAGGCTATTTGAAACAGTGATTTATAATCAAACAAGCAAATTATTTTCTGACGTGAAGTGAAACATACCAGTATGAAAATGAATGGTCTTGGTTATTTCTATTATTATTCTAAGTTATTATATCTTCACAAATTTTATCATGATCGTTCCACAAATTTCATCCATAGTATGTTCCTTTTCCTTTTGAAACAAGAATTGTTTGCTATGATACTTGACATCTTCTATGGCTGTCATTTGATATTGCAGACATCAGAACATTTAAGAGATATTTTAAGGAGAAAAGAGGAACTTGAATTGATGGTTATAGGCTTCATTGATCATGCAGTTCCTTAGAGGTTACAATCTCAAGGCACAGGACCTCCTTGTGAACGCTTTAGAAAAGATGCCCACTCTAGAGAAGAGATTTTGCAGTCTTTGTAGCCAATAACTCTTGCTCTAAATCCAAGAGGGGATTCTTTCTATCAATTTTGATTTGACACGTGCTTCTTTGCGAATGCACGTGTTTGTGCTATCATGAGCACTTGCAATAGGAGTGTGATTCATGCACCGGCCAGTTATAAATTTTGACATTGCTTAGTATGTAAGCATTAAATTGTGCAGAAAATCTGTACTTTCCATTATCCAGAATTGAATTAATGATATGAATATTGTTTTCAATGGTAAAGAATTAAACCACGCGGTTGTTGGGATTCCCCATTTTACCTATATAAGTCGGGCACCTTAGGTCTATTTCACTCATCTCTACATTTTCCCACCGATTTCTTTTTGTTTTTCCTTAAGGGAAAGATGTGTTATGCGACTCTATTGAGGGTTATGAGGAGGGAAGAAGGAGGCGGAGATGATGAAGGAAAAGTTGATGGTTCTACTGGATTGCCGAAGCTGCCTGAATATCAGATCAGTGATTTACCAGAGGACATGGTCATCCGAATCCCCATCCACAGGTATCTTCACTTGGAAGTGTAAACGAATGACTGTTTCTTACAGTTCGAACATGCAATTTGCTTATTAATCGATAATGAAACTATTTGCCCAAAGGATTGGATGAGCTGCGCGAGTATTTAAGTTTTATGTATGGTTATTCTTTTTGATGTCTCTTTCCTATTTGAAATCTGTTTTTGTTCTTTGCAGATATGAACATGATGCGTCGGTCCATTCGAGAGAATGGTGGTGGTTCTGATGGCCTCTAGTCCCCTGACCAAGAATTGCAGCTGGGTGTAAGTGTTTGTTTCTTTCTGGTATTTTTGTCAGGATGAAGTCAAGGCAAATCTAGACAGACACATTAGGGCACATCTACAGAGGTCGAGATTAGAACTCTTGAGAATCGACCTTAGCAGTACCCACCTGTTAAATTTCCTTCATATCAAAGAAATTCAGCGGGCCATGAATTTTATCTTCGAGTATAGCTAGTAGTCACTGATTGAATCAATATCTACTAGTCCAGCAGCTGGCTTATTTACTACTTAATGCATTCTTCCGTCACCAGTCATAATCGTTCGGCCTCCTTCTATGTTCCAGCTCATACACGAGGAGAGCCCCAGGTGGTAAGAAATGAAGCCCTTCAGGACTCTCACCAGTGGAAGAACGTAGTGACGATAGCTGGGATGAGAGCGAAGGTGCTATGCGACCCCTGAAGCTGTCTGCTTGGATATCGAATCAGTGATGTACCAGAGAAGATGATTAACCAAATACCTGACCACAGGCATGTATCTTCATTTGAGTATTTCTCATTAGTTGATTCCGTTCTTATTCACGTCTAATTTCCTTAGACTTACACTTGCAGGCGCACGTTGAAGGCAACAATCAAATTCCGTGCCCTTCAACAATGGCCTATCACGCCGCTGCTTTCGTAATACGCCGTCTCTATGCACTTCCTATACTTGGAATCCACTCAGAGGGCTTTAGTCACTTGATTATCTCTGAGCTTCGAAGGTTCCTGAAAAGTAATGTAGCTGACTCTCTGGATGCAAAAGACCTGGCAGCTCAGTTATTTGGAGATATCGTCAGGGGTTTTATCATCCATGATGAGAAGGTGGCAGTGAAGATAATTGAAATTTTCGATGTGAGACAGACAAATCTTGAGAGTGGCATTTGCTGATGAAATGGAAGAAGTGGTCTGAGTTAAACGATACAAAGGTTAAGATTAGAAGATGGATAGAACCTTACATCTGTCCCTGCTTGTCATCCTGATGGACAAGGCGGGGAATTCCTATATGGTTTGGGTTTATATTCGGGATCAACTGATCCGTCAGGGCACGAGTGAATTCAATGAGTTTACGGGGTTGCCCCTCTCGACTCCGACGGCTCCAGAAGAGTGGACAAAAGTCCAGGCAGAAAATGAGGCGGCAACAAAAGATAAAGTGAAGCAGCAAGCATGAATGTGATGCAGAGAAACCCTAGATTCAGATGAAACCCCAAAGATTGCGAGAAGAATCCGTCGGAGAATGGCTTCTAGTTCTGGGAGTCGAGCACAAGAGAGAAGATGGAAGACTGTCACGATGAAGAAGGGCAAAATGGGCTTTAACCAGGATGCAATATCAGAATGCGTTTCTTGGGCTTAGCATTCTCATTACCGGGAAAGTTTAAAATCCCGACAAAATAAAAATGAGATGTAATTTACACCCCAAACGTTGTAATAATGTGTGTAAAAATGATAACTTTATGGGAGGTTTAGTTCGAGTATTGTTAGATTACGGCGGAAAGTTAAATTATATGAAAAATTATTATTTTACATGGAAAGTGAATTGTAATATGAAATTATTATATCTGATAAATTTTAGATTATTGAAAAGTGGTTGAGAATATAATATTATAATATTTAATGCGATATAAATAAATATAAATTTACAAGGATGCCTCTCATTTCTCCTTTTTTTTCCACTCTCCATTTGGCCTTTTTAGTGAACAAAGTGGGAAAAAGATTGCAGGGGTGGAACCCAGCGAAGTAATTGCTGGGATTTGTGGCTGGCCGAGTAAATTTTGAAAAGCTCGGAAGAGTGTTATTACATCCCATTTTTCATACAAACATGGGAAGATAGATGAGAAAGTTTATTTCTGTCCACAAAATGTTCATGGATTACATCCAACCAAGCATGACCTATATGTGATCTTAAAATTTTACAATGAACTAAAAAATAATGTGTGAAACAATAATTTTACATGGAATCTTTAACTGTAACTATATAAATATTAATTATATGTCAAATTCTAATTGAAAAAATACATAGTATAAGTATTTTCACGTGATTTATCCTATTCACTGCACACTTTCTTTAGAGGTAGGTGTAAGTGTGGAAAACTTTTAACCAAACTTTCCTTTTTTAAGGATAGAAACATGATAGCAAGACAGAGCAGACAATTTAACCCCCCCCCCCCAAAAAAAAGAACATGAGAGCAGACAACGATCTTTTTAAAGTAATAAAATACAAGTTTCCAGTAAAATTCGATTATTTTTAACGGATCGTAAACATTATATAATGAAAGGGCGGCTTGGCTTGGTTGCGATCACTACTTTCTCATTTTCTGATTGAAAAAAACAGATCTGGTACAGAACTGGGCAGAGAATCATCAAAAAAACACAACACGTGTTCCATTTCTACTTCTGGAAAAATAAAACACGTGATCCATTTCCTCCAGTCGAGCGTCTCTCCCACGCGCCAGCGGACTCGTGTGGGAAGCGGCAGGCCATCAACCCGGTCAGCCAACAAAAGGAGAAAATAAGAACGGGGAAAACAACTGATCAAAAAAGAACGGGGAAAACAGCAAGGTGCGGTTTGGTTTTTCTCCGACTTAGCAGAGAGAGAGAGAGTGTTGACTGTTGAGCTCTCGAGCTTTCACGTTCACTTCTCTTTTCTTGGCACACAGAGGCTTTCTCCGATGGAGGTGACGGCGAGGGCTCCCGGGAAGATTATCCTATCCGGCGAACACGCGGTGGTGCACGGGTCCAGTGCCGTCGCCTCCTCCATCGACCTCTGCATCTCTGTCGCCCTCCGCTTCCCCTCTCAGACCGGTATGTATTCGTCGTTGCAGCAAACCAACACATAACCAAGCGCCCCCCACTCCCCCGGCGGGTCTCTACCGATGGAGCTCCGTTATCCATGATTTCACTCAATTTCTCAGCTTTTGTATCGTTGACCGATCCTTTCCGAATCCATATCCTTCGGCCGCAACAAGATGTAATGTAGTTCATTTAGCCTGCGAGTCTGCTTTAGCTTCAAATCTACAGTGTAGTGTGTTCTTGGAAGGATCGACTTATTTACCTCTCCAGTAAAGTCAAGGTTTTGAATCAGAGTTTTGTGTGATTTGTTTTCTATCGAGAATGAATTTGATGCCTTCTTCTGCTTCCGACATGTTAAGTTAACTACTGATGACTGCTGCTCTGTAGCTTTAGCTGTCATCGTTTTCTTGTACTGGGTTGCAGATAAATGTTCTTATTTTTAATCTTTGGTAGTTTTTTGTTCCTGAGAATGTCAAGGTGTTGGCCATCTCTTTGGTAAGAAAACAAATTCCTCATCATCTCAAGCTTACCATGACACACCCTGCTCCGACATCCTTCAGCCTAAGAGCCTTCTCGTTCTTCATGCTCAGAGTGAACACGGAGGGGATAAGCACAATGCATTTCCAATTTTCCTGATATCAGTCTTTGTAAAGATTTAGCAATCCGAGTTTCCTTAAGATTTTCGCACAATACTTTCAAGTGTATACCGGGTTTTGCCATAGGTGACACGCGGCATGATTTGGATGGATCTTGAATCTGATGCTTTGTTTTCCTTCCTTGTGTGAATGAATTCGTTGCTTAAAAACAATCCCAAATCCCAAGTACAATTCTTTTATTTCTGACTATGTTAATCTTTCCTGAACAGAGAATGACGGTAACCTTAAGCTCCGGCTCATGGATGTTAGCTTGGAGTTCTCTTGGCCAATTGCACACATTCAAGAATACCTGAAAGAATCAAATAATGCCAACTGTTTAAAGCCCAGTTCCCCCAATTCATGCTTGACACATCTGCAAGCTTTAGTTGAAGAACAAAACATTCCAGAGGCGAAAATCGGGCATGCTTCCGGAATCGAAGCTTTCCTCTGGCTTTACACCTGCATTCAGGGGTATGGAATTCCCAGCCCGTCTGCTGTTAAACTTCCTTTCTTTGTCCTGGCTAAATTTGTTCAATGCTGGCATCTTTCTCTCATCAGATACAAGCCTGCAACAGTGACTGTCACTTCTGAACTCCCACTGAGCTCAGGCTTGGGATCATCAGCCGCATACTGTGTTGCTCTATCAGCAGCATTTCTTGCTTTCTCCACCAGTGTGAAGGTAGATGTCAGCAAGCAAGGGTGGCAGGGATTTGAGGATGATGAGCTCAAATTGCTAACTGGATGGGCCTTTGAAGGTGAAAAGATAATCCACGGAAAACCATCAGGAATTGACAACACCGTGAGCACATACGGTAAGCAATATCAGTTGGGTCTGAGATAATACTTGTGCTTCTTAATATCATTGACTAGAACCTCGCCACCCATACGAACCGTGAAAGCTCTGCCACGGAGAAATCCTAACATTTTTGCGCGCAGTCTCACCTCTTGCTTTCTAATATGCTATACATCGGACATCAATCATTATGACAGTCATGAAAATCAGGTGCTGTGAACGTCTCAGTCTAAAAAGGATTCGTTCGAACACAGATATATTATATATTTCGCCTCTTGTACAGGCAACCTCGTATTGCCAAGAACATGACAATTTATCAAGGTAGCTTCTCCTTGTTTGGTGATGTTTTTTGATAAGTATTGATAAGTGATTTTATATCTATCTGTTCGTGGTGGTCATTCACAGGCAACATGATAAAGTTCAAGTCAGGGAGCATGACCCCTATCACATCAAGCTTGACCCTCAGAATGCTCATCACTAACACGAAAGTTGGGAGGAACACAAAGGCATTGGTTGCCGGTGTATCCGAGAGAACCAAAAGGCATCCCGATGCCATGGCTTCTGTGTTCAATGCAGTCAATTCTATCAGCGATGAACTCTCAGAAATCATCAAATCACCCGCTCCTAATGACCTAGCTGTGACAGAGTACGAGGAGAAGATTGGGGAGTTGATGGAAATGAACCAGGGACTGCTCCAGTGTATGGGGGTTAGTCATGCCTCAATCGAAACGGTTCTTCGGACTACGCTGAAGTACAAGCTGACATCCAAATTAACCGGAGCCGGGGGTGGAGGCTGCGTGATCACACTGCTGCCAACCCGTATCCTTAAAACTTATTTCCTTGATATTGAGAGCTTTCTATCTCCATTGCTAGTTGCTGCTCTGATTGAATCCTTCCCTTTATCTCGACAAAGATGTCAAGAACCTTAGTAACAGTGGAAATGAGATTGTTTCCGCAGAGAAAATCCTACGAAATGGGTAGGAAAACCAAAAATCGAACCTCTGTGATGTATATATCATTTGACATTACCTTTAGACCTCGCTGTGTTTTTATCCTTCCAAACTTTCACTTCCAAACTCTTACCTTAACCAGTAGGAACCAGTGCTGTCCCAGACGGTGATCAACAAAGTCATTGCTGAGCTTGAGTCATGCGGGTTCCAGTGCCTGATCGCGGGGGTCGGCGGCAAAGGAGTTCAAGTCTGCTTCAACAGTTCATCGTAGTTCCGACTATCAATAATCATCAGCCGGCGGAGTTCACCCTAACAATTGAGGTCTTCTGCTTTCGCTTGGCTGTAAATTTATCAGTTCCGTGTCCTCTACTGATGTATTATTGTCAATGCTACTCGCCATTAGCAGTGTGTGTTAAGTCTGGCAGTTGAGTCGATACCTTTGTTTTGGTCATCTTAAAGATGTGAAAGCTTTTCTTTTGAAGCTCAAAATGCCCAATGTTCATGCAACCACACTCGAGATTATATAGTCATTGCCGTTCATCCATATTCTGTGGAAGAAACTGGGAAGATTTCTATACAAGATGGAGGATTCACGTATATACACAAGGCAGGGAAACGCACAGATTTGTAGAACCAGAGCTTAATAAGTTTTTCATAGCTAATCTGGTTACACTTTTAGTCTTAACCTGAACCCATTTTATTCAAAATTGCATTCATCGGGTTACACATTTAGCATCAACCCGAACCTGCTTAGTTCTACATCCTAAGAGACGAAGCACTCGGTTAGGTTGATGCCTTTCAAGGACAAATGGACTCCTTATTGCAAACCTTCTACTGACTCTCATAACCATTTTACAAGCAAGTCCCTCTGCGGTGCTGTATCACTTCCTTCATTTGTGTCAGGCACATATGCACCTAGGTATATTCTTCAGGGACAAGGTTTGTGTTCATCGCGTAAGAGGGCGAAGTTCTATTCATGGGACATGTATTCACATACATGAGAAAGGTTTCTGACTACGAGTTATTATCCATGGACTAGCTTCCCTAGCATGTACAAACGCTCTTCGACGATTAAGATTAAAGGACATGATGACAAAATGATGCGATCACAAGGTTCACATCCAATAACCATTGAGTTTCGGGAATGAAAGCATAGTTACGATGCAATAGTCTCGATGGCAATATTTCCAAATGTTTTCATATAGGAAATGGCAGTACAAGCAATCGAACAGCTCTTTGACACATTTTGTATGGTGAAACCTTATAGATTTAACTCACAAAATGGCTAGTAATCCTACTGGGGGGGGGGGGGGGGGGGGGGGGGGGGGGGGTGTGGGGTGGGTGGGGGGGCGGCAACTCGCCGAGGTTGAATTCTCTACAGATGGCCATGACCCAAAATACAATCGAGTTCCCTATACGGTGACAGTGAATAAGTAAAGTTTAAGGACAATAGAGAGAGCAACCTGTAAGAGGAAGATTGCAGCCACGATGAAGAACCATCTCTCACCAGCTGATACAATGTGTGCACGGAGGTTGAGGGCCACAAAGGTTGCAGACATAAAACCCGCGACACCTGCTATCACCCATCTGAAAATCTCCAGCGGCACAACGGAGAGGCACTGTATTCAAACAAAAACATGGGGGGATCAATTAACTATATAAGAGTCTTGACCATAGCAAATCTAATAGTATAATCTTTAATGATAGTTGACAGTATAAATGGTACTCGTTTACGGTCCCCCAAGTGATTGTGAATGCGTCATAACTATTGTTAAAAGTGGCCAACGTACTCAAGTTCCAGCGTTTTTTAACCAAAATAGCAAAAGCAAAGGCTTCCAGGATCACGTGATCAATAATCTCGACATGTAGAATAAATCTTAGGTATAGAATCTTTTTCTCCTAGTCTCCTCCTAATGCTTATTATCAGTGCTTCAAATAGATACTATCTGGAATGGAACTTACCAATGCTGGAATGAAGACGAACAGAGAGTAGCCATAAAGGCAGAACAGCTGAACAAGGCCTGAAGGTGCTGAAAAGTACTTGAGGATTACGTATAACCCAAGAGGAACGATAGTGACATAACCATAGAAGACACCCGCAGACCAAGTAACGAGGTTTATGTCATAGTCCCATTCCTGGTCCTTCAGTTTGTGTGCTATATACGTAACAAAAGTGCCAATTGATGCAGCCACAAATATAAGGGTAGTGCATATCCAAAATGGTCCATACCTGCAAGGGATTTACAGTCAAACAAAATTATGCAACAATATTTCACTCAGGCAAAAATAATGATGCTATGGCCATGAGCCAACAGGATTCAAATGCCAAACAGTTATATACTAAAAAAGGCATTGACAGCAGACTCACATGTTCCAGTTATACTAGGACCATTTCTCATGAAGACAGACTAACAAACGTCCTAGCATCAGAAAGTCAAATTTGGGGAACAGTTGCAGTACAACTGGAACAAATTTACAAGAATATGAGCAGCAAAAGTGGACTGCCCAAACAACATGTTCTAAGAAATAACATGAGAATGCAGTCAAGAATGTCCAAGATGATACTCACACATCTTGGTGAGAAATAAGACTGGCAAGCACATGCGGCATAGTTTACCAAAGTATGACTACAAACAAAGCCACATCTGCTGCCATAAAGTTTCATGTTAACAAAGTGCACAGTAATTTCTCGCTAGTTGCGACATCATCCTAGACGATAAATGTTGTAATACAACAGTGCAATCTCAGATGAATAAAATCAGTAAGAACAAACATCTGGACAATTCAACACTAGGATTTCAAATCACCGGTCAATAATAAGTTGACAACTAGGCAGGATCAAAGCTTACAAATCAGGATTGTTGGCTGTTTTTTCAGTGAAACTTCCTCTGAATGGAAAGAGTGACTCCTTAATCCTCTCTAACACATCAGACGTGTCAACATCGAAATACGGCTTATATGCATCAACTGTGAAACTTCGAAACCATCCACTTGGCTGAGCTTCCTCAGAACCAAACGTTGTTTTTGAAAATGTATCTGCACCAGAAAGATAATAATAAAGAAGAGAATTTCATGTTGCAAGCATTAAAACAATTGTCCCATGGAAGCTGCATTTGCCAACAGAACTAGTATTAAACATACCATCAGCATCGCGAGGAGGGCGTGCACCACCAGAGATCTTGCCCTGAGCTTGAGATGGAGGAAAAGTTTCTAGATTTGAATCTGCACAGATACAAATTTACCAACTGAGATGAAGACCCCTAAAATGAGGGGCAGAGAAATTTGATGGGCACACAACAATGATCAGAAAAGGATCTCCTCCAGTTAGATCCACACAATGATAACACATCAAATTAGATCTAAGCTGTTGCAATTTCAGTTCAAGTGGCAGGTCCGAGTCGCACAACTATATAGTTCACTGAAATCATCCAGTTATTAAAAGATCTAAAAAATTTCTCTGCAAATGACTTGCTGGACAATCGAACTAAACTCTCAGAACAAATTGAACCGGAAGCATAGGATAGAATTTCACATTCGCACGTTAATCAGGGGAGTTATTCATATTTTCAGCTGAAAAGCATCCTAAGAACAAAAATGAGCATGAGAAGGCGTAAATAATTGGATTTCCATCGCAGCAGGAATCAATCAATTGAATGACACGCATAGAAACAAAGCTCACCGGCGAATTTTATGGTGACCTCCCCTTGATCCGGAACCGCCTGCAACAGTTAACTCCGTGAAACTCAAAGGAACGAGATCTAATTCAGTCGAAATCAAAAGCATACCACAAAGATCCACAACTCGCAGGGCGGTTAAGCTACCAATGGAGGATCGAGATGGACAAACAACAGATCGGATGACGAATTACTCACAGGAACAGATCCAGAAACCTTCTGGTTATCGAGATGCGTATACTTGCCGGTCATCATCTTTGCTCTTCGCTGTAGTCTAGTCCTCTCTCTCTCCCTCCCTCTCTGCGCGCTCGCCTCTCTTTCTTTCCGCGGTTTGCTAATTTGTCATTTTCTTACATCGGCCTAAAAGAGAAGGCGGATAAATTGGGTCGGGTATCACCTCCACCGGACCCGGTTACTCGGGTCTTTGCAGATCCACCGTGCTTAACTTTATTATCGCTGCTATTTTAAAAGAGAATCAATACATTTGATATCTTTTTTTTTATTTTTAAAATTAATAGTTCTAATCTTTTTATTATCATTTCAATTATTTTAAAACAGTTAGTTAACCATTTTTTTCTCCATTATAATTTTTATTATGAAATTGTGTATGAATTTTTCTACCGGAGCAATTATCTAAAGTTATTCATTGCCGGAATGTCATTTTAAAATCATATTTTAATGTATTTTATCATTCAAAAAGTTTTGATCCGTGGGAATCAGGGCAATCTAGTTGATTTTTTTAATTCCCACGTAATAACATTTTATTATTTCCAACTTTATTTGACAATATTTACTGTATGTATGCGGTATGAGTCATTCATTATTACTATTACTATTACTATTATTACTATTATTATTATTATTATTATTATTATTATTATTATTATTATTATTATTTTGATGTTATCCAACACAATTTAGGAGAAAACCTTGCACGTAGTAGCAGTACGCGCTTGTGCTTATATGGTAACTAAAATTTAGTTAATGCTATGTTATTTTTTTTTATTTTTAGTGCTCTTAAAAATTATTAAAATGATTGAATATTATTGATTTGTAATACCACGTAAGTATTATCGCGTAATATATTAATTACGCAGAAGAATCTCTGTATATAACGTGATAAATGGATAAATCATGCATAATGCCCTTTCTATTTTGCAAGAATTATAAATTTCTTAAAATGAAAGTTTTTTTTTATAGTAGATGTGGAGTTAGAGGGGAAGTTGTGGTAATGGTGTACCTAAAATTATTATTTTATTTTTAATTTAAAGGAATTTATAAAATATATGCATTTCAAGAGTTTTAATATGTATGTAAAGGGAAAAAAATTAGATTTATCCCGTGTATCCATATTATTATAGGTCACTTTTCATCCTCACTTTTTTTTATTTTCTATTAATTTTCAACAAAAATATGTTCAATTGAAAAGTTACAAAATAAAATCAGAAAATGTAATATTTTATATATATGAAAGAAGTTGACATATTAAAAGCATAGAAAAGGGAAATAATAAATAAATAAATAAATAAGAAATAAAAAAGAATTCCTCTTATGTGTATATAAATCGCAATAGCGGAAGATACAAACTATAAAAAAATCCTTTTTTTAGATAAATAAATATATATTTTTACAATTATTCACTTTTTAAAAAAAATTGTAAATTGATATATTCTTTATAAATGATGTACCCGTAACCTCTTGTAAAGCAAAGAATTTTTAAAGTAAAAAAAAAAAAAAATAGTTCCATAATTATTGTTTCCTCTGAAGGAAAAGTTAGATTTATACCTTGATGAAGGATGACATCTGTGTTGTGCCCTGGGTAGAGTAGAACTAGTAGAATCCTACATGATAAGGCTCGATGAAATTCGGGTAAGGTCTGATTAATAAATTAAAGGGCTGGTTAGAACCAGTCTTGATTTCGATTCCCACTGCACGATACTCGAAATCGATAAAAGAACCAAGCATATAAATGAAAATTAGCTTGTGCCACTTACTTTTGGTTTATAACATTCACATTTAAATTGCAATTCCCTCTTTTTTTTTAAAAAAAAATATTGTTTTCGTTACTAAAAAATTGTACATGTGACGATCCATACAAAATTCACATATATAAACTAAGAAAGGAACCGAACTAGCCTCACACCTAATTTTGGCATGGAAGTAATTCTAGATTTGACCAAACTTAAAACAGAGGTAGGAATAAAATTCAAAGACCTGCTTTTCTGTTGAAATATCCTAGCATTCCTTTCCTTCCAAATGACATAAATAGAGCAAGTAAAAACAAGTTTGTAAATAATTGATTGGGGAGATCTTCCTATCCTGTGTTGGATTGCCTAGGTAAGCTCTTGATTCCGACTACCTATGCAAGTACATGTTCGAGTATCATTGACCGGCTCCTTAATTCGGATTCATTTCAATATGAACAGCAATTCAACCGAGTCGATTTACTATAATAAGTGTAAATTTCGAGAGATGTTCAGTTTGGTCAAAATGGTTGCCCAAATACCACTCCTGAAAAAGCAGGAGAAGAATAGATAATCTCGTGATTCAACCTCCAATCCATAAAATTCACACAACATGTGGGGTAAAGGTTGCCATTTATTGACAACTTCTTTTGTTGATAATTTACCCATATCGCCAATAGGCAAATAAAAGATATGCGAGAAATATGACCCTGAAACCATAGAATTCTGTACCATTGAGCTTGAGGTCTTTTAGGGCGAACTGCAATTCTCTTGTTATTTGTTCTGTTATTTATATGTCATCGAACATAGATTTAATATATTAGTCATGCTCATTTGATAAATTAATCATATCTAAAATATCAATGAAGTGTAGAGACTAATAACAATCAAATAAAACAAATAACACAACTACATTAAATTAAATAAAATAAAACTAAAATTATAAAAATATATTATAAACTCGATTACTTAACAAAAACTAAAACTTTGTGACAATTGAAATAAATATTATAAATTTATCAGCACAGATGAGAAGGAAAAAAAAGACAGATTCCAACACAATACTTGAAATTTATGATGCAATACATATTCTAGATATAGTCCGATTTCTAAATTTTTTTTAAAAAAAGTTAAAATTTCAATTCAATATTTAGCATTAGATTCTATACAAAGTAGAGTCTATCTACTCTCCCTTGAAATTTGATCTGATTTTAATTTTGTATTTTCTGTATTACTCAGAAAATGGAAAATACAGCGGTGCATGTTTAATCTATGTTATAAATGGGAACAACCCCATTTTTAATTTTTTAAGGTAAGTTATCTGTAAACATATAAAATTTAATTTTTTTTTATCTATATCATATATGAAAAAAAAATCATATTTAGTGTCTTTTCCACCTTTTTCAAATTACCCATGAACATATAAAAATAAAAATTTAAAAACCACTATATTAAAAAATTAAAAATTTGATGATAAAATTACTAATATATAACGGCCTAATTTTTACTTTTGTCATTTTATCTCTCTCATCTTTTCTTTTACATCCGTTTTCCTCGCCTGCTCTCTTAATTATCACTCAATTTTTCTTAGATATATTATTTATTCTTCATATTTAATTTAAAAAAAATCATGTACTCCAATTAATTGTAAGTAAAATTTGATATAATCATTTATTACATATTCACTTTTTAATTAATATTATTTCAAATTTTCATACAACAAATATGCTTTAACGGCAATTATTCAATCTCAGATTTCTTTGAGTACGTGTAATTTTAGATTCAAGCTGAGTGCAAGTTCACATTTTTCTCATGATTATCTATACTTTCCATAACACTCTCTCTTAATCAAATGTACTTACCATAATTACAATTTTGCACCTTCATTTCCCTCATGGGAAACTATACCATCCAGCTATTTGAACCGTTAAACTGGTAAATAAAATAATCACGAGCCGTTAAATTCTTTTATTTAATCTGAATTATTGACTGCAAACTGTTAAATTAAATTACTATATGATCTAGTGATTGGACCGTAAAGACTTCCTTCCCTCGCACAGGTTTGTACTTGCCCTGACTAGATTTTGCAACGTTCTATTATACTAAAACCTAAAATTACTGAATGGTTGAATTGCTAGAAATATTTTCCTCATAATATTTTCTACTTGCCATAACCATAACTTACAGATAAAAAGATATCGATAAAAAATACTCAATTAAAGTAGACTAGAGAAAGACCCGTGCTACGCACAGTGAGTATCGTAAAATATAATTTTAAAAAAATAAAAATTTTGTTCTGTACGAATCAAACAAATCCACCAAACTATTCCCATTCTCACGGACCAGAGCTTCTCGAATGAGAAAATATTCGTAAAACGACATGCTGTCAATGAATAGCTTCATATAATTGGGATTACAGAGAGATCCTTTTACAATTTCATAATAAAAACTACCGTGGAGAAAATTTATGAATGTGCGAGTAAAATTTTTAAAAACATTATCGTGAAAAAAAAGTAGGAAAATATGTGAAGTAACTCTTCCGAAATATCTGAAATGATTAAAAAAGGCTTGAAATTATCATATAAATTAAATTAGGGTGGATAATAATTTTGGAAATAAAAAAAGATTAAAATTAGCAACTTGTCCCTTAAATAATATGGATTGAAAATTTTTTCTCACAATATTTTCATTTCCACGTAATTTTATAAATAACGATGGAAATTCGCATTTTCCTCTCTCGAGATAGCCATCATCTTCTTTTTCTTGCGTAGCAGTTAAACCTAGAGTAATAAATAAATGAGAGTGCGAAGATAAAATAGCAAGAAATCAAGCGGTTGAGGACCGAAGCGCTCGTCCTAACGAAATCACAACCGTCGATTTCACTCGCACTAATCAAAACCGAATTTTAATGTTGATCGTTACGGCAGCAAACATTTCTCCAATTTCCTTTCCTGAGCTCGGACTGGGATAGGGAAGGAAAAAGGGGAATTGTCTTCTTCTCTCTCCTCTTCACGTCCTCCTCCTCCTCCAAGCTTCCTCCGCTCCACATAAGGGACACCGCGCCGGAGCTAGGGTTTTGGGCGGCTCCTTTATTCTCCACGAGCTCAGCCCAATCTGCAGAGGTACTATTCCTCTAACTTCTGCTGCATCTTCAATCGCAGGAGCCGCGGCTTCCCTTCCCTTCCTATCTGTTGATTCTTCAGCTCAATTTGTTTCTGCCCTCCGGAACCTCAGCTCCTTGACGGAGCTTCTGGACTGTGCGGTGGGAATCGAGTTTAATGGAATCCCGGTCTCCTGGAGCTTGCTTAAGTTCAATGCCGAGCCTCCTTTTGCTCTCAAATCAGCCTCTATCCCCACCTCTTCAGCTAGATTGCATGGTTTCTTTAATTTTGGACCGCGTTTACAGTTGTTTTAACTGGTTGAAGCATTGTTGCCACCTCATTTTTGAGAGCTGAGCGAGTTTTGGGGTATTCCCGATCGAGTTCAAGGCTTTGAAGTTCATTTTGCAGGATCAATGGCCAAGTCTTCAGCTGGAAATGCTGGCCCTGGTGGTAAAGCAAGTGTTCGGATTGTGGTCGCAGGTGACCGTGGGACTGGGAAGTCAAGCTTGATCTGCACTGCTGCGACCGATCATTTTCCCGCGAATGTTCCACCTGTCCTGCCACCAACTCGCTTGCCTGAGGACTTCTACCCTGATCGAGTGCCCATTACGATCATCGACACCTCGTCCAGGTATCTCTTCCTCTCCTTTTCTTCCAGTGACATGTAAATTTCCACGTTAGCTTTGTGATCTAAAGTTACACGAGATGAAAGATGGGTGGCTCGTTGCACATTGTCGATATTTGCACATTGTCGATATTCTGTGCCCACTGAGTACACAATTCTGGTATGAAGATTGGAGGGATCCTTGTTGTTTAAGTCTACTCCTGGTTACTTGTTGAGCGTTTTGTTTTTGCACTATATCAGAGTGGAGGACAGCGTTAAGTTGGGAGAGGAACTGAGACGGGCAGATGCAGTCGTACTTACATATGCCTGTGACCAGCCAGCAACATTGGAGCGATTGAGTAGCTTTTGGCTTCCGGAACTTCGTAGGTTGGAGGTTAGTCCTATAAGTCGTTTAAAGACTCTTCCACCTCCTTCACTACAAGTTTTCTTTCCTTACCCTTTTCCTCATCCACTCGCAATCTAGAAGAAGATTACTCTGTGCTCTGTACCTCCTTAAGTATCATGTCAATAACCATACATAATTTGATACGCAGGTGAAGGTACCGGTTATAGTTGTGGGTTGCAAACTAGATTTAAGAGATGAACATCAGCAAATTAGCTTGGAATCAGTGATGTCACCCATAATGCAGACTTTTCGGGAGATTGAAACTTGTATTGAGTGTTCAGCATACAAACAAATCCAGGTGGGTTTTGTGCTTTTTCGTAGGTTTTAGTGCCTGCTCTTTTCCTAGTATCAGGTTACATGGAGGGACGGACAACCTCTCATCTGTTTTATGTATTATGTTAAAATATTGTGAAAATATTATTTCCTACTATATTCTTGAACTAATGGGATGCAAAATTTTTTTGCAGGTTAAGAAATTTTAATGAAAGTTTTGTTTAACTACATTTTGTTAATATTGGAATGTACTTAACTAAATATTTCATGGACATGCTATGTTTGGATAGCATCAATCAATTTTTATGCCTTCCCTCTCCTTGCAGATCCCTGAGGTTTTCTATTATGCGCAAAAGGCAGTACTTCATCCTACTGGCCCACTATTCGATCAGGAATCACAAACTCTGAAGCCTCGTTGTGTTCGAGCCTTGAAGCGGATCTTTATTATTTGTGACCGCGATAAAGATGGTGCCCTCAGTGATGCAGAGTTAAATGAATTTCAGGTTTGATCTTTGATCTGCCTTTTGATTTTAGATTGGACTTATTCATGGCATGACCTTTTTTTTATTCTGCATGACTAAAAAGGGAAGTCTATGGCAGAATCTGTTGATTCATGCCATAATGTCGGTTCAATTTTAGGTTATTAATTTATATATGGCTGTTTTCCCAGACAATTCTCAATAGTTCCAGCGAGTTACTCAGACGAGCAGGTTGTTTCACATTTGTTTGCTGATTTGGTTCTGTATGTGAACAGGTCAAATGCTTCAATGCACCTTTACAGCAATCTGAGATAGTGGGTGTCAAGAGGGTTGTGCAAGAGAAGTTACCACAAGGAGTTAATGAGCGTGGTCTTACGTTAACTGGGTTCCTATTTCTCCATGCATTATTTATAGAAAAGGGACGCCTTGAGACAACATGGACTGTTCTAAGGAAGTTTGGCTATGATAATGATATCAAACTATCTGAAGATCTAATCCCATCTGATTCTTTTAAACGAAGTCCTGATCAGGTACTATATTATTGCCATAAACAGAGTATGCATGGCATATACTAGTATTCAACAAACAAAAGACCAAAAACTGTAATAAAGCAAGCACAAGCAGTTGGATTTATGTCATCACATATGTAATATTCACACTCAATGGGAACAGAATGAAATTAAGGATGCTACAATGATTGTGACGAGCAAAGAACTCCGTTAAATTGGCGATATGGATTGATTTTTGCTGTCACTCTGCTTAGAATCATGTTATGACTGAGATTACACTATTTGGGGCATTTTCTTATGTTTTAATATTTTTTTTGCTGCATTTTTCTGCTATGCCTCCAAGAGTTACTGAATCATTATATCTTGATTTTACCGGAACTTTGTTTCAGACTGGTTCTTGTTGTGCATCAGTAGCCTGTTGCTTATTTTTAGCATGAGACAGAAATCTCTTTTTTCATCCTTTGTAAACGCATATGGGCTTTATTTGAAACAATAATATGTTTATTATTATTCTTGATGGCACTTTCATTTTGTGAGGCATAAAGCTGTATCGGTAACTTATTTGCAGTTATGATTTGTGTAGAGTGTGGAGCTGACTAATGATGCCATTGACTTTCTCAAGGGGATCTTTGAGTTATTTGACGCTGATGGTGTATGTTTGTCCTTTACCTGTTCAATATTTCATCCCTTTTTCCTCTAATTCCTCCCATTAGTTACAAAAAAATTATTCAGGTTCTGACTTTAAACTGTTGTTTATGGTCAGGATGGGGCTCTAAGACCCCATGAAATTGAGGATATTTTCTCTACAGCTCCTGAATGGTAATTTTGTTTTAGCAGTTCCTCTGTCTCTTATCTAATTTTATTGCAATTTTGCCTGGCACATGTGTAATTGCTATAATATTTAACAAGGACCATTTTATTTTAATTTCTCAGCTGGCTTTTAAATACCTCAGAGTTGGTGCTGTGTAAGCCATAACTGAGCTGTTTTTTTTAATGATAAATAGGATGTGATGATTATGTGCTTTTATGGGTCACAATATGGACATGCATAACGATGTATAGCTTAACTTATGCAAGATGAATCCTTCGAACAAATTTTGGCTGCCTTTTTTTTTTTTAAAGTAAATTGGATAACTGCTTTTCGTTTGCCTATATGTTCTGCTCCAAACTCCAGTCCATGGGATGAAGCTCCATATAAAGATGCTGCAGAAAAAACTGCCCTTGGTGGGCTGTCCCTTGACGCATTCTTGTCTCTGGTATGGGCATGTTTTGTTGTTTACTCTGTAGCCTTTTCTTTTTCTTTCTTTTTATATTAACGGGAAACCTTAAGAGCTAGAATGTTTGTCTTTATTACACTTACTGTTTTTCGAATTCAGCTTCGCTGTTTGTGACATAATAAAATGTTATTCATGCAGTGGGCCTTTATGACACTGTTGGAACCTGCTCGGAGCCTAGAGAATCTTGCATACCTTGGATATGTTGATTTGTCAGCTGCCATACATGTGACTAAGACAAGACGCCATAATCGCAAGAAGCAACAAAATGATAGAAATGTTATCCAGTGTTTTGTTTTTGGGCCTAAAAAAGCTGGAAAATCTGCACTATTGAATTCTTTTCTGGGAAGGTGTGCCATTATCTTAATTTTTTTGTGTGAATTTATGTAAAATAATTTTCCTTTTGTACCATAAGATGAGCGGTGGCTTCAACTGTTTATGATTGCCAAGTATAATTTTTTTTAAATTATGAATGCAGGCCCTTTGCGGACGGTTACAGCTCTACAACTGATGACCGTTATGCTGTCAGTGTTGTTGAACGGGCTATGGTAAATGCATTTTCTTTTCTATCCATGTTTTTCAGATTTCATGTGATCCGTCGACTCATGCATGGACTATGATTTATTAAGGGAACTAAGAAAACACTCGTGTTACGGGAAATTCCAGAAGATAAAGCGAGAAGTTTGCTGTCCAGTAAGGAGTCCCTAGCTGCCTGTGACATAGCAATTTTTGTGCATGATAGGTAAATGGTGACTTCAGTTGTTTTATTCAGGACTCTCAGGCTTCATTAACATTATCTTAAATTCTGTTCCATTTGTATGCTTGGTTCTTGCTTGCAATTGATGTAACCTCTCAAAAGTTCTATTAGTTGCATGAGGGTTCAGTTTTATATTTGTTGGCCATTCATTTAGCCTGTTGTGAGTTATGTTAAAATTTATGAGACCATATTGGTGCAGCAATTGCTGGAAGTCTCAAAATCTTGAAAACTGGGGTGATTTAATTTGCTATTGATTAGATGGATTGTGCTCATTAATCTGTTTCAGATAAAAAATATGAAACCAAAACTCTCTGGGCCGGCCAGGAATTGTCAGAATCTCAAATCTCCTTTTCTTTGCCTGTCTTCATGTTTTTCCATAGTTTTGGGCCATGCTTTAAATGTCTATTTTGCTCCTGCAGTTCCGATGAATCTTCATGGAAGAGAGCTACTGAATTACTTGTGGAAGTTGCTAGTCATGGTGAAGTTACTGGTTTTGAGGTGCCTTGCCTCATAATCGCTGCTAAGGATGATCTGGATCCTTTCCCAATGGCTATACAGGACTCTACCAGGGTATTGTTTTGCCCCGTACTTTTCTGTTGCTGCAAAATTAAAATGTATTTACACACAATCATAGCATTTTCTTATGAACAATTAGGTCTCCTGGCATATTTATAACTTATAAACAAACAATCCTTTCTGCTATGGTAAGGACACAAAGGATGGTCAATGTTCACTATCATTGCGTTTCTTATTATGCATGGTTCTCTTTTTTTTTTTTTTGGGGGGGGGGGGGGGGGGGGTGCGGTTTTTTGTATTAAACTGCCTGGGTCGCTAATCTGGCATCATAAAAATTAAAGAAAACTTGGCTAGTAGAAGAGTCTGATCAAGAGCCATATGCATGGTTATCAGTTTACAGTTTTTTGGCATTGACCTGCCCAAGCTGTCAATCAGGCGTAATAACAATTAAAGAAAAATTGGGTTATTAGAATAATCTGTTCAAGAGCCATTGCTCCGAGTCCTCTTTGATGTTTTGAATTATATAAAAAAACATAATATTGCTTGAGGCTGACTTTTTCTTTGTCTTTTGTGGATGATCTGTGCTTTTATAGGTTAGTCAGGATATGGGAATTGAGGCTCCCATACCCATCAGTATGAGGTTGGGTGACTTCAACAATGTGTATCGTAGAATTGTTAGTGCAGCAGAGCATCCTCATTTGAGCATTCCCGAAACTGAAGCTGGGAGAAGCCGGAAACAATACCACAGGCTTATCAATCGATCTCTTATGTTTATTTCAGGTATTCTTATCTTCTCAGCACAATTACCAATACTTTAGCTTCAACAGGAGGTCTGTCATTTTTTGTTATCATCTCATCATTTCAGTTAGGAGTTAGGACGTGTGCAAAATTTACGTGCTTAGGCTATGGCAGTCAGGAAACACATTTCCCTGGGAAAGAGGAGCATGATATGTCTCAACTCTTCTGACAATCAGTTCTGGTTTGCGATAACCATTTCCAGTGCAATGGTGGTAACCTTTTTGGTTTAGTGAGAGTAGACATTCCACTCATAGATTCATATGATAAGTTGGTCTGGTTCTTGAAAATAGGGGAATTCTCCCGGTTCTCCAATTCTCTTTGGGAAGGAGGGAAAAAGAAGGAAGACAGCCAGAAGCATTTTGCTTCGAACCTTAGAAGACATGCTTGATTATTAATGTCTTGTGGAGTGCAAGAGAAAAAATCAACAGTTCTTTGAAACCATAAGTGCACAATCAAATGTAGGTCTACATTACGGTTCAAGTAGGAACAAGAAGCATAGTCAAATTTGAACATTAACAGGCAGAAATATACAGTTATCCTTCGATTATTGTAGTTTGATTTTCACCAATTTGTGATGGTCATTCGAGGAAGCTCTAATAAAGTTTTGCCCTTACCATGGCAGTTGGGGCTGCTGTAGCTGTTGTTGGGTTGGCAGCTTATCGGGTCTATGCTGCTCGAAAGAACTCCTCCAGTTGAAAGCATCTGGTGCCTCCTCGCCCTAGCTGTGATGGGGCCAGGTGGTTCCCATCTTCGAAGCACGAGGTATATCATCTCTTGCCCTATTTGGCTGGGTTCCTAAAAGATCAATTACTCTCTTCTGCACTTTTTCCTGTCATGCAGATCTTATGGTTTCACCTTTTTCTGCCTGCAGAAACTGTTCTTCGTATTTTTTAATTTAGATTTTCGGTAGGATGATTAGATCCGCTTTCTGGCAGATGCAGTGGAACAAGGTGGTGCTTTGCAGGACTTAGCAATAAAAGAATTTTGTGATATAGTCTCTCTCTTTTTCTTTTTTGGTTTTCCATCAACAGATTTCAGCCATTTTGCTTCTTCAAGGTCCTTTTTTCAGTTCTCAAACAGGTATTGCGCTGGCCGTAATGGAGCACTCGGCCTAATAAACTTCTCCGTTGCCCACGGCACTTTGTGAATGCTTGGCTTCTCGGTAGTACGGATAATCTGTAATATGTCGTGTTTAAATATGTCGTTTCTTAACAGGTTCGAGTTAGAAATTCCTTTGACTTAGATGTCACGCATCTCATATAATGTGTCTAAAATGGTTGTGCTTAAGTGAGTCGTGTGTTGATTGGGTCAGCCCGCCAAACCTGTTTAATTTGTTATTAACGTGTATGCAATTATACTCTCTTAAAATATATCACGTAAATATTGAAATATAATTATTGAAATATTTTGGACATGATAAGTATGCACGATTAGTATATCAAATAAATGTTTGTTGAGTTAAAATTCAATCAATACAAACAGCACAAGAATTGGAGTGTAGACTAGAGTGAACATTAAAAAAGGCTGCACAAATTTGTTTCCTACATGTTCGATTCTTGTTTCAAGTTTGAGTACCATATGTGTCGGAGTGGATTCTCAAATTTTTTTATCCAGAATCCACTGTTTCGCATAGGTTTTTACCGATTTTGTATGTGCCCGTTGCCCTGCATATGATGAATGATTAACGCGCAAAATGTCTATCGACTAGACTCGGTCTCTTTTGTGGGCTCAGGACTGGAAGCCCGTGTCCATAAGACAGGCCAGGCCCATAACGAGGCCCAATTGTAGGTCCCGACTGAGCCCATTCCCTCCATTTTAAATGTAGAATTACTTATTCATCTTGGAGCCGTTAGAAGCTGGTAAACAGATTCGGCCGCCTGATCTCTCTCTCTCTCTCTCTCTCTCTCTCTCTCTCTCTCTCTCTCGCCACTCGAAGGTCCGGCCTCTCTGATCTTAAACTCTCTCTCTGCCCACACTGTAAAATCTGTCTCGTGCAGTTCGAACTTCGGAGTTGTCTGGGTCGTCTTTCTTGCGCACCATCTTCGGGGCTGTCCGAATCGTCTCTGTTGATTGACGGTACGTCTGTCGCTCCCGGTCTCCATCCCCTCTCTCTGCGCTGGATAATCTCTTGTCTGTAGTTCTCTCAATCGTCTCGTCTCTCCCTGGCGCGCCATTGACGGTACGTCTGTTGCTCCCGGTCTCATATGCTGGCTTTTCTCTCTCAGAACGGTCTCTTCGTTGTGTTTCCGTCGAATAGTTTGTTTAAAATATTACCCGATGTTTCTCAGTCTCACAACAGATTGATCGATTTGCTCTCTGAAGATTTCGATCGTGTTGCTTTCAGTTATTCTGCAAATATCATCCGATGTTTCTGAGTCTCTGAATCGTTCGATCGATTTGCTCTTAAAAATTAGATAATGATCAGATAAAAAAGATTTGGTGTTCACTCGCTCAATTTGAGGGGTGTTTTTCGTTCCATTATATAGAGTTAATACAATCTTATAACAACTGAATCAAATTTTAAAAAAATAGTAGCAAATTACAATCTTTGTCGGTTAGCTCTGCACCATCTAAAGTCTGGCTCGTGATTCACTACTTTTCTTGAATTCACTTCAGCTGTGTTTATTTTTATTCCACCTTCTGGTTTAGCCCATGTCTTCTCCGCTGTTTTAGTGCCTGGAAACCCCAGGAATTGCACATTTTACTTAAAGCCTAGTGTTTGTGTTTTTGACATTTTGTAACTGTTGCTCGTATAGAACTTTGTACTGAAAAATTCAGTGAATCGACTCCTCAAAGTTCTTCTGTCATGCAACTCGAAACAGCACGAAGCAACAACTACGAGAAAGCCCATTTGACCTATAGTCCGAACTCAGATTTTTACGATTTTGTAGCGATAAATTCATAATTGAATTTACTATTTTGTGTAATTTTTAGGGTTTTTTTAATATTTCATTAAATTTTCCCAAAAATGGCAAATATTATTGTGTTAACATCTTATAAATGGTATCGGCTGAACTCAAAGACCCTTTTTTTTTTTTTTACTGTTTATCACTCAGATTATGCTAACCAAATACGAAAATCATTATTTTAGAAATATACTTGGAGATAGAAAGTTTACAAATGAAATTTAGTTAAATCAATTTTAAATATTTTATGCTAAAATATAAATTTCTATAAGAATTTATCAAAGGACTATTTTAAATATTGAATTTTTTTTATCAACTTCTCAAATAAATAATGGAACCCTTCGAACAAGTTATGATACTAGGTAAGCCTGGTAATACATGCTGTTTAAACGTGTCATGTTTAAACGGGTTCGTGTCAAAAGTATCTCAACCCGTATACGAATTGTTTAATAAATGGGTCAAAAACTTCAAATACGAACACGTCTCGTTTAAGACCAAGTTAACACGACACGTTTAATCCGTATAATTAAATATGATGGTATCATTATAATTATAACTTAATATATTTAAATGAGTTAATGAATTTGACACATAAACATATAATTAAAGAGGTTTAATCATATTGTGTTGAGTCACGCGAGTTCAACTTAGTTTAACCCGTTTATGTAAACGATTTACGTTGGTCAATCCGTTGTTTAGACACAAAATCTGTTTAGGATCAATTCAGACCTGCTTAAGTCCGTGTCATGTCGTGTCAAAAATTGTTGGGCTAATATTAGGAGTGCTAGGGATTAAATTGAGATAGTAGCATTATGACACTTGATTATGGGGTTATTTTCTTGTCTGTATGTTTTTTGATTACGAGCTACTGGTTGGGTGATACTCATTGCATTTAAAATATCATACTTATTTTATAATATAAAAATAAAATATAATCATAAAATACAAATTATTAATGAGCAACTTCGTTAAAAACTAAAGAAAATGTATTTTATTCGATCCAAATATTTATTTTTTATTTTTCAAAACTGAGTGATGTTTGTAAATTATCTTAATTTACATATTTATGAACGAGCTGGCTAGCGAAAAATATTCAGGTCATACCAGCGACTAAACTAATTACTTGGATCATATCGATAATTATATATAGGTATTTGATTTTATGCGGCTGACAAAATGCCACCGTAGTATTAAATACAATGGGTATTAAAATGTGTGAATATTAATGAAGAAGAGATATTATTATTTTATTTTTTGTAAACAGAGTTATTGTAGTATTTATTAGTAATAATATTTTGAAATATATTTATAATTTATTTGTACAATTTATTAATTTTTTGAAGGAAATATATTTAATAATATTATTATATTTTTTTATGTATCATTACAACATTTTATTGTTTTACCTTCCTCGTAAGTATCCCTTCGTGTCACACATGGCAGTAAAGTAGCAGTTCATTTTCTCAGCAATATTTGTCTATGTGTAATTTTTTAAAAACTTTTCTTACTTTTTTATGAATTTTAAACAAATTTCCAATTAAATTTTTAGATTTTCTTTTTTTAATATTTATTTTTATCTTTACGTTTATTATATCTTTCATAACTTTTTAAAATTTTTTTACAGTTTTTTCTAGTCTTTATGTTTTTATATTTTTTCATATATTATTTTTTTACAATTTTTTAAGATGTTTTTACAATAAAAACATAATTTTTTTAGATGTTTTTACATGTCTCGAGTCTTTCCTACTATGCTCAGGGGGGAGCTTCTGCATGATCTGCAGGTTGCCCTGTAATTTCCAAGTAAACATTCACTGTATAATACATATATAATGTTCGTTTGTTGTGTAAAACTCTATTAGATCTTGACGCATAAAATTTTCACAATTCTCGAGATTTAACTTTATATGAGTCAATATCTAAATGGTAATTTACACGACAAGCTTGTTATACACGCTAACGTTCCTGCCAACATAAGCAATGTACCAAAAAAATTTAGTGAGCTGTGAAGTGAATCTTTTCATAATTACCCTTTGCTTTTGTGGAGCCCAAAAAATTGCAGCCAATCACAAATGGCCACATCACTTATCCGATATATTAAATATCTAGTTAAATGTGGTATTACTGTCTCGGATAAATTAAATTTCATAATTTTCTTGACACTTAAACGCACAGCACGTGTCATCGGAAAATAATCATATACAGTAAAATATCTGTGGCTAACCGGTACAGTTGATATTATCTGAAATAAATAAATACAATCTCAGATAATGTGTATAATATCTTGTACAGATAAATACATAATATTATATCAACAGAAAATCAAGAGGATACACAATATTTCTGATTAGTAGATAAAATGAGATATTATCTACTAAAATCTGGGAGATTTGCTGGGCCTTTGGGCTTGGTTCAATGAGTTTGTGGAGATCTTGGGTGAGGAGCTTGTGTGGCTTGATCTCGCACGAGCACCGATTCTGGAGTCACCAGGGCCAATGGGCTTGATCGTTGAATCTGCTTTGTGGTCTCGAGCGTGGGTTAAAACAGCTTGCTCTCGATCGAGGTGGAATCACCGGGGCTTGTGAGCTTGATTTGGTGAATCCATGTTTCGAATGTCTTCGAGTTGGTAGAGCATTGATTTAATCACTGCTTTCATATGGCGAGAGTCAGCTGGTTCAAATCCAATAGTAGGTGGATTTCCTTTCCTATGAGACCATGGAGTGTGGCAGTTTGAGCATTTTCTCGGTAATTTTGATTAAAAGTAAATTAAAACCAGACTTTAAAAAGTCTCTTTCATCTAAATGCCTCTGCTGCCATCCCTTATTTTACATGTAAGTGACATCTCTGCCTCGTTGTGCCTTCTCCAGTAACCACAAGGATATAGGGACTCTATATTTCATCTACTGTGCCATTGCTGGTGTGATATACTACCATCTTCAATCCCACAAACCCAACCTGCAAAATTTAGAGATATGCGATCAAGTTCTCCGGAGGCATATCAATCAATTGATCTCTTGAATTTCCATCGTGGAATGCTTCAGTCAAACTCTTCAGAAAAAAGAAATGCCTATTCCGAGAGAACTCCGATAGGTGAGAGAGAGAGAGAGAGAGAGGAGCGTTGTGCAGAGGATGCAGTCGTTGGATGCTCGACCAGCTTCCAACGGCTCCAAGATTTTAAAACAAATTGTTCAATGTATTGGGCTTCGATTGGGCCTCCAATTGGGAGATCTCCGCATGGGCTTTTCTTGTGGATCTATGGGCTGCTAATCCTGAGCCCATAATAAAAGCAGTTCAAGTGGGTAAAATACCAATACAACTCAGTTATTTTTAGATTTTTTTATTTTTAAAATTTTATTAAAAATAATAAAATGAATAAATTTTGTTAGGAATAAGTGGGCCTAAAGAAGTCCTTGAGAGAGAAACTCTTGTGTATAACAAGTATAGAAAAATAGAATTAAGTTATATTTAAGTTTTTTTTTAGAATTTTATTAAATATCTTAAAATAGCCTAATACCACGTTACACTCAATATTCTTTCCCTTGGAGGACCTAACCATGAGAGGACAAAAAAAGGCTCAGCAACAACACCCGACAAGAAATCAGGGTTCGATGAGCCTTTACCTTAAAAGGATAAAAAGGCTCGACCAACCCTCATCTTGGAGAGCCGGCGAACATCATTATAAGGCTAGCGCTTGATGCGCTTCACTTTGAGGTGGAACTCTTATTCTTGGACATACAATTTCTAGATGATGTAGTAAGCCGTCCCAAGGCGAGTCCTCTCTTATACCGACTTCCTCGAAGCGTATGGTAACACAGTGTAGATTCCGTGGACACTCATCAGGGAGACTGAATGTTACGTTAGTTGTTGGACCAAATTTCATGAGCCAACCCCCCCCCCCCCCCCCCCCCCCAATGAAAGAGCGTGAGTTTAGTCTCCACAAATTCCCATGAGTGGCCGGTTTTTCCAATCCAAATGGTTTTCGGATGGTTTCCAACTGGTGTGCTAGGCCCTGCAGTGTTCCAATTCTCCGAGCATTCTGGCTTTTTTGGATTACACTCTTCTTCTCATAGGTAATATTCGGGAAAGCAGAGGAGAGCACACGGAAGGGTACCCATTTGTTTGCTCATGCAGCAGGCATCTTTTAGGTGAAGCCCATTCATGAAAGCCATTTCAGAATAATCTTTAGTTGTCCCTGCCTGACCACGTTCTTTCAAATTGGAAGAATAGGAAAGAGTTGCATTAACAAATGCTACAATCTTTGTGTATTATTGGCTTTATAAAGTTGATCGTGTACATGATATTCACTGCTGCTAAGTTATGGTGGCTCACGTGCTAGTACCAATCCACATGTTCGGATGAGTTCCTTGGCTGCTTCTTCGGCTTTCTGTACCGATTGTTCTCGAATCTTGCCTTGACTATTAAGGAGTAGAGGAGGTCGGCTTCAGCTGAAGTATCATATGGTGCATCAATGATGCTGCAAGGGAAAAGGAAGGCAGATGAAACTTTACTTAAAAGCCGGATATTGAAAAAACCTCGAACAAACCGAAGCATGAATCCTGAGAAGTCTTAGCCACGTTGACATCAAACGTGCTCACCTGTCAAGCAACTCCTCCAGAATAATCCTCTGCGATGGGGTAACATAGTAAATGCAACTTCTTGGGCATTGAGCAACTGCAGCCTGAACCTGATAGTCTTCACCTGTTCCTGGTAATAAAACAGTGGCTTGAGATGATGAAAAACCGGCAAAATGATGCAACTGATCTAGATCAGTACACCACTTCTCCAGAGCAAAAGCCAGGAAGACCGGTCAAATAATTTCTGCCTATCACCAAGATACCTTCTATTTCTAAATTTGCGCTCACAGAAGGCAGTGTTTAAAGGTACATAAGGCATAAGCAGGAGCAACAGTTAAGCAAGCAGAAATACACGCAGATTCAGTACAGGACCAACTCACCCTGCGAAGAGGCCCTCGCAGTACCCGTGTAGGTAGAAAATGTGAAAGCTTGAGGAGCTGTTTTGACACATGGATATGCACACCCTGCAGAGAATTTGCCAGAACGAAAATTGCAACTCACAGAGAAGATTAAAGACATACGAACGGCACTTATCGTAGGTGATAATTCCAATCAAGGCCAAGCAAGATGAGCAGGCATATACAGTAAGTACGCCACTATCAGCAAGTGGATTTAGGCTTGAGAAACAAAGGGGCTTGATTCGAGTTACCTTTGCCCGCACAAAGAAGTTCATTAACAAAGAGATTGAGTGCTTCACATTCCGGTTTATCGAAAGGATCCAAGCATTCTCTGCAAAATCATATGCATCTTTCAATATGTTGCATGACCGCACTGAGACACCGACACCCAGTTTATGCAAAATAGAATATGGAAGCACAATATCTTTGGCAATATCTTATCTTTCACTACGGAGCAACAAAGAATATCTGCAATTTTGAATTTATCACCCAGAGAGCATGCAAGAAATCGAAACAGCACATTCTCGAGAGCCCTGATGCCCGATTTTTACCTCTCGATGATCTCAGACCGGCTGTAGTTGGACAGTATCTGCACATATTTTTCCTCACCACTTAGTTAACAGTCACAATTAAAGTTTGAAGAAGCAGACCTAACCCTAAAAGTTCAGACCCACAAACATGCTCAGAGGATAGCGGACAATATTAACAGGCCGACACTGTAAAGTAGAGTATTCCTCTAACATGATACAAAAATGGTGTTACCGATTGCACAGAATGCATAAAGGAGGATTTTTTGACAGAAGATTGCAACAAAAAAAAAAGTTTTTTTAGTTGAACTTGAGCTCTATTTCTAGACTCCACTTGAAACATGATTCCAAAGAGGAGTAAACGTTGGGGCGCTGGGTACCGAGATTAATACCTGGTATGCCTGAATCACGCGGCGGATCATTGTCTCGGAATCTCCATCTCTTCTTACATCGGGATGATACTGCTTCACCTTCACATCAAAATTCGAAAATCAAGGTATCAGTGGACTTAACATATATACGAAACACACCAGAGAAATAATTTGTGCCCGGAAGAGGGAAATTTCATGATACTTTGGCTCTGAAAGCGGCTTTGAGCTCGGCTGCCGAGCAACTTCGTTCGACTCCGAGGACATCGTGAGCTGATGAGGTGGAGAGAGGACCGTCCTCTCCTGTTCTCCCTCTGCAGTTCGCCGCAAGCCGAGGTCTCAAAGGAGACGGCAGGCAGGGCTGAGAATGGGACGCAGGTGAAGTATTACTCGGCGATAGGGTTTGGGAGAATGGAAGAGCTGTAGGAGCAGAACCGGGGAGACGAAGAAACTCCATATCTCTTACTCTCTCTCTCTCTGGCTCTGGTTTTTCCATGGTCGAGCTGAACTGAAGAAGACGACGACGACGATGGCTCCAACGACACCGTTTTTGCCTCCGGTGCCGCCATTTCCCAAAAATGGATTAAAAAAGGAGAGAAAATAAGAGAGACGAAAAACTGCATTCGAGAAGAACTGAACCTGAAGATGGAATCGAATTTGGTTTGAATCGGTTCTCTCCGAACTGGTTTCTCATTTGGTGCAGTTTTTTTGAATGAGAAGCAGCTCGGTTAATCTCTAAATGTACTTAATGTAATTAACTAGTTCGAACTGAACCGAATTATTTAATACTAGAATAATACAAAATACAATTTCAAAAGAATTCGATGTTGTTCGAACCGAATTGGACCATTTTAGAATCAACTCAATTCAGTTCGAACCAACTTCAAATCGAAATTGAACTGTTTCAAAACCAATTTCGGTTCCAACTAGTTAACTGAATTGGTTTCTCACACAAACCTATTACAGTTCATGTTTATTATGCTAAATCAAACCGAATTGGTTCTTTTGGTTAGGTTCGAAACCAGTTTTAGTGCTAAATTGGTTTAATAATTGGTCTAAACCAATCCGTTTTTCACACAAACTAATTACAGTTTATTCTTGATACACCGAACGAATCAATTGAATTGATTCTTTTGGTTAGAAACCAATTCGTGGGCCAAACGAGTTTTTGCACACCCCTACCTCCAATTCATTCAAGCTCCTACATTCGAAAAAAGGAATCACATGTCACCTGGACTGATTCATAAAATTTATTTAGGGGAACGAAATTTTATAAAAGAGTAATATGACGAATTCGGAGAGGCGGGATAGGATTATTTAACCAAAGTATAAAATCTGAGCTTAGAATTCAAATCGATTTTTGATCCAAGATGAATCTTGCAGGGCCCAAATTGTGGCAGGAGATAAACTTAGGGATCAAATTTAGATGGCGCAAAAAAAATGTGGTGTAGATTCGACCCGACCCGGATCCAGATCCCGTCCGGCCAACAGAGCAGTATAAATATTCAAAGCTTTCGCGGCAACGGTCTTCCTCTGTTCCTTCCCTCTATGCTGAGCCGTCACTGCTCTCTCCCCATCCCTGTGATCGTTCAACTGTCTGATGATGATGATTCCTTTGGTAAGTCAAATCGGGTCGACTCTCTTTCTTCACTGGAAACAAAGGGCGCCTGCTTTGGCTCCTGCTGCTTTCTGGGTTCCGTGGCCGTCAGAATTTGATCAGTCCTGGCTGTAAATTTGATGTTGCCGTCCCTGAGCTAGCTGGTGAAGTGCTTAACCCACAATTTAGCTTGAAACTAATTGGGATTCTTACGGTTCTTGCTTTGCATTGGCCTAGAAAAGTTTGCATTGAAGCTTTCGAACATTTATTTTTGCGGGTCGGAGCCGATTCTGTTATTCCTTTTCTTTTCTATTCCTCTAAGCAAGATCCGATGGATTCCATCCCCCATTACTCTTTATCCTTGCAATAAGAGGTGTTTCTGTGTTTTGAGATTAAATGCTGATGATACGTAAGAAAAGTTGTAATCTTGACGGGTTTTTGTGGCATTTATCTATATACAGAGGTGCTTGTGCTATATACTTATTCTGCAGAATCGGGTTTCACATGAATCGACACTCCTGGTTGGAGAAATCAGATTATTTGTCAGCAAGATTATGTTTCTGGAAAAGGTCGGATGATTACTGGTAGATCCACTGACATTGATCCAACTGACAGGGATCCCGGCCCGCCACTTGAAACAAACCTGGCCCTTGTCTAGCTTAAGTGACCATGTTTCTGCAGAGTTTCCTTTTTCAAGTAGCTGCTAAGCATCGACGGCCCCAAGTGACCCTGCATGTCTTTGACGAACCATGTTGTTCTCCATCTTTTCACCGCAATCTTGATACTCAGAGTGCTGAATCTAGGTTTTTCTGCCTCGCAGATAGATGGTGCGGGCCCTGCATCGTCCCCTTGGAGACCAGAATTGGTGACTGCCTCTTCAAAGGGCTGGTGGAATTCAATAAACAGAAAGCAGCGGGTGAGTCCTGACTGTTTGTTGACTGCGTTTTCCTATCAGCTTAATAGATAGACCCTTAACTGAAATATCTGTCTCGCTTTTCCATTGTTTTAGCCAAGAGAATTGATAAGATTGCTTGGGTCCAAGTGGAGCGAGGGTGAGCTGCTAGATTTCTATGAAGCATACAGGGAGCTGGGCCAAGATTGGGTGAAGGTAAATATATTGCCGTGTCCAAATAGTTTGGCAATCTGTAGTTGATTTTTCTGTAAGTCCCCGAGTCTTTTCTCTGAACTGCTGGACTCACACATCGCAATTCTATGTTCTCTGGTTAATGAAATAGCATTTTCGCTTATCGATCTCCTTCCATGTTGCTTGCTATCTGCTTTTCTTAAATAGGTGGCTGCTGGGATTGGTGGTCGAAGGACCAAGGAGATGGTAGAGACACTGTATTACATGAATAAGGTTTAAGGATTAAACCCCCGTGTTGATTCAACAATGATTCTAAACTTGATCACACGCAGAATGCGAACCGGTTTACCATTACTTCTATTTCTTTTCAGAACCACAGTGTACATTTTCTGAGTTAATCTATTCCCCCGTGCAATGCAGGCATATTTGTCACTCCCAGAGGGGCCGGCTACTCTTTGCGGCTTCATATCAATCATGATCGATCGCTATAACTTTTTGGTGGGTAAAAGTTTGTCTAGGATGTCTCTTGAGACTATGAACGAATTATATGTGTAAAAGAAGGCCTTGGTCAGCATCCATGGGTGCCCTCGTGTTTCTATGACAAAGTAATGCTGACGCTGGTTGTCTACAATGATCCTTGTTTGGAATGTGTTAAAGACCGTTCATGTCATCCCACGAAAGCGACTCACTCACTTGCTGCACTGCATTCTACCTCAAGTAGACTGACTAATTCTGTCTCGTGTAAATTTCCAGGAAGAATACGAAGAACACGGGGCTTCATCGATACATGATGCCAAGGACGGTGACAATGCACAAAGGACAGATTGCGCTTTGAGCAAGGGTTCAAAAAGAGGAGCCTCTCCCCAAGTATCTCAAACATTTTCCAGGAGAGTGAAGCGCGTCAGATTTAAACTCGGTGGGAAGGTATTAGAGACAACTCAAGAACGCAGCGATACTACCAAGCGATATATTGGCTTAAAAATTCCCAGTGATGGTGTGAGGCTCTATGACAAAGATCCAGAGGCTCTAAGAAAGCATTATTTTGGAGGTACTCTCTGTCAGCTTTTCTCAGTATGGCATTGTCTGTTGTGGCCACTCTTTCAGTCCACTGGAGGGATAAGAGTGGATCGTTTTCTTCGGTGCTTAGATCATTCACTCCCAAGAACAGATTTTTTCGCCGTGCTACTCTTCTAATGTAATCTGGATAGTTTGATCATTCCTCTGGAAGATCGATAGAAAACTGTCTGTCTCAGTTTCTCATGCATATATCCACACCCGGAGCCTCTATGAGTAGCACTTTCAAAGCACCTTTGAAAATATTGACACTCTTTGATTGCTTTTTCTTTTTCTGCTACACTTAAATTCATCCCATGTTTTTGTTACGATCTGCGTAATCCTTTTACCATGTTTTATGCAGATGATGAAAGAATTCCTCTCGTTTGTGAAGCATTACTCGAGTTGTCAATGGGGAAGCCACGAAACATAGTTTTAACCGGTAAGTAGTTTATGGCTTATGTTCTGTCTTTGTTATGATTTGCCAAGCCCGATGGCGATGTCGCGGTCACAGACTAGGTAACAACCTCTTCAATAGACAATGTTAGACCGCATGAATGACAAGTCGTGTTGACAATGTCTACATAGACCGAGCCACAAAGGGCTGCGTGACTGGCATGAGACCATAACCTTTCCGATCCCTGCAATAACCTTTCGGGTCTTCAGTGTCGTTGTGCTGCAGACTCTATCTACTATTGATATCTTCTTCTCCTTTTATGTGCAGGAGAATCTTCTGAAGCAGTCGCAAGGAGGAGACACAACCACGGCTGTTGAAGACGAAGTCGACCGAACCTGAAGCTCGTAAACCGGCTCTCTCCCGGCGGCGCTAACATCAACACCTTCTCCAAAATCGAATAACCCGCCAACGTACCAGTTGAAGCAAGCTCAGTCAACCTTCTTGAACGCTGTATACGCCTGATACCAAACGACAGTCTCAACGAGAGCCAACTGAAACTATCTCAATCCTACATGTAGTTAGGTAGGTGTACATCCTTCCATAATCAAATGACAGGTTTGCTACTCAACCGGTACAGCCTTTTCTTCTCGGCTTCCGCAGTTCATTCTTCCCCGGAGATTCTTACATCGTCTCAGTTCATCACGTCATCCTTAAACTCTACTAATAAATATTCAATACGTCATTATAAAATGTCATGTCACATTTTTCTGTCAATTAATAATATTTACTTTTTAAATATATTTGCTAACGTGTCAAACATTTATTGGTTAAATTCACCACGTTATCTATATGTTCAGCTCACCTAATAATTTCTCATCTTTTCCTATAGGAATCAATTTTTTTTTAATAATGAGTAGTTTATTTTCGTTTCATCGTAGGTATGAAGAATATGTTATATAAACAAATTGGTTTGAAAAATTATGACATCGATCGGTCATGATTTACTCATATTTCTGACTCGACGAATTTTCATTTGACATATTACTTATGCACATCCGATAAGTTTATTATAATCAAAATATTAATAGAATTTATATATTAATAATGGATAATTGAATTATATTAAAAATTTATATGTAAATTAAATAAAATATTCTTACTCTTATGATATAATTAAAATAATAAAATGTAAATTTAAACTATCAAAAGACATAAAAAAAATCCTCAATATTTCTATATAATAGTATATAGAACTAGAAGTTGGCCCGCATAAAGTACGGATTTTATTATTTAATAAATTTGATAAAAAAATAAATATCAAAGTCTTAATTACAATTTTTGAGAGATAGAATTTAGTAAATTTTTCATATAGTGAAAAGGATGAAAAGGAAAATTACAGTAAAATAATGGAGAAAAAGAAAGCGAGAATGGTGAAATTCTTGATCCGTAGTTATACGTCAGTAAATTTACTATTATATTTCTATTTTTCTTAATCTAAGTCAGTAAAATTTATATTGATATATTGACATGTGAGTGGATAATTTAGAAAAGTTGGGAAAAAAAAAGTACTAAAACCATGAAAAAGTATCCACCATCAGAAATGGATAAGGCTAATCAAATTTCGAGCAATTGTCACCAACTCCTCCCCCTCTCACCCGCTGCTCATGCGGTGGAAAGAGCGAACAAAACAAATGGCACTCTTACGACACCGCTGTGACAGCCATTCCCTCCGTCGGATCTGCACGGCTCGGTCCGGCGGAGACGGTGAAGATCGCTCTCAGGAGGTCGCAATGAATCGGCCGGAGACGAGATCCCCCTCCGAGCAGTTCGCTCCGCTGGCGTCCACTTTCCGGAGGAGGATCCTGGTCGGGGTCGGCTCGGCTTCGCTCGTCGCCGTCGGGGCTAACTTTGTCGGAGTCACGAGCTCCCTGCTGGGTTTCTTCCCGGAGGGCGGCCGGAATCTGAAGCTGGACGTGCTGTATCCCATCAAAGGGTACAGTCGATGCATCGAGGCGAGTGAAGGATTCGGTTAGTAAGTTCGGTGACCTCGTTATCTCGTCTGAATTTTTTCCGTTAAACACCGACATCTAAATTATCGCATGGATGGCGTGACATCTTCATGCTGGATTCGATCGTATACTTAGGTTTTCCTGATAAAAACATCGGAGGAGACTGATGATGGTAAATGTTTGACGCATTGATGTTCTTTCAAAGATATTTGCTTCAACTTAACTTACTATATCATCCGTAATCTTAATAATAAATATTTAATATATTTTTATTTAGTATTATATTATTTTTTATTTATTAATAATACTTATTTTTAATTATAATTTAAAATATCCACTTATATTTTTCGTTTGGTTGGACCAAAGAAACCCCCTTCTAAGAGAGATTGCAAACACAACAAAATAAACCTAAGAGCTTTTAAGTACCGGATGGAGAATGACAAGTATATTATATTGTAGTGTTAATATAGTATCATGAACTAATAAAATTTAATTATTTTAAATATTTTAATAAAATTTAAAGGTGAAAAAATTTAAAAATAACTTAATTTAATTGACTCATGACACCATATAAATACTGTCACGTAATATACTAGTTCTATGAGACTTTCTTGGAGAAAAAAAAAATAAATAAAAGACACGTGGAGTTTCGTTGGACGGAAAACTTGAAGGGTAGGGAGAAAAGGCATGGCATGGATCATTTGATTTCCTCCTCGAACCCGACCGGAGGATTCACGTAGTGAATCTAAAAATTGAATCGACTTTTACAGGACAATCGAGAACCGGAATTGCTCTCTCACAATCTACGAGAACCAAAAAAAAAAAAAAGAACAAAAAAGAAAAGTTAATCGAACTCTTGTCAGGCAGGGCGCAGTTACGGCTCTCCGATCATATTTTCAATGTTTCATTAGCAATAGCATGTCTGTTCCGATCCAATGGTCACTGTGGCTTGATTGAACGACAGAATTCATCTACCCAGAAAGCTGGGTTGAAGATCAGACTGTGTTTTACCGAGCCGTTCGAAAGGCGGAGCTCGAAAGATCCCTCGATCCGCCGCCCCTTAGCAACACTTCTCGGCGACGAGAGAATGTGAACGAGCCGATCATCGCATTCGGTCCACCGGGTACCAGCGGGGAGCTCAATGTCAGCGTCATCGTATCGCAGGTCCCGCCTGATTTCTCGTAAGCACATCTACCAGAGTGCCTCTACATTTCTCATAACTGCCACAGCTTATCAGATGAAATTCATGTTCATACAGAATCGAAGCTTTTGGGGGACCGAAGGAAGTCGGTGAGGCCGTGCTGCAGACTGTCACAGCATCAAGCCGCCGTCCGGATGTGACCGGAAGCTTGATCGAGTCAAACCTAAGAGAGGATCCATCAACCAATGTGAAATACTATGAGATCGAGTTTAAGGTCAAGAGCCCAGCATTTCAGCGGCACAACCTTGCTGTCTGCTGCGCTCGAAGGGGCAAGCTGTTCACCCTGAATGCCCAGTCGCCAGAATCAGCCTGGCCTACCATGAAATCGGACTTCTCCACAATCGCGACCTCTTTCAGGGTTACTTCCTGATGTGCGAGAAACCGGGACAGCAATTTTTCATTAGTTAAACCCAGCACATGTATTCAGACATCTCCCGAGCAATTATCGGAAATAAAAGCATTCTTTTTCCTCATCATTTTTACCAGAACTTTGTTTCCAGGCACGACTGAATACTTCTAACGAACTGGCTAAAGGTTCAATGTGAAACCACATCAACATAGACATATGGACATACATATATATGTGCATTCTAGACATCCTTTTTCAGGGGCAAAGTATCTGCTTTCGCTGGTCATTCTCTCCAAGTTCTCCGAGACCATTGCAGTAAGACATGGATCCTCAAACCAGAGCTCTGTACTGAATCTGCAAATATCCAGAGCAAATTTCTCGAATGAATCAGAACGCAAGTTCTCTTATATGTCCATCGAGACGAACATATACGGTTGCACAAAAGCAAGAGTTGAACATCTGCAGACTGCACCTTCTCTTTTTCATCGACTCTTTTTTTTCCCTCTTGCCAATCCAAAAGAGGCTCACTCTCTATAACTAAAAGACATAAGCGTGTCGCCCCTTACATGGAACCGACAGGTTCCAGGTTTGGTTATCAACAGTGAGACTTTTCATGTCCATTGATTAACCTCCTCCTACCCTTTATGGGCTATAGGCCTCCCTTCTAACCAGGAAAAAATAGCCATTAAACTCTTCAACGCAAACTTGAAAGTAAAAGGGGATGGTCGCTTACTTTGGATCGAGAACAAGCTTCTGCACTTCTTTGATGGCTGAACTAGCAGCGTATAGCGAAATCTTGCCCACCTGCATCACAGCCCAATTTTTAGCCTCTCAGAAATCTGCAGGCAATAGCCCACTACTGGCTAAAGAAAACAGGAAACACTATGTTTCCAAGGGGAAGGTTTCATTGCCCGACCTCGAGGGTTTGAAATTTTGCTTCATGGTCACTGGGAAGACAGCGGACCTGTTGAGCTAATCTCGCAGCTTCCCCTAAACTCTCAGGCGACAAGAAGTCGAGGGCCACAAGAACCGTGGACTGTTTTTAATCACAAAAGGAGAATTAGTTACATAGAAGTTTGAACTCCACAAGTGTGGATCGATCAGAAGCAGACTTGCCTGGAGATTTCTCATTTGGAAAGGGCACCCAGCAGGGATGAACACAGCCTGTCCCACATGCTGCTCAAATGTCCATGGCTCTATACCTGTGAGAGATGTGATACTTTAATAAAATGAAGATTTGCTCCCCTTTTCTTTTTCTTTTTCTTTTCATTTTCTCGTGTAAGATTCTTTTTTCTTATAGAACATAAATGAACAACATGGAGAATTGCGTTGATAAACATATCAAAAAATCGCAACTTTCCCATAGAGATGAGCATGATCGTCCCATCTGCAGCATATCTTGCTACAGCTGGATGAAAAATTTAACCTAAAAAAGATCCAAATATATTTGCTTAAACCATGCTAGTCAAAATCTAGGGCCATTGCAATTAACAACCAGTCTAATATAAAGAAAGCCTCTTGCCATAAAAGACCAAGGGAGGCTGGCTAATGCTCCTTACCAAACTCTTCCTTCAATTTTCTCTTGTGCTGACTTCTCAGATATATTGCTTCATCGAAGAGAGGATGTTCTACCTGAAAAAATTGAAAAATGTATCTGGAGTTGGAAAACCAATAAAAGTTTGTCCTGTTACTTGATAGAGAAACAAATGCAAGAAAACTTACTATACAGTTTAAACTGCCTGGCTTCCCAAACTCCTTACGGTGTTTCTGCAAATATGCAATCAACTGGGGTACATCTTGCCGCCGAAATACATCCCACAGGACTCCCGACAGAGCACTATCAGCACTCTCTCCATTAGCATTACTTTCACTTTCTTTGTTGTTCATTGTTTCAAGTTCGTTTGCAGCCAAATATCCATTGCCACCTTCTGTTCCACCATGCCCATTGAGATGAAAATCAGGCAAGCTTTCTTCACTTGAGCCTCGCACAACATCCCCAAGATGCTCTTTTCTATTAGAATGTCCACCGGAGTTCCAAGTCTCTTCATTTGACTTACACTCATGGTTCACGTCACAGGTATGTGCCAACAGATATACCTGAAATGCATCCAGACAAGCTCAAGTCATATCTTACATTCACCAAAGATGACAGATGAAATAACAACTAATAACTAACAATCTGCATGTTTCCAAAACCAAAAAGGCCAAATTTATCTGATCAAAGTGACACTACGGAGCATTTAAAAAAAATATCACCACTGATGTGACCTGTAATTTGACAATTTACACGCTTCTAATACACTCCATACAGACTCTAGTAAACAAAGAGAAAAACTATGCAATTGAAAGCTTTAAATTTCCTTTTACCTGGTAATGAAATGAACAAAATTCAACAGTAATATGCCTTGATAACCAACATGCAAAAACTAAGGGGCAAGAAAGTTACCATATCACGCATCTTGTAATGGAGATTGTTCACCGAATCACCTCTGTCTAGTTCATCCTTGGTCCCATAAGAAATGGATATTTTTGGTCCAACATCATTCTGCAAGGAATAATGAGGCAGCTTTGCCGCCACATTGAGGACTCCCCACTTGGAATGAATATATTCAAGCAATGGAAATTTAGTGATAAATTCAGTTCTCTGGTACATTAGAAACTCTTCAGAGGCACTGGGGGAAGGCCAATCCTTCAACTTCAACAATTCTGGCAAACCATTGGACCGGATGCACCCCTCCGAGTAGCCCTTCATGAATTGTTCAAGCTCAATATCAGTCTGGCCACATTCACAGACAATGTTAGCTTTTCACATGCAACAGCTTAATTTACAATTCTAATTCACTGCATAGAAGACCAAAACCAAACAATAACAAAAGTTGGAGGCAAGAAGAATCAACCTCAGAATTAGTTAAGCAATCAATGGCCTTCACTTTCCTGTTATCACCCTGTTTTCTCTCCTCTGCAGTCTCCTGAATCCCTCTCCATATAACGACAGGATCCCAACTTAAAATGCATGAGCTGTCCCAAACTTGTTTGACAACTATCGGTTCACCCTTAGACCAGTGTTCTCTGAACATGCCAATTCCTCCAGTTTTGAGATCTTCAGATGCAGGGCAATACAAGGTATTATCGCCATCCTCTCTATAAGCACATTGCTTTAGGTGGCAATGGTCTATTTCATCTGTCAGCTTTTCAATAGCATCATTAACTTTACAGCCAGTAACCATTTCCTCCACATTTTTCACAAGTTTTGCAACCCAATTCATCTTGAAGATGCGGCTCAAATTAAGGGCTCGGTAACCACAGCCACCATAATTTCTAGGGGGGCAAGGAATAGTGCCATCAGCACCAGCTTTCCAGTCAGGAAATCTCTCTGTCAAATTTATTCTCAGATTGGATCCCTTTAGTGGATCTGATGCATTTTCTGTGCTTTCATTGACACCATTCTCATTTCCTAATGGTGTTTCCACTGCTTCCTCCTTAGATGCTTCACGAAGATCCTGACAGCAGTGAAGGCATAGATCATACATGCAATGTGCACAGTGGCGATGGTAATCAATGATTGGAGTTCGACAAATATTGCTGCACAGAAACACATCTAATGAAAAAATATCCCTTTAAAGAAGTGATTTGCAATTCTCATTTACTAGGATGGACATATTCACTTCTTTAAGTTAGAAGGGAATATGAGAAACACAACTGAGAGATATTCATATGTGAAATCTAATACTCACAACTTTCACTTGAAATAATATATATATATATATATAGCATATCTATTTCTAAACATAGATAGCATATACAGGGAAACAACGAACCAGCACATCTGTTCATCTTCATTCAGTTTTGCCCTAGCGAGACTTATTTCAGCTCCTGCAAAGAACCTCAAGTGTTCATGACTCATGCAGACTTGAAGTTTCTTAAATCAATATCTAGCACAGAAATCAAGTATCTTACCGAGTATCACTTTCTCCAGTTCTACTTCAGAGCATTGCTCATTATGGATCTGCTTAATGACAGGTCGCACAGAGGACAACAAGGAGTAGAGATACTGTAATTTATCAAGGACAGGTATCTCCCGTATTTTTGTCTGCAAGATGTCAACGAAGAAAACATCTAAAGGAATTCTAATTTAAAAGTCCTGGAAGTATCCATTTATTCACAATTCATGGCCCTGCAGTCTGGAAGATGTACCTTAATAAGAATATCAGCACGCAGGCACACTTTACAATTGCAAGCACCGCGACAGGCAGGGCAAGCCTTTTGAAGTTCTTCCAGCGGAATGTTTGAATAACTAGATATTTTAATCACAAAATGTAAACATGCTAATATTTATCAGAAGGAGTGAGCTATTTATATTATGTTCAAGTGACATTAGTCTCCTCACCATTGAGAAATGCAGCTATCACAATAACCTCTCCGGTCACATTTGATGCACCAAATAATGCGGTCCCCATAGCTGCACTGGCACTGATGGCAAGTCAACCCACCAGCATCCTCAGAAGAATCCATGCTTCCATCAGAGTCCTCCTGAAACAAACACGCTAATCATACTTGACATATTATCTTAGCGACTGAATAATAAATACAAACAAATAAATCTTATGATAATTGAAGAAAACTTAGGATCAAAAAAAATGAAATGGAATTACAATGTTTCAATTAGGATGCCCCCATCAAGTATGAGGTTGTCCAGCTATTTTCCTCATTCTACAATCTTGACTATATATTGGCACACAGAAATGGAAAAGTGTTCTGGAAGTGAATTTGTTAGTCTTACTTAAAATAATGCTGCACCAGCAACAGAAAAAAGAACTCATTGCCAATATTTGCACAAACAACCCACCTACAGCTTATCTTGAGCCAGGTGACTCTTTGCTAGCTAAAGACCATTATAAAAAGTTATGACCTTGTTGAGATTTGAGAACAGGGATAGTGATATTCATATTAAATTCTGATAATGGGAAAATGCAATTTTTTTGTCACAGTAAAGTCACTTAATGCAATTTCCAGCCATCTCACTCAATTAAATTGTTCCAACATAATATAATAGACACATTACAAAAAAAGAACCCGCCAAAAAAAGCTTCTGAGATGTACCAAAAATCAACTCACCGTCATGGGACTAGCATCAAAGCTCCTTTGTGATCTGTTCTTCGAAGAATCGCCTGCAGCATGGGCTGCTGTTCTCTGCCTCAAGTCCTCTTCAGAGTCTTCGGTATCTCCATCAGAATCAACTCCAGCCCTTGTGAAATTATGCAAGGACAGGCTCCTTGTAGGAGTCATCTCTGGTGAATGTTGAAACTGATTTTTCTTGTACTTCTTCCTCGAGACTGGAAGAGAAGAATCCCCACCAGCCTTGCTTGTTAGTGGCATGTCAAAGTCATCCATCTCCACCTTACTCTCCAAGTATATATCACTTTCCCGTGATGACTTCCGATTGGCTTTCTTTATACTAGCTCTTAAAGCGGAATTAGCAGCCCGCTTCTTTGCTTGGATATAATGCTTCTCACATACTGTTTTATCAGGCATAGACATGGCAGTACATCTCCACTGTTTACCATCTGACCTCTTGCAACGCAAATCATCAGGTATCCCAAGGTTCTCCTCACCATTTCCAGAGCCTGATCGTGAAGGGTCCATAATATTCCAGTGACAGTATTAGCGTTGATGACTATACATGTACAACCATTTGCCAATACGATCAACCTGCAATTTTGCAGCTAAACCATTGAACTTTTTGCAAAAGAAGCTAGAATCAGCTCAGAAGATAGCAAGCCATCCAAAGTGAAAGAATCAACCATGCTGCACAAGATCATACAAATAAACTAATGCACACAAATATCATGCTTTCACCAAAAGTTACTATACCACTACCAATGTCAATCTATCAATCCCATTGCCGATTATCTATGTATTATCAGCATTTAGCGATAGAAAACCAGAGGACGGTTTAGAACAAAGCTCCAGTTTAACTACGAAGCGAATTCACTCATATCCTTAGCCCTTGCTTATATCAACCGTATCCCATTTCGGACAAGGATACCAAAGTATAGCTCAAGTTGCAACTTCTGACATGCAATGTGCAAATACAGAAGTGCTTGATGCAGGAAATCACACCTCGAGCAAGGAAATTCACTAGTTAAAAAGCAATCATTTAAACCGCCCAGCAGAATACGTGACAGGCAACAGATTCTCAGTCTAAGCACGATATGCTCTAAACCCAACAACCTCCTGCAACTGAATAGACACAAGGCTCAATCAGCGATTAGCAGCCAACTTTACCGAGAATCTGATCATACAAGCTAGTAGCGCGGAGAGGAAGGGAGAGAGCGCGAAGTCGTACCTGAAGCTAGGGTTTGACAGAGCTGAGCGGAAGCAAATGTCGGCGGTCTGAGCACTGGCAAAACCCTGTGGAGAGAAACCGGGGGAGCGCTACGCGGAGAATCATCCAGGTCAAAGGAGGCTGAGCTGAAGTCTTCAATGGAAGCCCCGCCACTTTGAATCTCCGGTACAACCGTCTGAGCGAACCAAGTCGGATTTTCGTCTCCTTCCTCGTCTGTCTGTTCACTGGTTTTTCTTCCTCCCCGACAGAAATTATATTTCCTCCGAAACTGTGAGACCGCGAATGACGAACGGCCCACCAGAAAGAAATGCCCCTGGTTAATCAATTATTTACATAACTGCCCCTGAGAGATAGTCGGAGGGAGTCTTCGGCTGATCCTTTCGGAGGAAAAATTCGCCCCCGTTTGCAGCATCGTGCTCTTCTGCAACTGCAACACTATCCCAGTTCTTTCCGGTCCCCGACTTCGCAAAGTGGGGAAATCCTTTGGTTTCACTGAGGCAGCATTCGGTTGGATGTGAAGTGCCGTATAAATTGTAACACACTTTTTACCATAATATTTAATTATAAAATTAACTGTAAATTGATATCACATGAGTTAAAGGTAGTTAATAAAAACCTTACATCTAAAACACGTAGTATTCTCGGACTTTATCAATTATATAACCCTTTTACATACACGGTACGTCTATCAAATTACATTATTCCAAATACCACAATCTTAAATTCTAATCCATTTTTCAGAAATTTTTTTTCATGTAATCTCAAATTGCTTGGTAATTTAATAATACTCGAACCGAACGCCTCTAATGAAATAAGCATCCCTTAATTTGTTAGAAGAAATGTTCTTTCCACTAAATTAAGTTAAAAACTTGTCAAATGGAATGCGTATTAATATACGATCAAGTAAATAAAATAAAATAAAAGGATAAAATCCTCATTAATTTCGATTCTATTTTGTTCCATGTGGTTCACGCGTAATATAAATGTGCAAATTTTGCAATTTATTGATATGTCATTTCTCTCAAAATTACTTCAATGTGTCCACGCTTCTTTGGCTATGAAATTACTTAAAAAAAAACTAAAAAGAATTTTCGATTGAAATGTTTTATTTTTAATGGATCGACTTAATATGAACATGGATTTATCATATATATATATATATATATATATATCTGAAGGTGTAAAAAAACCACCAAAAAAAAAAAAGAATGAATGAGCCTTATTTTTAAAAAAATTCAGTGAACTATAATACTTGTCTCCACTAACCTAATAATAGAGGGTAGAACACCCCCCGCCCCTCCTTTTTTGGCTCATGGATAACTAACGGAAGGACGAGAGAGTCGGACAAACGAGCACCGTGGGAATACATGCCACTCTGTTTCCAGCATGGTATTAAAAATCGGTCTGTCGTGGCCGTTACGTGGGTCCATGTCGCGGTTGGAAAGGAAATCGCTGAGTGTCATGACCGTAACGGCGTAACGGACTAAATATTGGCTGTAACGGCTATGGCGAGCATTTTTGTTCAAATTTACATTATCATTCACATTTTTATGCACATTTACATGTTTTTCTCATTCAAAGATATTAAAAGTACATGCATTTGTCACTTTTTTTAATCACAAAGTATGTTGATATGAGTTTCTATTGGCATTATATGGGCAGAAAAGCTGCATACATGTCATATATCTTTAGTTAATATTCTTTGACAGTATCATATATTTATTCATTTTGAATGCATAAAAAAATCCAAATCGCGACGCAACCGTTACGTGACCTGCGACTGCAATTGAAATCCATGGTTTCCAGAAGGAACTCCGTTTCCCATTTGCAACAAGTACTATGTGTGGAGCATCAGAAAGCAGCCAGTCTTGCAGCTGGGGAGAGAGCAATGGCCTCTGCTTGAGCAACTGATGCAGTTTTCAGCTTTTTGCTATAGGATATGATTTTCCACACTTGCAACACAAGCCACTCCATGCAACTATGCCGCATCTACACATTTGTTGATACAATCAATTTCCACTGCCTCGGAGAGCGAGTATGAAATAGGGGTGTGCACGAGTATCCGATAGGGTACGTTTCGGGTAAATTCTAATGAGAATATAATAGATTCCGAGTAGAAAAATGAAAAATTAATTAAAATAGATTCTAATTCCAGTTTCATTAAACATGTGCTCGAATACTCGTACACATCCCTAGTGTGAACTTGACACTCACTCTGTGTAGCTCCTCCTATAGTTGGTAATTCTATCAATATTACAACTTTGTCAGAAAAATTAATTAAATTATCCTTTTGGTAAGGAGAAGTTCTCTCTTTTTTTCCCAAATTATGAACGCCATATAAGTTCATGCATTCGGATAGGTCCGTGTATAAGGTATACGTGTGTGGAGCTACGTGCATGAGGGGAAATTGAACATCTAAGTTTGTGAACTTTCTCACAATTTAGACGCATATCCTATACACTTAAAAAAAAACTTTTTTTACTAATATGAGTTGGTTCAAGTGATGAGACACTTGTTCCCCTTAAGTAAAGGTCCCAGGTTCGAGTCTTTGTGGATGAAGAAAACTCATGCTAGGAGAGCTTTATCCCTTAAATAGGCAGACTTGACTCGAACAAGATTAGTCAGTAGCTTAATGGACTTCTGGATACCAGTGTGCACAAAAAAAAAAGCTTTTTTTCCTCATATATATAAATGATGCTCATAACTGTTAACAGAATCCGACTAATTCATGTTCGAGTATGTTGACCATTAAATGTAAAAAAAAAATTTATTTTTAGTATTTTTAATTAAACAAAAAAAAAAGAGAAACGTCTTATCATATTGATATAAACTTTTTTTATAGTTATAAAAAAGTACAGATGCGAGAGGACAAGTGTGCCCAAAAAACAGTTCCAGGTCATGCACAGCACACGTGTGTCTTTCCCCACGTTATGACAGATGCCCCAACGGTGGAGGATGTTTTTCTCCGCGCGGTCAGAATTGAGAGGATAAGTATTCCCTAAAAGCAGTAAAGGGGAGAAACGAAGGTGCTACGGTGCTCACAACTTTACGGGGTAAAATAGTACTTTCCCCCGCAAATAAAAAACAGAACGTGCAGTCATACAGGGGAAAAAAACCAAAAAGGCATAAGCGTGGATTCTCCGTTTGAGGTGAAGATCAAATTGCGTTGGAAGGGTGCAGATTCTTCGGGATAAAAGCTTCTTACGCGCTTACAATTAAAAAAAAAATTCCTTTAAAATTAAAAAAGAACTAAATGCACATAATAGATGGACAGAGAAAATATGTCTCTATTATTTTAAAGATAAAATTAATAATTTTGGTGTCTTTTTTTTTTTTTTAATTTTCAAAGACTATCATCCAAAGTAATATAATTTAATTACATGATCCTTTATTATTATTTTAATTATTTTAAAATAATTACTCTATCAACTATTTTCTTTTCCATAACGATTTTTAATCTGAAATTATGTATTGAACTTTTCACAACTGCGATTATTCAAAAATATTCGTTGAGGGGATATTATTTTACAACCGTATTTTAATATATTTTATCATTCAAAAAGTTCTTAATTTATAAGAATAAGGCGGTGTTATTGATTTATTTAATTCCACGTAATAGTATTTTATCTTTTTAAGTTATATTCGATGATATTTATCATGTATAGGACAAGTCATTTGTTAATTATTATTTACCCATCTAACTTAAATATAAATTAATTAAATATTATGAGATTTTGAAATTAAGATGATGCAAAAGAAGTGCCAAAAAGAGAGAGGATTGTTCTCCACTAAATTCTCCCTTTAAGTCGGTTTGGTTTACTTACTTTAAACCCATCGAATCGAACTTTCCGTCTTTCTACCTGTTATCGATCATTTATATATAATCTCCGATCTGCCCTCTCTACCCCTCAAGTCGGAAAACCCCGAAATCAGAACTCTCGGAAAACAGTTCTCTCATCTCCGTTTCGAAAACAAGAAACAGTTTTCTACCCTTTTCGGAATGGAGTTTCGGCCTCTCGACATCACGGTCCTCTCGGCCAAGGGCCTCAAGGACGTCAACCTGATGACCAAGATGGACGTCTACGCCGTCGCCTCCATCTCCGGCGACCCCCGCACCGCCCAGAAGACCCCCGTCGACAAGGACGGCGGCACCAGCCCCAGGTGGAACTTCCCCATGAAGTTCACCCTGGACGACGCCGCCGCCCAATCTAACCGCCTCATCCTCGTGTTCAAGCTCATGTCCAGCCGCGCCCTCGGGGACCGGGAGATCGGCGTGGTCCACGTCCCGATCAAGGAGCTCCTCGACGCGGGTGGCGACGGGAAGTCGTCGGGGGCGGCGGCGAAGGAGCGCGTGGTGAGCTACGCCGTCAGGACGCCGAAGGGGAAGGCTAAGGGCACTCTGGAATTCTCGTATCGGTTCGGGGAGAAGTACACCTACACCCCGCCGCCGCTGCCGCAGCACCCGGTCACGAAGGCCGCAGACGAGCCCGTAATGGCGTACCCTGCGATGGCGCATCCGGGACCGAGCACCGCCGCTGCTTATCATCAGCCGCCGCCTGGAGGGTACCCGCCGTACCCGCCACCGCAAGGGTACCCGAACCAGTACCCAGGCTACGGGTACCCGAACCAGTACTCGTACCCGGCCCAGGGGTACGGATATCCGCCGGTTCAGCAGCCGAAGCCGCCGAAGAAGAGCGGCGGGAATTTTGGTCTGGGATTGGCCGGCGGGCTGCTCGGAGGGCTGTTGATTGGGGATATGATAGGGGACGTGTCCGAGATGGCCGCGTATGATGCCGGATTCGATGACGGATTTGGCTTCTGAGGAATTTACATATTTTTCTTTTTTTAAAAAATATATATTTTTCGGTTTTATGTATAATTAATTTTGTTTCCAATGGAAAAAAAAAAGAGCAAATATGGAAGATATATTCCGAGTTGAGATTAATGAAGAAATAGACCAAAAAATTAATAATATAACTTGTGGCATTGTCATTAAGTTAGTTGGGAGACTTGGTGGAGATTAACTTTTGCAATTAAAAGGATTAGTAGTTGTGGTTCCACGGTGGCAAACTACCATAAAATTCAAATATTTTATGAAGAAAAATTAAAAAAAAAGAACAAATTTTAAAAAGAATAATACATAATTCGGAATGGATGGAGAGGAGGTGAAGATATCGACGGAGGAGGCTGTGGTGAGCTCCTCGTAGGTGGCCGAACTACCTTGAACTGGTGCAATGCCCCTAGGGGACGGCTCCACCAAAGATCTTTCTTTTATATCTTTCAATATGCAACCTACAATATAGGTTTAAACAGTTAAAATAAATTATTTTAGCCCTTATAAAAGGAAATTTGATTCTTGAAGCCCTTTCATGTCCATGTCATGTCGAGATACTGCAAAAGAAAAAAACTATGAAATCCGATCCAGTTTACTGGAATTCTTTCGAGAACTAATAGGATACTGTATTCTTAACGATTAAAGCAAACCTTTTCATTTTGAATTGAATTCTCAAGTATGATTCGAACCTATGATTCATGATCAGTCAATTAACAGTCGACTGCTTTGTAACTGAGCTATTGAGGAATAACGAGAATTAATATGGACAGTCTCATCTGTCAATGTAATGGATTTTTCTACCATTTTATTAAATTATTATTATAAAAGTTAAATTCCAGACAATTGGGAGAGGAAGGTGTTAAAGCCCCAGTGCTCGGATACAGATTGTGGCTGGGTACCGGTCCAATCGTATGCATGACTCGTGTGATCAAAGGAAAAGGTGTTTGTTCAGTTGATATGAACTTAAAGGTTCAAAACCCAACCAAGAGGGGTTGGGCCGAGCGGTAAGCAGCTCGGTACCGCTTAAGGAGCTCTCAGGTTCGAGACCTCACGTACGCAGACACCCCTCTTGGGAGCCTCACCCGCCATTGCCAGGCGTGCGACCCGGGGCGACCAACGGATTAGTCAAGTATGGTTGGCTGAAAGATGCCATCTCACCGCTGGTGGGGCCTGCTTGGATACCGTGGCTGGCGACCAAAAAAAAAAAAAAGGTTCAAAACCCGAACATTGGCCCCGGCAGAGTCCAGTGCTCCTACGATGGATGCATTTGCTAAGAAAAGAAATGTTGTGATGTCTCCGGATGGAAAAAAAAATTTTAAATGGTCATACGGTGATAAAGAACTAATTAAATTATTTTAATTAGTAATAATTATAATAACTGTTCGAGTGATTATCAATAATTTGCTCTTCATATTTTGATCGATATTTTCTCAAATCATATGGTGAGGTGTAAATATTTCACATAAGAATTTCTCTTCTAGAAGATGAGCAATGGTTGATGAGATACATCACAATTTAAGGATAGGAGGACCGTAGAAAATGCCAAAACAGCCAAGGAGGTCCTTCGGATAGACGTTGGGAATGGCAAATTGACTCGAATCCGTAAGACTGTCCACCCCACTCTGCTTTGGGCCAAGTCGGACCCGCTTCGTCGGTAAGGGCGAGGCGGTACATATGATATTATATATATAATTATATATTTTAAAAATTAATTTTACTTACTTTGTAAATACTTTCATCTTAATAAATTTGATATAACTATTTTATTTTACTAAAATTATGTAAATTCTTAATTTGTTTAAATTTGTTTAGCTGTACTATTATACATATATAAATTTATATCATATTTTAAATTATATTTTACATAATAAACTTTATTCTTTACAAATGGGTTGACCTGCGCCCCGCCCCATGACGTGACCCGTAAAGGGCGCGGGGCGGGTTCGGGGATCCAAATACTCAGCCTGCCCGTCCCATTGCCATCCCTAACACACGATGTATCCTTCAAAAAACCATATCCTATATGTCCTTTGCCAATAAATGATCTACAGATTCGAGTAGAATCATTTATCAGAGAATAAAATATTCTAAATTCGTAGACATTTCTATTTATAAATAGAATTTGACACTTTTTATTTTTAAAAAATTGAATTATTTCAATTCAGCTTGATTTTTCCTCGCACGTGCCAATGCATGAATCAAACTCCAAACGATAAAAGTTTCCTCTTCATCGGAAGGCTATTAGGGCTTGTTTAGATTGAGGGGTGAGGAGGTTTATGGAAGAGATTTTTTGAAGTATACATTATGGAGAATTTCGTAACCCTCTATAACCCCCAATTTGGAAGTTGAAAAACAAGCTTGAAGGGGGTTTATGGAGGGTTGAAAACAACCCTCCATAAAACATCTATAACCATCCCATTTTAATTTCTCAAATAAGGGTTGAAATTACACCTCCATAAACATCTTGTTTGCTAAACAAGGATTATACTTAACCCTCCTCCATAACCCTCCCCTCCATAACTCTCCTTACACCTCAATCCAAGCAAAGCCCTAAGTCAGTCTCAGCATAAAATTTAAATTTCTCTCTTCTTTCTTATTTCATCTTTAAATTAATTTATAAAATATTTTCTGAATTTTATTTGCTTGCTGTGAACATTATCATCTTCAGCTCGGCTTCATCGTCGGCTTCCTCCTCCTACGTCTCTCTTCTTCTTCCTCCTCAATCACAGCAAGAGAAGCCATGGCCGCCGTATCCCCTTCTTCAGCAAATCCTGACCCTTCTTTCCTCTCCCCTCACATGTCTCCTCCTTCTCTTTCTCCTCCTTCCTCCCCTCCCTCGTCTCCCCAAACCCTAGTCCCCTCCGATATCGTCCCCGACGCTGATCCCGACACGGCAACTCCCATCTCCTCCCTCCGCGGTCTATCCACCGCCACCCAGCCTCCCGACCCCACCCCTGCCGCCACTCGGGCTCCGAATCTCCTCCACCTCTCTTTCAACCAGGACCACGGCTGCTTCGCCGCTGGCACCGACTCCGGTTTCCGTATCTACAACTGCGACCCCTTCCGGGAGATCTTCCGGCGGGAATTCGAGGATGGCGGGGTGGGGGTCGTGGAGATGCTCTTCAGATGCAACATCCTCGCCCTCGTTGGTGGTGGCCCCCGCCCCCAGTACCCCCTCAACAAGGTAATGATCTGGGACGATCATCAGTCCCGATGCATCGGCGAGCTCTCCTTCCGCTCCGAGGTCAAGTCCGTCAAGCTCAGGCGGGACCGAATTGTCGTAGTCCTGCTACAGAAGATCTTAATCTACAACTTCGCCGACCTTAAAGTGCTTCACCAGATTGAAACCTTCACAAACCCTAAGGGCCTTTGCGCGCTGTCCCAGAATTCCGGGCAGATGGTGTTGGTCTGTCCAGGGCTGCAGAAGGGGCAGGTCAGGATCGAGCACTACGCCTCGAAGAGGACCAAGTTCGTCATGGCTCATGATTCAAGAATCGCCTGCTTCGCGCTCTCACAGGACGGGAAATTCCTTGCCACTGCAAGTAGTAAGGGTACTCTCGTCAGGGTTTTCAACACTCTTGATGGGTCCTTGCTGCAAGAGGTATCAAAATTGCTTTGCAACAATCCTAACTCTAGCGGTTGGCTATGTTGTTGAAGCATGCTCATGAGTTCTTAGGGTCTCAAATGGAGGTTTTGATTAGGGCTTGAGGAAATGCAACTCGTGTCTTGGTGTAAATTAAGGACTTGACTGCATTGAATTGTGTAGAAATTTCGGGTTGAAATAATCTAAAGGTTGTTCAGGAATCGGAGTCATGCCAACTTGTGAAGACTGAATTTACTTGGGATAAGTTTGGAAATATCGTGAAAGTAACGATGATAACATTGGAAAAAAATTGAATACTTCTATTTTGGGTGTAATTCCCACCTTTTTGAGCTCGGAAGAACAAGTTTGGGTGATACTGTGTGTAGTCCAGATGTCCTTCAGCGTAAAAATTGCAAGTGAGATCTTCAAAATGTATACTTTTTAGTCTGTTGAATTTCTTGATGTTAGTTGCCGCATCTGCTTCTTGCACAATGTTGTATCTAAAGATTTGTCTGAGGCAGAGAGGTTGAATTTCTTGTCAATTGGTCAAATAGTGATTGTGAATTTATTCGTGTTAGGAATTGATGATTGTGCTTGTTGTGGAAACTTTTGTCATGAGAATGTGATTGAGCTTGTTGTTCTACCTCAGGTAAGAAGAGGTGCAGATCGAGCAGAAATATACAGCCTTGCTTTCTCTCCGACTGCCCAATGGCTCGCAGTCTCAAGTGATAAAGGAACCGTCCACATTTTCAGCCTGAAAGTTGATTTGGGAATGGTGGGCAGTGAGCGATCCTACAATGCATCCGAATCTCTTGGTTCTTCGTCTTCAATGATCTCACCTCTTTCTTTCATGAAAGGTATGTCCATACATGATTGAAATGTTGTATCTTGGAGTATGTGTATTCAAGCAAGTTCCTGTGTTTTCTATCCCTCCATATAGTTGGAGGTTCTGTTTATGATGCAATGTTGGTGAGATGGCCATGGTTGAGAAGATAATTCTGTGCGGAGCTCATTCAATTTAGTTGCAGGTGTGCTGCCAAGATATTTCAGCTCGGAATGGTCAGTGGCTCAGTTCAGATTGCATGAAAGTTTGCAGTATGTTGTTGCTTTTGGGCACCAGAAGAATACCATAGTGATTCTTGGCATGGACGGAAGGTAATGAATTCTCAGATAGTGCGCTGCCTTCCTTGATTCTGTACTTGTTCTATTTTCTGTGCCCTGTTATCTGAAAGAATTTTACGAGAAAATTGCGTAAATAGACTTGTTTATGCTTGATTTTCACACTGTCTACTTGGAAGCTTTTGATTCAACTGCTGTTGGGCTATGTGGGATCCTAGACTTTTTGTTCTAAGTAAGGCAAAGGGTACCCTCTAAAACAAGAAAAGGTTGAAGGAACTTGGATTTCGTGGATGTTATCTTGGAAGGTTGATTTTAATTGATTATCTCATTTTGATTACTCGGGCTCCTCTTTGTGTGATCGTTTATTCTAAATCTGCTGGGATAGAGAAAAACCAGTAGAACCTTAAAGACGTATTTCGCACGAGACATACTATCGAACTCGAACATTCGTGAACGGGTATTCCATATAATCTTTATGCATCTATCACATTTGATCTCGAGTACTGCACGGTTAGTTTCTTCTATGTAAGCTTTGAATGCTATGGAGACATGTTGCAATTCTTTCAATTACCCAGTATGCAGTCTAATAAGCTCTCTCGTGCTTGGGATGCAGTTTCTACCGATGCCAGTTCGATCCGGTGAGTGGCGGGGAGATGACCCAGCTGGAATACTACAACTTCCTTAAACCCCAAGAAACATTTTAAGAGGTACAACCGGGGGGAAACCTTGTACAGTGCTCCATAGGTCCGAGCCTTACTATGTGCTTGGATCTCGAGGGAACTCGGTTGTCTCCGAACGTGCATAAAGCGACCGTAAATGGTACACGAGCTTCGGGTTCCACACTCGGGTTCTGTAAATATTGTGTTGTGGATAACAGATGGCTGTCCTAAGAGAACAATAACGAATTGGAAACGGTCGTCCTCTACTTGCATACAAAAATCTGGCGTTTCTCGTCTGAAGATTGTGAAGCCTTATAGTTTAGTCTCCAATGTCTCAGCTAGCCAATTCAATCCCTAATTTTTTTACTACTAATTTGTTCTAAACATTTACGGTCATTAAGAAATGATGATGTCATCGAGTGTCGGGCTAAAACGGGTATCGTTTAGGCTAAGCCCGACTGGTGAAGGAAAGTCTGTCCTGTGATAAGTCATTATCTTACAATCATGGAGGAAAAATCTTATATCTTCGGCTCGTGTTCAACTATTGAGAGTTTTGCATTTAAGAACTGGTGACAAATTGAGAGTTTTTCATACGTGATGAGTGTAAATCGTGTTGTTAGGGCGAGTTTTGAAAATATAATTGCACAAAATATAAAATGGAAATAAGAAAAAAAAACCTTATAAAGTTAGCTTGGGTGGTGAGGCGTGCACCTGACTTACAAGTACTTGCTAACGTTGTTAGGATTTCGAGTTACCGTTCGGGGTGAAAAATCTCTTGTGGTCACCTGCACATGTAGGAGCTTGAACTTGTTCGGACTGATAGGTTTGTAGCGTATTCATAGGCCCTGTAAGGACCAGTCGGATCTCGTACTTCAGATACTCTTCATCATAGAAAAATGGAAAAAAAAAAAAAACCCCTAGATATGTATATGAGAGTCAAGTAACTTACATCTTAATTTAATCTTCTGAATTGGATGTGAGTTGAATTTAAGTTGGTAGTATATGAAAACTTAACAGCATATTCTTCGTTTACTTCCTTCCTGCCATAAAGACAAATATGTGCGTACATGTATGTACTTGTGCCTAGAACAATGTTATCTACCTCAGTAGGACGAGCAAAAGTACATAGGAAGTGTTAAAGAGACCAAATACAAGCCTTCCTTTGACTTGCAAGCAACCGTCTAACACCTCAACCGAATGTAACCTAACCTAATCGAATCCGGCACGACCAAAGACATCCATTTCTTCCGGAAATGAGCCGATTATTCTGACCTGCATCTTTCTCAACTTGCCCACAAACTCCAGAGACTCTTCCATGGCTCTTCGGGCACCGACCAAGGCCTCCTCTAGGTCCTGGTTGGTCAAGTAGAACGCGCAGATCTGACTGAGTATCCGATCGTGCCTTTCCTGAAACCTCGCAGCCCTCTCTTCCGCGTGCCCCAAGGCCTCGGACACGATCCTCAGCTTCTCGGCCGATATCTGCAGCCTCTGCCATCTCCTGAGGTTCGGGATGAAGAGGAAGAAGGAAGCGGAGAACCCGATAATGGCAAAGGCTAGACGGCCACAATCCATGGAATAGTATTTGGCATAAGAGGGGCTTGGAAGGCAGGCACATCAAAGATCAGGTCTTTTGTTGAGACATTGGACACTATGTTATATTCTTTCCCTAGGTTTTGGGCAATGGCTTGCTTTTTGCATAGGATGTCTCTTTTTTTTAGTCCCTTCTCATTTTTTTTAATTAAAATTATGTACCACCTAATATTCAAAAGTTCAGTTTACTGTAGCAAAAGTATGCTTGAGTCGGTGGTCTAGTAAAAGTTGAATTTCTTCCGATCGTGAATTTTTTCTATTTACAAAACCTGAATGGAGACCTGCATCAGGAGAAAGCTTCGATTAAGCTCGCCAATCACGGTTCTATCGATTCTTCCGGTGACAAGCTTGATTAGAGCCATGGAGTTGGTCACCAAGGATTCCACGCAGTTGCTAAGAAATTCCTTGTGCGATGGATCCAACAGACCTAGACTCGAGCCAAGTCGACCCTCTGGAGACTTTTACTTTCTCAATCATTGATTTTCTCCGTTTATCGGTTAAATTCTCCATGCCGAAGATTTGACTAAGAAAAAGTTTATGAACCCTTTTTGCTGAGTCAGAGAGCACTGAGGCTCAACAAAGGAAGGCAAGGTCAATGATTTCATGTGCCTTTTGTCATGTTCATCATACTGTAAAGTGGTATCTTGCATTCCAAAACCCAATAGTTGGGTTAGATACCAACAGTTGCCCAATTTTTCTAAGGTATGCCTCATCCATAGGATGTCTATGAGAACCGGTACGAAGATCGAACCGTTGAGCCATAGAACTCAGTCGAACGAATCAACAGTTCAACCATTCCAAATGGAATTGTATAATACGAAAGCACTCAACGGCACAAAATTAACAAGTTAAAGCTACAAAATATGACAATTTCGTGAGAGATCAGTGAACCGATCAGGGATGCCTTTACGTCTGAACAATTGCCCTTGAAGAAGGATTCACAGCTAGCAAGTAATGCATTAGCGGCTGTCAATGATCTTTTGATAAAACTTGATATATCATCCTTGCATATTTTCGACAGTGGTGATCAGGTTAGGGTGTCCTGTGTTTTTTATAATAGTCACACCCTATCCTATATTGGACTGATTTCTAAGTTTTGGATTCAGACCTTACCATGTTGAATTAGAATTCCATCGTATTATATCACAGATTATGAGTATAACGTTGGAACCTGTATTTTTTACTCTTATCATATGATAACTTTGCGCATATATATATATATATATATATATATATATATTTCTGGATTTCATAATTAAGCAACCGAATTTATGATAAATTTTTATAATTTTAATTTAATTTCTAGTTTAGTATAATGGTATAAGATTAGTAACTATTGGTTAAATTTATATAAACTTCCGGTACATTCCATTGATATTTTGAATATAATGAATGAAAAATTGTTATGTAAAACAAAAATTTATCGATTCCGGTTCTGCCCGATACCCATGTATTACTATAATTCTAGGTGGATGCATCACTTGCAAATTATTCATGAAAATTTGCACATTAAATGTCACTCAAAAAAGAGAAAAAGGGAAAAACAAAGGTGTACGTGTACCAAGAAAGAGTTTTACTAACGATACTTGAATTCAAGAATTATTTGTCATGACACCCTTTCTCAATATAAGAAAATTCAAGAGATCTTCGTATGAATCGAGTTCGTCAGATCATCTGAACTTAGTTAATGATTGTTTAATATATTAATAAATTTTGACATATAATTTTTTTAATCTTTTAATAGTATTTACTTTCTTAAAGAAATAATGCACTTTATTAATAACTTACCAAATGAATATTAACCAAATTCATCACCCGTCAAGTCGCATTCATAAGAATTTGTGTAATCCTTTCCTTGCAACTCTCAGGCACCACAACTGCTTTGTGGGCCTCACTGTATTTTCCCCTTCTCCTTCCTCCCCCTCCCTCTTCCCTATCAAATGCTTTATTTTCTTCTCACTCTTCCCCCTCAAGCACATATACCCAGCTTCCTCTCTCTCTCTCTCTCTCTCTCTCTCTCTCTCTCTGTGTCTGTTGATCTAAGTAATGGCACTTGCAGGAGAAGGAAAACCGGATGCCAACAACGTAGAAGGAAACCAGGAGCCACTTAACTACAAGGTACGCGTATTCTTGAAATCCACTCCACAAGCTCACAATTGTTATGAAATTTTCAAGTGCTTAGTTGTTAGACTTCCTGACATCTCTCACTGTTCGGTTGGGTCCTTCTCCACCTCTGTAGACATGGGTGCTGCGGGTCTCCATCGACTGCGAAGCTTGCAAGAAAAAGGTCTACAAAATCCTACGCAAGATCGAAGGTATTACACAGTTGTGCTGTTCTCCTTTGAATCTACTGTTCTGCGTCGGTTTGAGCTCTGGGCATATAAACGGGCAATTCTGTGATTAGTAGGAGTTTTGCTGCTGCAAACAGAGAATCCCACAATCAGAAACAAGGCAAAAAAAGGATCTTCTTTAAGAATTTCAACAGTGCAAGTCGATTCAGCTAGGTCCATGTGTCCGCACACATTTGTACATTTTCCATTGAGAGTGTCTTGATCGATACCCAGATCAGGTTATGATATCGATTATGTTTCCTGCATTTAAATCGGAATTCCAATTTCCAAAATGCTTGCTTTAAAGAGCTGAAGGATTGATCATGTCCTCCGTTCTCATGAGTTCCTTTCCTTTTGTAAAACAGGTGTTTACAGAACGGACATTGATTTAAAGCTGCAGACGGTGACAGTGACAGGAGACGTGGAGGCAGAGGCATTGATCAGCAAGCTCGAGAAAAGGAGGGGCAAGCGCCCCGTATTACTCCTGCCCGACAAAGCTGCCGATAAAGCTGCCCCCAAAGAGAAAAAGCAGAGCAAACCGAAGCCCAAAGAGGTTCAACACGATAACAGCAATAATAGCAGTGGAGAAAGAGAAGCTCCGAAAGGTAACAGTAAAAGTGAGGGGAAGGCAGAGTCTCGAGAGCCGGTGGCGACCGCAGGAGCCCGCGGAGATGGCAGTTCCGGTAAAAATGGCGCCGGGGAAGGTAAAAGTGGCGATGTCGGAGAGGAGGCTGAGGGGGGAAAACAACAGGAGAAGGCGAAGCAGAGCGTCACTGTATCAGCCGGTGACCAGACGCCGCCAGTCCCCGACAGAGCGGCGGCTGAGAAGGTTGGGAACGATGAAAAGGGTGGCGGTGGCGTCGGCGGTAAAAAGAAGAAATCCAAAGGGCAAAATGGGAATAGTAAGGAAGACAAAGTTGATAGAAAGGATGTGCCAATGCGAAGCGAAAGAACTTCTGATTCAGGTTCGAGTCAAGATCGGGATTCGGGCCTAGACCCGATAAGTCACATTCCTCCTCAGATGCCGTTTGATGCACACCCGTACCCGGGTCCATATTCGCAGCACTATTACCACGGGCCTCCTGCATACGCAGTGAATTATCACACGACATACCCGACGACCAGTTACGATACATCGTTCTACGCCCCGCAAGCTCCACCGAGCTCCTACGCATACGCACACTCGGGCCCCGAAGGCGAACGAGCACTGCCCTACTCGGACCCTTACCAGCTCCAACCGTCCGACTCGTTCGAGCTCTTCAGCGACGAAAATCCCAACGCATGCATGATCGTGTGACAGTGTATCACGACATGTGCTGCTAGCTTTCCCCGAGTCCCGACCTCGGTGCACCGATATCGATGCCAGGGATCTTGGGGTTTATGAAATCTATTGCAATGGGTCAAAGGGTCTTATACTTCTTGTGTAAGTCTTTGGAAGGTTAAGACTTTGTAATGTAATTAGAATTAGGCAGGGGGAGTATGGTGTTTAGTGATAGAAAGATGAAAGTGGGCTTTGGAAATTTTTAGGCTATTTTAATTTTTTTTTGCTTTTATTTTATTTTTGTATATTAAATTTTAATTTTAATTTATATAATTCCAAGGGGCAAGGTTGGTGGAGGGTCTTGTAGCTTTTGTCTTGCTTACCTGTTTGTAGGCCAAATCCTCTTTATTCTATTCCATGTTTGTATACTAATAGATGATGATGGGGGCTCGAGAGAAATTATTAATTATTTATTTTTGGATAAATTAATTAAATAATCAATTTATTAACTAATTATTTTTGCCAGATGAGGAAGTGATTATTGATTGTAACACCCACTATCATGAACTAAGTTATTGTATCTAATTCATGCTTCAATGTATTAATCGAATGGACTTTCGTATGTCAAACATGAAATCTACCGTTGACTATCAATTTAGTCAAAAAGAAAAATGAGAAAATCTTTAATGGAACAGTCATACCATGTAAGCGATGCTGACGTGCTATATCCGTCCAATCAGAATTCGTCATTTATATATTTGTCCAATCAAAGTTTTTGATAATTTTTTATTGTATATATTTTTTAATTAAGGCTCACCATTTATTAGAGATTTTATTTTTTTAAGATTTAATAGTTATAACTGCATAATTATTGATTACATGTCAAGTTTTAATTGGATAGATATATCATATTAGCATTGTCTATGTGGTATGACCGCTCTACTGAAAAGTTCATCGTCTACAATATTTGATAGATATACACACATACACCCCATTTGAGGAGATAATCTTCTTGTATTACGTCATTCTAAGAAGGTTAAAATAGGATCAGCCAATGAGGCTGTTAACTCCTTAATCTTAGGTTAAGTTTCATTCAGTTGAATCGAACAAAAAGAATGAAATAAATAATTTAACATTTCGTTTGATGTTTTTCTTTTTGAAAACTCATTTCTTTTTTCTCTGATTCTTCTTTTTAAACCGCCAGGTGGTGGTCTGGCTCAAAACTTTCTCCCATGCGGTTTGGACGAGTTCAATGTTTCGGATTCGAGTATCTCTCCGAGTAATATTATTAGAAGAGAATCTTGAACTTAGGTCTCGACAGACACTGCTTCTTAAACTATATCAGACCTTAACTGGTGTTACGTTAACGAGGTTAGTGTTACTACTGATTTTTCAATTCGTATGATATATTTACAGTTGACTACGAAAGCTCAAATATTAAGTAATAGGAAGTGGCTGGATCAAAGGATGAAAGTGGTCGAGTCGGTGATTTTTCCCCAAATGGTCAAGGCCCGAATCTTTTCAAGTAAAAATCATAATGAGAACCATTTAGCAAATGAAAAACTAGCCTTTAACAGATCCTGATTTGTCAGGTGATTTTTTCGTCATGAATTCCAATAAAATAATAATTTAAATAGAAAAATTATAAGATAAAATTTATTTTTATAAATAAAAAACTATCAATAGTAAATATTTGGTGCATAAAATAAGTTAAATAGTATAAATATTGAACAAAATTCAAGTCCAAAATATCAAAATTATCATTTTTATAATCAAAGTTTAATAATAAGATGAATTTCTTCTTATAATATTTTACTTTTCATATGATTTCGGTTGGTTCGGCCCCCGACGGGTATTTGAGGTAGGGTCCCAACTTTATTGGACTGATTTTTCATGATCTGAAAGACCATCCAAATTTCACGTAGGATCCCTAAAACTCGATTTTCTGAGTCGATCTCGGGTTTTCGGTTTTTCGATTTTTTTCCTTACACATCAGTACCCTCCGTTTTAGCTCACTCTCATGAATTTTTACCTTCAAAACTCCACACTTTCCCTCTTTGAAGACTCCTTTTGCAATGCCCAATGACCAAAATCCCCTTTTCCTTTTTCTTTAAACAATTCAATCAGTTTCCCTCTTTGATCCTACCTTGAAGCTTCCCCCTGTCTCTTCGGCCTGGATTTACTTTGAAGCTTCTTCCTAGACTTTTAAGTAGCAGTCCCTGACTTAAACACTTGGCCATCTCCAAATTTGAAAAAGAAAGCAAAGAAAGAAGGGAAAATTCAGCTTAAAAACTCTCTTCAGAACAATTTGTTTAAGAATTGGCCCATGAAACAGCATCGGAGGGTGCAGATGCTAGAGAATCATGAAAGTTCGAGGAAGACGAGAACGAGGAAACGGATGAAGCTTCCATTCACCAACTTCCTTAGCTACATGCTTCGAGATAAGCTCGGAAAATTTGGAACTTAGTGAGCAAGAGCACGGCTGGCGCTAACAGAGAAAATGACATTAAAGCGGAAAATTCTATTGTAAAATAAGAGCCACATAAAGCAATCTCTATACCTAGACAGCTTTAGTTTGTGCACATGAGCCAATCATAGTGAGAGACTGCCTAAGACTAAGGAGTTTTTCCCAAAATAGTCTTATTTTTTAAAATATTTCTCAATCTAGTCTTCTCCAGAAAATATTTTTCAAACTAGTCTTCTAAGTGCTTATGTGGCAAAAATATGTTGATGTGGCAAAAATATGTGTTGATGTGGTAAAAAAAGTGTTGATGTGGCAAAAAAGTTGTTGATGTGGCAAAAAAGTGTCCACATATCAAAAATCATACCTAATTTTTTTGCATGTATTTGAAATCACTCTTTATGTGTTTTCAACTAATTTGTACGATTTATCGCAAATTATATTTAAGGCCCGATAGATATCATATAATATTAGTATTTTCTTGTAACCAAACTTAAATAGTTCAAATTTTGATCGAATTTTTAGATTTTCACTGAAACTAATAAAATTCATAATAATACACTTTTTACTACACAAGGATATTATTGAATTGAACTTAAATTTTTTTCAAATCTTAAAACTTAAAATGAATTTATAAAAATCTGGCTATTATATTATCGGTTATAAAAATTAGATTTATGAACATAAATCTAATCAAATCATGTTTCAATTTATACTTTATTGTGTATTAATTAAATCATATTCGGTAACTTTCATAACCGAGAATATAATAGTTGGATTTTTATAAATTCGATTAAGTTTTAAGATTTGAAAAAAAAAATTAAGTTCAATTTGATAATATATTTGTATAATGAGAAGCGTATTATTATGAGTTTTGTTGCTACTGCTGAAAATATGAAAATTCGATCAAAATTTGAACTATTGATATTTGATTATAAGAAAATACTGTATTATATGATATCTATCGGGCCTTAAATATAATTTATGGTAAATCCTACAAATTAATTGAAAACACATAAAGAGTGATTTCAAATACATGTAAAAAATTAAATATAATTTTTGCTATGTGGGCATTTTTTTACCACATCGACACTTTTTTTTACTACATCAACACATATTTTTGCCACATCAACATGCTTTTGCCACATAAGCACTTACAAAACTAGTTTGGGAAATATTTTCTGGAGAAGACTAGATTGAAAAATATTTTAAAAAATAAGACTATTAGGAGGAAAAACTCGTCTTCTGCCAGTGCCTGCTTGCAAGATCCAATCCCTTCAGCCCAGGCATCCAGTGCCTGTAAATAACCATTTTACAAAAAGAGAACTACAACCAAAATCTTATCATTTTACCTCTTTTTGACGTGGAGTCTTATAAGTTTAATTTTGACCCCTCCGGTCTCGTGACATCTATTCCGTTACTTGTGCAAGTACGAAACTTAAGGGGCCATTTACTGGGTACTAATGCGGACATGACCCTGTTAAAAATATTATTTTTTATTCTCAAAGTGGTGTAACTGCTCTTTTACCTGATACCGTTCGTCAAATTTTCAAGTGAATGACATTCCCTATTACTATTTTCCCTTTTACAATTGACAATCACGAGAAACGACGGCGGTCGAATAGTCTAAAACTTATTTTCATACAGTTCAGTGAAATCGAGATCCCAAATTCGAGTTCTCTTTAAGAAAAATTGTTACGAAGGAACTCTTTGAACTGGTGCTTTGGCGAACACCAGTTTCTTGCGATATACTACTTCTTTAATGGCCATACATTAATATGATCCGTGTTAGCACCGATTGTTTAGTTCGACTTATGTGTTCACAATTGAATATGAAAATTTGAATATTATGTGGTACGAATTTTTAATTAAAAAATCATCTTGCTTGTTAGGAAATTGAAAGTGGCTGCTTGCCGGAAAGCACGTGGCCCTCGTGGTCTGCTCTGTTGCTAATGTTGCATCCTTCAGAGCCAACCCACCTTCCACCCGCTCTGACCGACCGATGCGGAGGGATTGGATTCCGGTTGAGCGAGTCAACCAGGAGGAGGAATGTCTTTTGTTATTGATATAGACCGAATACCAATGTCCGATCCGAACTCCAAGGATAAGGTACACGGGGATTACCCAACTACGTATACACCGGGCACCCTTGAACATATGCATTTTGAGCACCATTAGACGTGTACTCGGGCATATCCATGTCAGTTACCCTTGGGCATATCCATGTCGGGTACCCTTGGGCATATGCATGACGAGTACACCCGTACAAGTCGGGTACCTCCACCATGGACATGTCGGGTATCAAGACACACATTGGGTACCTCTGGCATGACCAAGTCCAACAACCCCATCACGCGGGCGTCGGGAGCCAAGGTGCAAGTCGGGTACCTTGTCCACACAACACATGCCAGGTACCAGACTTGCTCGGACCATGCTCTCCCTTGTGTTGGGCACGTGGGAGGCACGCTGACATCAATCCTCCATACAAATGAGAATTATAAATAAGCCCATTCGGGGTCAGGTAAAGATCAGATTAGTCTAACCCTATACATACTCCTCTCTTCTCTCCCCTCACATCTGATTCTAACTTAAGCATCGGAGGGCCTTGCCGGGGAGCCACCCCTGGGCTTGGCTTCTTGCAAGACTCCTGCCGGAAACGACGAACTCGCCGAACTATCCACCGCCCGATTGAGGAACTCCCGATTCGATAAACCGCTCGAGGTGCATATCAGTTATCAAGTTGATCCGGTAATATAGACGGGAGATTGCTTACTGACGACCGTGTTTACAAGCGGAAGAAAGACATCCCCTTTTATATGGAAATTGATACATTAGAAATTTAATAATTGGGGAATAAATTATTTAGATAATGTTGACTTTGAGAGCATTGCAAGCGGATCCTTGTCGAAGTCAGCGACTAAGCCTTGAGAAGATTGTCCAGTTTTCGGGCTCATGCAGCAGCGAGACTACTAGAGACCGGTCCAGGTTTATATTAGAAATTGCAATAGTCAGTCTTATGAGAAACCAAGTCCATTTCCATAAAGTCTAAACTTTTAGAAGATGGTGCTCAGTTGTGTGTCTTATAGCCCATTGTTACTGTCTTATATAACCGATGTGAGATCTAACAGATAAAACCATCAAGGTCCATGTTAATGAATTGAAAATATTCAACATTTCTTTAAATAACTCAGATAATATGTCCAATACATAGAAAACATGGCTCGGTGCAGTGGTAACGCTAGTGAGATTTCTCATACCTTGTATTGTCTCCTTTTTATATTCCCCTTCTAAACTTCTTTTTTTTCATACATAAAAAAAATCCAATTCAGATTCAGTCTAACTAAGAAACCTATGAGGGCATTGAAGTAGATTGGTTGGAGTGGTTCGACGCCTCTTACCGTTAAGTAGAAAGGGGTCTCGGTTCGGGTTTTTGTGAATGAGGACAAAATCACTTTAGAGAATTTTACCCTTTTTTGGACCGACCTGGCTCGAACTGGGTCAGTTATGATCTATTGGATTTCTAGATAACGATAATGGAGATCGAAAGAGGAAGGTTAAAGGGCACCGATGATTATTACTCTTCCATCATAGAATGCAGACTCATTTAAGCATCCAACATGAAAATTGAGGAGAAGATCTTTCGATGAAGGGCTCTCCAATGTGAGATTTTTTTCAAAATTAATCAGAACTCTTAAATTTCTGAATGAAAAGTACTGTATGAGAAAAAGAATATAATCAAGAGAAATAAAACAAAAAAAAAAGAATAAAAAACATAGAGGAAATTATAAACATGAAATTTACCTGAAAAAAATGATAAACACGAAAGGGAAGGAGGGTTATTATGGAACAGGTGGCGCGGAGGGGAGTGAATATACATTGTATTGTATTACACGTATATAACGAGTTTATTTTATAAATATTTTTTTAAATCATTGCATATGTAAAATTATTTATAAATTTTAAAAATTAATTTACATATGTTAAAATATAAATAATAATATGTACGATAAGCTTGTTATTTATACATTAGCATGGGCCTGGTAAACTGTGTAATGTCCTGTTCAGACGTATTTGTGTTAAAAACTTCGATGATTTGGACATTATGCATTTATTTTTCGTGTCTAAACGGGTTTGTGTCTAAACCATGTCTAAATCGGGTTGAGCCATTTAATGTGAAATATTGATAATATATGATTATACTTTAATAATATATGATATGATTATTAAAATAATAATACGTATTGATAATTAGTATAATAAATAAGTAAGATTAATTAATTATTAATAATGTAATATTATTTTTAACAATAATGATACAATATTTTATATAGCATAAAATTTTTATATATAAATGTATTAAATTAGTCAATATATATATAAAATAGTGAAGACATTTAATAAATCTATTTAAATATGTCGTGTCATATTATACAAATTTAATCCCAGTTAAATACGTTTATTTATCATGTATGTACATATTCGTATCTAAATAAGTTCATATCTAAATAGACTTAACCATAACTCTATATCATGTGGTATTGGATTACCGTATCCTTTAACCGGTTCCATCTCCTCGCGGCAGACACCGCTCCCAACCTATCCGGGGATGGGTCCCACAAATCTCTAACGGCAACGTGCAAGTCACGCAGGCCCTCCTCCCCCGCCGTTTGAAGATTAACGGCCGCTCCCCAGGGAACCGTTCTCTTTGCTCAAACATTATCAATTTTTTTATTTATAAAATGAGGATAGCAATAGTAGCGATCCAGTTACCGATATCGATGCAGTATTTTCCTACGACCAGTGGTTAACATTTCTCAGGTTAGTTTATGATTATTCGGATTTCTTAGAATTCAATAATTATGACTCTATGATTAATTGTTACATGTTAAACCACCATTTTCAAAAATAGAAACAATTAGATACCTAACTAAAAAAATTGATAAAATTATTTAATTTTATAAAAAAAACTTACCCATTAATAAATTCTAACAGGGTGATCGCCCACACACCCTCTTAAACTCATTCCCACGTGGCCTAAAGCAATGGCAATGGTCGAGGACGAGCCAGGCATTTGGATACTCGGACCCCCCCTACACTGGTCTGGTCGGGACATGATTCAGATAAATGAATTAATATTATATAAAATATAATTTAAAATATGATATAAATTTACATATTTATGATAGTATAATTAAATAATTTTAGAAATATTAAGAATTTACATAATTTCAATAAGATAGAACGATTATCATCTAACTTATTATATAATTCATTAATTTTGGTCCTAGGTCTAGGTCAACAGGTAGACCTAGGACCACCCTAACCCGCGCACGGGTAGAGCCAGACACGCCACAAATGCCACGGCAAGTAGGGGGGTTGGGTGGTCCTTGTCAATTTTGCCATCCCTAGGCCTAACAACTGACCCAAGAAGGCAAGCTTGCCTTTAGCGAATATGACACGGACCATATGAAGTTACTAGATTGAGAGATATTCCTGATCATAATATGAGAAAGTACCAATTAAATTATGGTAAATGAGTAATTGGATTAATGGGCATGTGGTACATTCATATACAGATAGAGAATAAACTTCTCGTTATAAAAAAATAATTAAATAATAATATTCGGGTCGATAGTTGTGACACTTATCACTCCTCATTAAAATATTTTATTTAGTAGCCATTGTATGATAAGACCACTGTCCAAGATTCTCTCCATCAGTTAAGTTGGGGATAAAGTCTCCCCTGTATATCCCTTGGCAATTTGTGAATAATAATTGGATGGTTATTTAGCTATGAAAAAAAAAAAAGAATGGCCAGTACTGACGGTGACGGCAACGGTAACGGCAACGGCAACGGCAACGGCGGATAGACGGGGAGAGAAAACGTGTTTTAGGATTGGAGAGACACTAGGTGCAAACCCTAGACGCCCATCTCTCTCTCTCTCTCTCTCTCTCCCGCAATTCTTTATTCCTCTTTTATCCTTCTCGCAGCATCTTTTAGAGAGAGAGAAGAGAGACCAAGCCAACCAGTCAACTACGTGAATATCGCTTAGATTACCGAATATGTCCACAAATTTTTAACTTCAATTACATTAATGCCACTCGATCTATTTACTCCCGTGCCATTCAACTCTCTGATGATCACTGCCAGAAATAATCAATTTAAATGAAGACATGTACCAAATATGAGTCGATTAATGAGGTTTGGTCCCTTGTTCTCTTAAATCAGATTCTGTATTTGAATCTTCTGAATATAAAAATTCATAATTGAAATCATAAAATTTGTTTTATTTTTAGTCCAATTTGGTTGGGATGGCAATGTTGTAATTAATGTACAATGTGACGGTCAAACTTCCAGTCTCTACTGCTTTTAAATTTGGGAAACTCGGCCCCTTCTCCCCTTGTCCGAAGCTCCCCAATCCCCATATCAGAAGAAAAACACTTGAACGTTGACTCACCGGAGAAGCAAGCCGGCCACCGTATCACACCGCCGGAGAAGACTCCTTTAGCTCAGTCGACGGCTCGAGCTCTGGGAAGAATCCAACAACGATCGCAGCAGGATCTAATCGGAGAGAACTGGTACCCACGGCAATGGCGGAAAACTTCTCTTCTCGACGCACGCTCCTCGCGATCTGCGCCGTCGCAATCTTCGCGGTCCTGACCTCCGGCGTCCGCGCGTCGGAGCTCGACTGGATGTCCGTGTCTGCTGGGGTCGCCGGCGGGGGGACGGCGCAGTGCGACGGGACGGTGGGGGAGTGCGGGGATCTGGTGGGGGAGGAGTTCGGGCTCGACTCAGAGACGAACCGGCGGATACTGGCGACGAGCAGCTACATCAGCTACGGCGCGCTGCAGAGGAACACGGTGCCCTGCTCCCGGCGCGGCGCCTCCTACTATAACTGCCAGCCGGGAGCTCAGTCAAACCCCTACTCCCGCGGCTGCAGCGCCATCACCCGGTGCCGGAGCTAAGAGCCAATAAACAATCGCAACAACAGACACTCACTCACCGTCTCTGATGGTTGACTAGTTGATCAATTCCATTGATTGGTTGATTTTGGTCGTCTTCTTGTTCTTCTTCTTGTGTCGGATTCATCTTTTCCTCCTCCGAGGAAAGGAATTTGGGGCTATCATCGGTGGGAAGACACTGAATCGTGGGTGGTGATTGCTGGAAATATTGATGTGTTGTTATTCGATCTGTAAAACAACATTAATTTCTGTGTTTTTGTTGCTGCTGTTGGGTTGACTCTTGTTGTTTCTCTTGATTTTCAATCTACGCTAGTTCATTTTGAACTTGAAATCGCCAGGGCGGCAGTGCCCAGATCTCCCAAATCTAGAACTCACCTGGTTGGAACTGAAATGCTCTATCGCACAAAGTTCAAACTTTTTTTCTCGGTCTAGAACATTCGTATACAAAAATTCAATAAAATCTAACTAATCCACTTCAAGTTGAGGAGACCCATTTAGAATAAAACTCTTCTGGGTGAATTTTCCATGTGAGATTATAATTTCAGACCCTACCGTGTCAACCAATTTAGAAAAATTCAAACTTTTTGGGGAAGAAAATTGTAGGAAACGCTGCCATCGCAGTTACGGTATTTTGCCTTCGAGGGGAGACCCGGTTTACAGGACCTGGAGATTTCACGGTCGAAAATCAAATCCAATGTCGTTCTATCATCAGATTGTTCTTTTATGTTTGAATGAATAACGGTCACTGTGATCGAACTGAGCATTCATCTCGCTGAGCTTGTGGAGGCCAAGCCTTAGCTGTCGGAGAGGCCTTCAATCTTAGGAATCTCAGTGCTAGTCTGCTGTTCTCATTTCTTCATTCCGAGAGAAAGGAGACGGAGAGAGTCGGTAGGAGGAAGGGGGAGAGGAGAAGAAACAGTAGTGGGGGGAAACGTACAGATAAGAGGCCGTGAAGCGTGAGCTGTCCTGAGAAACCAGACAGAAACAGAGGTCAATGACCCACAGGACCGACACATGATCTGGTTTTGAGCATCTTTACATAATTGTAAGAACAAAATGTTATTCTATCATTGTATGATTTCTTGGGACAATGATTTCTTGGGTTGTCAATCAAGATGCCATACAGAATTTTTTTTTTTTTTTTTTACTTCCCGATGCCATACAGATTCTTGGGAAGTAAAAAAAAATTCATTAGATCTTTTTTTTTTTCGTGACAGAGATTTACGAGAAAGTGAAGGACGTAGAGGATTATGGTAAGTCTATTACTGATGATCATGCCAGTTCTCTCAATTGTAAGTGATTAAGCCTTCTTCCTCGCATTAATTAGCGCCTGACAATTTTTAACACCACATGGATACCACGGACACGATAGGAGTTAGATGAATTTGGGTTTAACTTAAATGTGCTCCGTACTTAAATGGCATTGAACCGGGGGTGGACATAAGGGTTGCGCGAGGGCGGATGCTTCCCTGAGTTCAGAAAAAATTTATCACTTGATTTTTATTTATTTATTATTAAATTATCTCATTTCACTCTGAAACTCATCATCTTACTCTTCTATTGAGTTTCGTCCCCATGGATAAGGTTTCTGGATGTGTCCTTGCACCAAAAATGTATAACTCGTTTAAATTATCGTGTTAAACCTTATTGAACATATCTATCTTAGTAGGACATGATTAAATCCAAATGTTTTTAAGCGTGTACGATAAACATGTTAATCCATTTCACCTTTTTTATGTAGCAAATTACGATTATATCCTATTTAACATGTGTACTCAACTTGTTAACCGTGCTACAAATATGTAAATTTAGATAATTATGTTAATAAACTCGCAGATTCGCACCGTTTTAAACACATTTAGTTTATATATGTTAAAAAATGTGTCGTTTTTGTGTCAACCCACTGTCAAGCGGGTCGTGTTCGTATTTGACAATTTTGATATGTATACTAAATGGACCATGCATGGGTTTAAGATTTTCTAACACAAGCTTGAATAAGGGTATAAATGGACCACCAAGTGTGGTGGTTGAATGATCTGAAGCTCATTCTCACGCAATTTGGTGATATTGAGGTTATATGTTCCAATCTCGCTATGAGCAATCTTGCCAGAAGAGACACTTGAGTCTGTGCCATTGCGGACATTAATTTCTTAGACTACACTAGGTATTTGGTGGTGATACGTTGACGGGATCAATATTAGTACTAGTTATTCAATTCATCTGATATGTTCGCGGTTGTATACGAAAGTCCAAATATTATATAGCGGGGCGGCTGGGCTGCCAATAATGCTGTCCTCCTTTTACTTATATAAAAAAAAAAAGACACGAATCCGTCAAAGTGCAACATATTTAAACACGACACAACAAGTTTCCCGACGTGCGTATATCGAGCCATTCCTCCGGCGGGCGGGCTGTCTTCCTCTTTCTTCATTTGGGCCACATTGCTTTTCTTCTTCCTCATGATGGGTTTGTTCGGTGTGGGGCCCGATTGATTTAATTTGAATGCTTCTTTGGCGGTTCACCGGAGAGGGCTGGACTTCCAAATTTATCTAGGTATTTTATTTATATTTAGTATCTTGTTTCTCCATTTTAATTCTTCGTCTTCTTTTTATTTTTTAAAATACCCTTTTTTTTCAGTGTACAAATGAGACACATAAACTTAGAAAATGGTACAAGTAATAAGGAATAAAGGGTACAAGGAGTCCCATTAATAAGAATCAAATTCGAACTTCTTGGTCCCAAATCGAGGACGACACCACACCAAATCCCTCCTCTCTTAAAGTGTCGTTTTCAAATCAAATGAAAGTAACACAACCTTTTCTTTTATTATTTTTTTAACATTTTTATCTACGTACAGTGGTAAATTCATACATTAATTCAACTTGTTTGGATCGAGGGATTTGAGGGTATTTGGAGGAGAGGGGAAGGGAGAGATTTGAACGAATAAATTAATCATTCAAATTCTTCGTTTGGATATCATTATTGGAAGAAAGATTTGGATGGATCAAAAAAATTAATTTGACTATTTTGCCCTTTTATTTTAGATGAAGAAGAGAGCGGAAGAAAGTCGTGTGAGAGGTACCGTGGATTCGTGGTGGTCTCGGGATTTGAAAAAAAAATGTTCTATTGTGGTCTTTGGAGTTTTAGTAGCTGCAATTTGGTGGTAGTGGAGCAAGGGCAGTCGTGTCATGGTTGTGACTTGGTAGTGGTCGAGCAGCGAAAGGCGTGCATAGTCATATATTTATGTGATGAGGAATTATAACATCCCTAAAATTTTCTTTCAAGAAGCTGTGAGAGGCATTTTTGTCCAAAAAAAATTGTTATCCCTTCAAAGTCTCCCAAATCGAAGGAATTTCAAAATTAAGGCTTGTAGGGACTGCGAATCCCTCTGAATTCGTCATAATAATTTACCAAAACAAAGGATTATATTATTCCTCCAAATTCCCCCCTTCAATTCCCTCAAAATACCTCAATTCAAACAAGCAAATTCCTCTCCCTTTCTTACCCCACAGGGCGAAGTACAGAAATAATGTACAAGTGTGTGTAGCTGTCTTTCTACCACAATTTACACAATTTTAAATAAAAATTAACACGTGAGATTCTCATTGAAAAATTCTTTCTGAATGGACGGAAAGCGAAGAAAACTAGGACTCTCAGGTTTAATATTTAGCCTTCGCGATTCTCTCCATAATTTTTCACGCACACGTCCCTCTTCTTTATCATCGCACTGGTTGAAAAGCACGTGCTTCGCAGCGGGGCAATTTGAGATTCAATATGCAAATATTTCTGTGCTAATAATTATTTACGAAATATTTCTTCTCTCAAAATTACATTCGAACGTGTAGTATTGCATTCAGCAATAACAACGTCATATTCATATTAAAAGAAAACAATAGATAATATGCATTTTCAAAAGTAAATAAATTATATGGACAGTGCGGAACCCATATTTTGGGATATATATTTAGCGTGTAATACATAATAAATTCGTTGTGTAAATCACCGTTCGGATCTTGACACATGTAAAGTTGACTCGTGAAAACTGTGAAAACTTTACATGTGTAAAGATGTTTCTTCACGTCCCACAATGCAGCATGGGCTTCTGCCCTAGGACATGATTTAATTGGTCACGTGTCCTTCAATTTGATATTATGGGAGTGTGCCAAATATTTAAATAGGGTAA
>CM075310.1:3178700-3198647 GCA_037672795.1 Lagerstroemia speciosa
CCAAGTCCTCTAATGGTACCTTCCGGAAGTGACAATGGTCTCGTCTAGCTCCGGCCTTAAGCCGATGATTAGCACCTGGACGTGCATCAGACGGACTTGCTCTTGCTCTGATCTGTAGAAAAATGTCGTAGCTTTTACCAGAAATCACTTCATATGCGATCACGAAGATCATGGTGACATCAGGTCGCCGGAAATGTAAGTTGCGTTTGAAACTTTGTGTGGTGACAGTAGGACGAACCACACTGACAAAAGTTATGAACCGGGAACAACGATGGATAGAATACTATAATTGAGAAGAGTAGGGTTTTGAGGATTGACACATAGCGATGATCAGGAACGAACCAAGACGTCGAAGTGAAGAAACTCCGCAGCACGAGCATGGCAAGTTTCGAATTGTTGACTGCCATGAGATAAACTGGATAACTTCAAAAGTTGTGTAAAAGCTTTCAAATCTGATAATGGGTAGAGGTCCTCACAAATGCTGAGTCATGGATGTTTTAGTCCGATCACATGGACTAGGCCTCGCTCTGCACGTGGGCATATCCCGGTCCTCTCAATTCCCATATTCAGCCCAATGATCTTTTCTTAATCCATTTAGCACTTCATTGAATCGTTGACCAAGTCGTCTAATGGGACCTTCCGGAAGTGACAAAAAGTCTCGTCTAGCTCCAACCTTAAGCCGATGATTAGCTCCTGGACGTGCATTAGACGGACTTTCCTTGCTCTGATCTGTGGACAAAATGTCTTAGTTTTGCTAGAAATCACTTCACTGCTATCACGAAGATCATAGTCCATAAAGTCGTTCGAAATGTAAGTTGCGTTTGAAACTTTGTGCATTGACAGTAGGACAAACCACACCGACAAAAGTTATGAAACCGGGAACAACGATGGATAGAACACCAGAATTGAGAAGACCAGGGTTTGAGGATTGACACGTAGCCAAGATCAGGAACGAACCAAGACTTCGAAGTGAAGAAACTCCGCACCACGAGCATGACAAGTTTCGAATTGTTGAACGCAATGAGATAAACTCAATAACTTCAAAAGTTGTGTAAAAGCTTTCAAATCCTATAATGGGCAAAGGTCCTCACAAATACTGAGTCATGGATGTTTTAGTCCAATCACATGGATTAGGCCTCGTTTTGCACGTGGGCTTATCTCGGTCTCTCCATTCCCATAATCAGCCCAATGCACTTTTTTAATCCATTGAGTGCTTCCTTGAAACGCTTGCCCAAAGTCCTATAATGGGACCTTCCGGAAGTGACAAACTGTCACTTCTAGCTCTGCCTTAAGCCAATGATTAGCACCTGGACGTGCATCAGACGGACATGCCCTTGCTCTGATCTGTAGACAAAATGTCGTAACTTTTGCTAGAAATCTCTTCGTTGCTGTCACGAAGATCATGGTCGACATTAAGTCGTCCGAATTGTAAGTTGCGTCTGATACTTTGTGCGTTGACAGTAGGACGAACCACACCGATAAAGCTATGAAACCGGGATAACGATGGATAGAACACCAGAATTGAGAAGACTAGGGTTGAGGATTGACACGTAGCCAGGATCAGCAACGAACCAAGACGTCGAAGTGAAGAAACTCCGCACCACGAGCATGAGAAGTTTCGAATAGTTGAACGCCATGAGATAAACTTAATAACTTCAAAAGTTGCGTAAAAGCTTTCAAATCTTATATACGGCAAATGTCTTCACAGTGCGGAGTCATGGATGTTTTTGTCCAATCACATGGATTAGGCCTCGCCCTGCACGTGGGCTTATCACGGTGTCACGACCCGAATCATGCCGTGACTTGATTCGTGGCCATGACCAATCATGATCGATCAAATAAGGTTGTGTAAGAGTGTGACTCGTTTAAAACACTGTAGTGCACCGAATTAACCCTATTCTTTTCATGCCCGATTAAAACAACTCGTACTTGATCATTCAGAGCAAACTATACCATAAGAAACTCAATTGTTATTACAACTCTTTTACTTGCATTTACATGTGTACAAGACTTGAAATTAAGTCCATATTCATGTCCTACATCCTATGTAGACCCTTGAAGAGACTTATCCAAAAGGATCACCATGGCTGACCACTATATGTACCTTCTATCCAAACGAACGACTTCAAAAACACTTCTAGGTATATCCACCGCTCCTAGTCCCAAACTTCAACTCTTATGATCTGAGATGTTAAAATCAAAGGGTGAGCTTGCATTGCTCAGTAAGTTGACAATCCATAGTTCAAACATTAAAATCCATCAACTACAATGAAAGCTATTCGGTACAATCATTTCAATTCACAATAGAAGCAACATTCAACCACCAGGAAGTATTCATACTTACTTGTAGTCACCATATAGGTTTGCACAGGCAACAATATAACTTGATTATGCAAGATCATATAATTTAGTGGAACCATGAGTGAGTGCAATATTCAACAACTATCTAATGACCTATTAGCTTTGTGGATGCATGCACGTAACCGACTGGCCAGTGGACCCTTCCGGGTAATCGTAAACATTACCAACCGATCAGTGGTCCATTCATCCCTTCCGGGATCATATCATCGTGTTCCTCATGGGAACCTTCTGTATCAACTTTCTTATAACATATACCAACTGATCAGTGGCCATTCGTCCCTTCCGGGACATCCCTCTTGAGGGATATTCGTATCATTTGTCCCTTGCGGGATATGCATATGCTTGCATGCTATGGATGCTTCAATCACTTAGGCACTTATATAGCCCGATCATGTGACATATTAATGTTGCACATTCATGTCAATTAAATATATCCCACTCTTATGGGAATCAAAGAAATGTCAGCAATATGCCTCATTCACATAACCATCCAAAATGGATCATCATCTTCAGCAAGCTTAATGGAGCTTAATCACAGTTCTTAAGAATAATTAAACTTGTCTTATCATGCTAATCCAGCTTATGACCACCTAAGCCATCTCATAAACTCTGCAATGTAGTAATCGAATGTTACTAACCAAGCTTGGTACTTTCTAGTTACACCAATTAAACCTTAACACAGCAACAAAGCATACAATATCATGCTAATCATGCTTAATTAAACTTAATTATGCTCATTAACCTCTAATCACAATAACTTAAACATGGCAGATTAGCAAACATCATTGATCAATTAACTAACCACACACATTAAAATATTCATCACATCATTCTAATGATGCTGAAAACATGTTCAAATACATCTCTAGAATACCATTGATCCTTCAATCAATAGCAATACTGCTATACAAATTCAAAGAAGTAAATAACTGACTCGTATAAACTAATCACCACCTACTTAAGCTAACAATGATCTTAGCTAACATCAATAGCATCAAAGCTAATGAATTTGATGTTTTAAACTGTGGAAAACCAACTTACATGCAAGGCTTTCAGATCTCTTCTTCCACATGCAATCTCTCTCTCTCTCTCTCTCTCTATATTGTTTGCTTCCATGGCTGCAAATGGTGATTAAAGTGAGCTATATTTGTCTGAGGAAGGAGAGCTAGCTGAGTTGTAGGACAAGTGTCACCACATCCCTACACAACTCTTTTTAACTTTTTGCTAATTCTTTCCCCAAATACTTTCTGTCACTTCCCTAAATATATCATTATCCAATTCACAAATTCGTCCAAAGCAGAGCTGGGCTGGAAATGGGCTTCACTTTGGGCCTAAATCCAAGTAATTATATCAGACTTCATAGCCCAATCCAAATTCATCATAGGCCTTTAGATGTTTTATGTAATCTTGGCCAATTTGTATGCCTAATTCAATAATCTAATTCCATTTGATCTTCAATTATAGCTAAGCTCAAAACAAGATATGTTGTAAGATCAAGATGTGTCTAAGCCCAATCTAAGAGGTGAATATGCAAAAGAGTATAGATCCAATTCAGGTTATAAGATAAGCAATGTAGCTTTTGGATCTAATCTAGGCACATTAGCAAGTCGAGTTATAAAATGTACCCCTTTAGATCCATCTAGGCATATTGGTATTGGGTTATCACATTCTACCCCCCTTAAGAAAATTTCGTCCTCGAAATTTGACATACCTCACTCAGCAAATAGATAGGGGTACCGATTCTTCATATCCTCCTCACGTTCCCAGGTGGCTTCGTCAATATCATGGTGTTGCCACTGAACTTTCACCAATGGAATTACCTTCGACCTAAGCTCTTGTTCCTTCCGATCCAGAATTTGAATAGGCTTCTCTTCATATGAAATATCCTCTTTGAGCTGTATTGGTTCAAAATCAATCACATGAGATGGATCTGGTTCATACTTCCTTAACATTGATGCGTGGAACACATTATGCACATTCGCCAACTTAGGAGGTAATGCCAGCCGATAAGCAACAGCCCCGACTTTCTCGAGTATTTCAAACGGACCGATATACCGTGGACTCAGCTTTCCTTTCTTGCCAAACCTCATGACACCCTTTGATGGAGATATCTTCAAGAATACATGATCTCCTTCCTTAAATTCAAGTGGTCTTCTCCGATTGTCAGCATAACTCTTCTGTCTGCTTTGTGCTGTTCGTAGTCTTTCCCGAATGAGCTTGATTTTGTCATTTGTGATCTGAATCAACTCCGGGCCCGTTAGCTTCCGCTCACCAGCCTCTTCCCAACAAATTGGTGACCGACACTTCCTTCCATATAATGCCTCATATGGTGCCATCCCAATACTACTCTGATAGCTGTTATTATATGCAAACTCCACCAGAAATATATGATTATCCCAGCTACCACCGAGGTCCATAACACAAGCACGGAGCATATCTTCGAGGGTCTGGATAGTCTTCTCTGATTGACCATCTGTTTGAGGATGAAAGGCAGAGCTGAATTGCAATTTAGTTCCTAATGCTTGTTGCAAAGCTTTCCAGAAATGTGATGTAAAGCGAGAATCCCGATCGGATGTGATTGTGATGGGCACTCCATGCAGTCGAACAATCTCTTCAATATAGATCTTTGCAAGCTTGTCTAAAGTATAATCCACTCTGACAGGAAGGAAATGAGCAGATTTCGTCAGTCGATCAACAACAACCCATATTGCATTATGGCCCTTTACGGTCCTCGGTAATCCTTGAACAAAGTCCATCGTCACATCCTCCCATTTCCATTGAGGGATTGGCAGTGGCTGCAAAGTACCTCCAGGTCTCTGGTGCTCTGCTTTAACCTGTTGACAAACCAAGCATTTTGATACAAACTCAGCAGTATCCTTCTTCATACCACTCCACCAATAATGTTCCCGAAGATTACGATACATTTTTGTGCTGCCAGGATGAACACTATAAGGAGTTCGATGTGCTTCTTCCAAAATACATCTTCGGATGTCTATATCATTCGGGACGCAGAGCCTTCCCCTGAACCGCAATATACCATCCTCAAGAACATGAAAAGCAAGATTCTTTTCCCTATTCTTAGTATCTTGAAGTGCTAATAACTGAGTGTCATTCTGTTGTGCTTGCTTAATTCTATGGAGCAATAATGGTTCAATCTTCATTGTAGCTAGAATCACATTACTACTCTTCACAAGAAATTTGAATTCTGAATCCCTTACTTCTTCAAAGAGCATCCATTCTTTAATCATCAAAGAAGCTAGAGAAGCTGACTTCCTACTCAATGCATCGGCAACAATATTGGCCTTACCTGGATGGTATAAAATGGTGCAGTCGTAGTCCTTCAAGAGATCCAACCATCGCCGTTGTCTCATATTCAGCTCCTTTTGTGAAAATAAGTACTTCAAGCTCTTGTGATCAGTATATACATCAAACTTCTCCCCATAAAGATAGTGCCTCCATATTTTCAATGCAAAGATGATGGCAGCAAGTTCAAGATCATGAGTCGGATATCGCTGTTCATATTCCTTCAATTGTCTAGATGCATAAGCAACCACTCCTTCATTCTGCATTAGAACACAACCCAAGCCCTTATGTGAAGCATCAGTATAGATCACATATCCTCCAGAACCAGATGGAATGATCAAAATGGGTGCAGTCGTTAATCGCCTCTTCAACTCTTGAAAACTCATCTCACATTCATCTGGCCAACTAAACTTAGCACCTTTCCGTAGAAGTCTTGTAAGCGGAGTAGCAATGCGAGAAAATCCCTCCACAAACCTTCTATAGTAACCTGCAAGTCCCAAGAAGCTTCGAACCTCAGTCACATTGGTCGGCCTTTCCCAATTGATTATAGCCTCTATTTTGGATGGATCAACGCATATGCCTTCCTTGGTAATGACATGTCCCAAGAATACAACCCTGTCAAGCCAGAACTCACACTTGCTGAACTTGGCATACAATTGGTGCTCTCTAAGTTTCTGCAAAATAATTCTCAAGTGTTCTTCGTGTTCTGCACGACTCTTAGAATAGATCAAGATATCATCAATGAAGACAATCACAAATTTGTCTAAGAAAGGCTTGAAGGTTCTATTCATGAGATCCATAAAGGCTGCTGGTGCATTAGTCAAACCAAACGGCATAACAAGAAACTCATAATGGCCATATCGTGTCCTGAATGCCGTCTTAGGAACATCATCTCTACTGACTTTGAGCTGGTGATACCCTGATCTAAGATCAATTTTGGAGAAAACCTCAGCCCCTTGTAATTGGTCGAACAGATCATCAATTCTAGGCAATGGATACTTGTTCTTCACTGTTACTCTATTCAATTGCCTGTAATCTATGCATAGTCTCAAGGATCCATCCTTCTTCTTTACAAACAATACTGGAGCACCCCATGGAGATACACTAGGCCGAATGAAACCCTTCTCCAAAAGTTCTTGCAATTGCTCTTTTAATTCCTTCAGTTCTACAGGAGCCATTCGATAAGGAGTCTTCGAAATAGGAGTTGTTCCAGGAAGTAACTCAATAGAGAACTCAATTTCCCTATCAGGGGGTAGGCCTGGTAATTCTTCTGGGAATACATCTGGAAATTCTCTAGTGATAGGAACATCATCTATGCTTACCCTTTCCTTTTTATCCTCTACTACATAGGCAAGGAAACCCTCACACCCCTTGCTAAGTAATTTGTTAGCTTTAATATATGAAATCAAAGAGCAAGCACCAGACTCCCTATTTCCCACAAAATAAAATATAGGCTGATTGGGAATAGTAAATGTAACTACTTTCTTGTTGCAATCTAGGCAAGCATGATAAGTAGAAAGCCAATCCATGCCTAGAATCACATCAAAGTCACTCATTGGTAAAACAATCAAATCAGCATCCAAGTTCCTATCACCCAATTGGATAATGCATGATTTGTAAACCATATCAGAAATCAGGGGATCTCCAGCAGGAGTGGACACTGCTAACTGGTATCCCAACGGTTCCGGGTTGGTCTTCAAATGGCGTGCAAAATGGGGAGAGATGAAGGAATGTGTAGAACCTGAATCCACCAAGATATAAGCCATATTACCACATATCGGGAGGTTACCTGTAATGACAGAGTTTGAGGCTTCAGCATCACTCTCCGTAAGAGCATAAACCCTTCCCTGTACATTCGGCTTTGGTGCCCTCGCTCCCGAGTTAGTTGGATTCTGCTGTTGCATCTGGGGACAATCTTTGATCTTGTGATCAGTTCTTCCACATTTGAAACATGCTCCCGATCCTGCACGACAGGGTGGCCGGTGGGCTTTTCCACATTTATCACATTGGTTGTAATTCTGTTGAGGTTGCCCTTTTTGTATCAGAGCCTTCTCCTTAGACCTCTTAAAATCATAAGTTCTAGGCTTCAACTGTTGAGAATAAGAAGAAGAACCTCTCTCTTTGTTTTTCTGCCCTTGCTCTGAATGATATTCGACTATATCTTTCTCCACCAATTGAGCCCTTTCATAGACATCATCATATACTCGTAACTTCAGCGCAGCAAGTCTACTCCTAATGGCAGGCCTCAAGCCCCTCTCAAACTTCTTAGCTCTCTCACATTCATCAGCAATGAGTTGAGGTGCAAACCTGGATAATTCTGCAAAACGAGCTTCATATTGATCCACAGTCATATTGCCTTGCTCTAGCTTCAGGAAATCGATAACCTTTTGATCCCGCGCACAATCAGAAAAGTATTTCCCGAGGAAGACCTCAACGAATCTCCTCCAGGTAATAGTCTGACCACCAGCCACAAGTCTCGGCTTCGTTGCTCTCCACCAATGTTCGGCATTGCCTTCAAGCATAAACTCAGCAAAAATGATCATATCCTCTTCACAACAGGTCAAGGCTGTAAATATCTTCTCTAGCTTGTTAATCCAACCCTCAGCTTCTGCCGGATCACCGGTCCCTTGAAATTTAGGAGGATTAAGTTTCATAAACTGTTCCACAGCACATCTCTTGATAGCCTCAGCTTGTTCACCTCGAGCAGTATTATCCCGGTCATGTTGAGTCATTTGAGCCCTCATAATGTCCGTCATTTGATCCAAAGCATGAAAAATACCCTCCAATCGAGGATCTAGACTCCTGCTGTTTCCCCTCATTCTGATATACCTTAAATGCAAGCAAAATACACATACATTGAATAAATCATTCAAACATCAACCCTAGACTCTTGACACAACTAGACAAGTTTACAATCATTTTTATAGCCTATTGCTCTGATACCATAAATGTCACGACCCGAATCAAGCCGTGACTTGATTCGTGGCCATGACCAATCATGATCGATCAAATAAGGTTGTGTAAGAGTGTGACTCGTTTAAAACATTGTAGTGCACCGAATTAACCCTATTCCTTTCATGCCCGATTAAAACAACTCGTACTTGATCATTCAAAGCAAACTATACCATAAGAAACTCAATTGTTATTACAACTCTTTTACTTGCATTTACATGTGTACAAGACTTGAAATTAAGTCCATATTCATGCCTACATCCTATGTAGACCCTTGAAGAGACTTATCCAAAAGGATCACCATGGCTGACCACTATATGTACCTTCTATCCAAACGAACGACTTCAAAAACACTTCTAGGTATATCCACCGCTCCTAGTCCCAAACTTCAACTCTTATGATCTGAGATGTTAAAATCAAAGGGTGAGCTTACATTGCTCAGTAAGTTGACAATCCATAGTTCAAACATTAAAATCCATCAACTGCAATGAAAGCTATTCAGTACAATCATTTCAATTCACAATAGAAGCAACATTCAACCACCAGGAAGTATTCATACTTACTTGTAGACACCATATGGGTTTGCACAGGCAACAATATAACTTGATTATGCAAGATCATATAATTTAGTGGAACCATGAGTGGGTGCAATATTCAACAACTATCTAATGACCTATTAGCTTTGTGGATGCATGCACGTAACCGACTGGCCAGTGGACCCTTCCGGGTAATCGTAAACATTACCAACCGATCAGTGGTCCATTCATCCCTTCCAGGATCATATCATCATGTTCCTCACGGGAACCTTCCGTATCATCTTTCTTATAACATATACCAGCTGATCAGTAGCCATTCGTCCCTTCCGGGACATCCCTCTTGAGGGATATTCGTATCATTTGTCCCTTGCGGGATATGCATATGCTTGCATGCTATGTATGCTTCAATCACTTAGGCACTTATATAGCCCAATCATGTAGCATATTCATGTTGCACATTCATGTCAATTAAATATATCCCACTCTTGTGGGAATCAAAGAAATGTCAGCAATATGCCTCATTCACATAACCATCCAAAATGGATCATCATCTTCAGCAAGCTTAATGGAGCTTAATCACAGTTCATAAGAATAATTAAACCTGTCTCATCATGCTATCCAGCTTATGACCACCTAAGCCATCTCATAAACCTCTACAACATAGTAATCAAATGTTACTAATCAAGCTTGGTACTTTCTAGTTACACCAATTAAACCTTAACACAGCAATAAAGCATACAATATCATGCTAATCATGCTTAATTAAGCTTAATTATACTCATTAACCTCTAATCACAACAACTTAAACATGGCAGATTAGCAAACATCATTGATCAATTAACTCAACCACATACATCAAATATTCATCACACCATTCTAATGATGCTGAAACAATTTCAAATACATCTCTAGAATACCATTGATCCTTCAATCAATAGCAATACTGCTATACAAATTCAACGAAGTAAATCTCGTAACTGACTCGTATACACTAATCCCTCCTACTTAAGCTAAGGATGATCTTAGCTAACATCAAAGCTAATGAATATTGATGTTTTAAACTATGGAAAACCAACTTACATGCAAGGCTTTCAGATCTCTTCTTCCACCTGCAACCTCTCCCTCTCTCTCTCTCTCTCTCTATATTGTTTGCTTCCATGGCTGCAAATGGTGATTAAAGTGAGCTATATTTGTCTGAGGAAGGAGGGCTAGCTGAGTTGTAGGACAGGTGTCACCAGACCCCTACCCCATCTTTAGGACAGGTGTCACCAGACCCCTACCCCATCTTTTTGACTTTTTGCTAATTCTTTCCCCAAATACTTTCTGTCACTTCCCTAAATATCTATCATTATCCAATTCACAAATTCGTCCAAAGCAGAGCTGGGCTGGAAATGGGCTTCACTTTGGGCCTAAATCCAAGTAATTATATCAGACTTCATAGCCCAATCCAAATGCATCATAGGCCTTTAGATGTTTTATGTAATCTTGGCCAATTTGTATGCCTAATTCAATAATCTAATTCCATTTGATCTTCAGTTATAGCTAAGCTCAAAACAAGATATGTTGTAAGATCAAGATGTGTCTAAGCCCAATCTAAGAGATGAATATGCAAAAGAGCATTTAGATCCAATTCAGGTTATAAGATAAGCAGATGTAGCTTTTGGATCTAATCTAGGCACATTGGCAAGTCAAGTTATAAAATATACCCCTTTAGATCCATCTAGGCATATTGGTATTGGGTTATCACATTCTACCCCCCTTAAGAAAATTTCGTCCTCGAAATTTGACATACCTCACTCAGCAAATAGATAGGGGTACCGATTCCTCATATCCTCCTCACGTTCCCAGGTGGCTTCGTCAATATCATGGTGTTGCCACTGAACTTTCACCAATGGAATTACCTTCGACCTAAGCTCTTGTTCCCTTCGATCCAGAATTTGAATAGGCTTCTCTTCATATGAAATATCCTCTTTGAGCTGTATTGGTTCGAAATCAATCACATGAGATGGATCTGGTTCATACTTCCTTAACATTGATGCGTGGAACACATTATGCACATTCGCCAACTTAGGAGGTAATGCCAGCCGATAAGCAACAGCCCCGACTTTCTCGAGTATTTCAAACGGACCGATATACCGTGGACTCAGCTTTCCTTTCTTGCCAAACCTCATGACACCCTTTGATGGAGATATCTTCAAGAATACATGATCTCCTTCCTTAAATTCAAGTGGTCTTCTCCGATTGTCAGCATAACTCTTCTGTCTGCTTTGTGCTGTTCGTAGTCTTTCCCGAATGAGCTTGATTTTGTCATTTGTGATCTGAATCAACTCCGGGCCCGTTAGCTTCCGCTCACCAGCCTCTTCCCAACAAATTGGTGACCGACACTTCCTTCCATATAATGCCTCATATGGTGCCATCCCAATACTACTCTGATAGCTGTTATTATATGCAAACTCCACCAGAAATATATGATTATCCCAGCTACCACCGAGGTCCATAACACAAGCACGGAGCATATCTTCGAGGGTCTGGATAGTCTTCTCTGATTGACCATCTGTTTGAGGATGAAAGGCAGAGCTGAATTGCAATTTAGTTCCTAATGCTTGTTGCAAAGCTTTCCAGAAATGTGATGTAAAGCGAGAATCCCGATCGGATGTGATTGTGATGGGCACTCCATGCAGTCGAACAATCTCTTCAATATAGATCTTTGCAAGCTTGTCTAAAGTATAATCCACTCTGACAGGAAGGAAATGAGCAGATTTCGTCAGTCGATCAACAACAACCCATATTGCATTATGGCCCTTTACGGTCCTCGGTAATCCTTGAACAAAGTCCATCGTCACATCCTCCCATTTCCATTGAGGGATTGGCAGTGGCTGCAAAGTACCTCCAGGTCTCTGGTGCTCTGCTTTAACCTGTTGACAAACCAAGCATTTTGATACAAACTCAGCAGTATCCTTCTTCATACCACTCCACCAATAATGTTCCCGAAGATTACGATACATTTTTGTGCTGCCAGGATGAACACTATAAGGAGTTCGATGTGCTTCTTCCAAAATACATCTTCGGATGTCTATATCATTCGGGACGCAGAGCCTTCCCCTGAACCGCAATATACCATCCTCAAGAACATGAAAAGCAAGATTCTTTTCCCTATTCTTAGTATCTTGAAGTGCTAATAACTGAGTGTCATTCTGTTGTGCTTGCTTAATTCTATGGAGCAATAATGGTTCAATCTTCATTGTAGCTAGAATCACATTACTACTCTTCACAAGAAATTTGAATTCTGAATCCCTTACTTCTTCAAAGAGCATCCATTCTTTAATCATCAAAGAAGCTAGAGAAGCTGACTTCCTACTCAATGCATCGGCAACAATATTGGCCTTACCTGGATGGTATAAAATGGTGCAGTCGTAGTCCTTCAAGAGATCCAACCATCGCCGTTGTCTCATATTCAGCTCCTTTTGTGAAAATAAATACTTCAAGCTCTTGTGATCAGTATATACATCAAACTTCTCCCCATAAAGATAGTGCCTCCATATTTTCAATGCAAAGATGATGGCAGCAAGTTCAAGATCATGAGTCGGATATCGCTGTTCATATTCCTTCAATTGTCTAGATGCATAAGCAACCACTCCTTCATTCTGCATTAGAACACAACCCAAGCCCTTATGTGAAGCATCAGTATAGATCACATATCCTCCAGAACCAGATGGAATGATCAAAATGGGTGCAGTCGTTAATCGCCTCTTCAACTCTTGAAAACTCATCTCACATTCATCTGGCCAACTAAACTTAGCACCTTTCCGTAGAAGTCTTGTAAGCGGAGTAGCAATGCGAGAAAATCCCTCCACAAACCTTCTATAGTAACCTGCAAGTCCCAAGAAGCTTCGAACCTCAGTCACATTGGTCGGCCTTTCCCAATTGATTATAGCCTCTATTTTGGATGGATCAACGCATATGCCTTCCTTGGTAATGACATGTCCCAAGAATACAACCCTGTCAAGCCAGAACTCACACTTGCTGAACTTGGCATACAATTGGTGCTCTCTAAGTTTCTGCAAAATAATTCTCAAGTGTTCTTCGTGTTCTGCACGACTCTTAGAATAGATCAAGATATCATCAATGAAGACAATCACAAATTTGTCTAAGAAAGGCTTGAAGGTTCTATTCATGAGATCCATAAAGGCTGCTGGTGCATTAGTCAAACCAAACGGCATAACAAGAAACTCATAATGGCCATATCGTGTCCTGAATGCCGTCTTAGGAACATCATCTCTACTGACTTTGAGCTGGTGATACCCTGATCTAAGATCAATTTTGGAGAAAACCTCAGCCCCTTGTAATTGGTCGAACAGATCATCAATTCTAGGCAATGGATACTTGTTCTTCACTGTTACTCTATTCAATTGCCTGTAATCTATGCATAGTCTCAAGGATCCATCCTTCTTCTTTACAAACAATACTGGAGCACCCCATGGAGATACACTAGGCCGAATGAAACCCTTCTCCAAAAGTTCTTGCAATTGCTCTTTTAATTCCTTCAGTTCTACAGGAGCCATTCGATAAGGAGTCTTCGAAATAGGAGTTGTTCCAGGAAGTAACTCAATAGAGAACTCAATTTCCCTATCAGGGGGTAGGCCTGGTAATTCTTCTGGGAATACATCTGGAAATTCTCTAGTGATAGGAACATCATCTATGCTTACCCTTTCCTTTTTATCCTCTACTACATAGGCAAGGAAACCCTCACACCCCTTGCTAAGTAATTTGTTAGCTTTAATATATGAAATCAAAGAGCAAGCACCAGACTCCCTATTTCCCACAAAATAAAATATAGGCTGATTGGGAATAGTAAATGTAACTACTTTCTTGTTGCAATCTAGGCAAGCATGATAAGTAGAAAGCCAATCCATGCCTAGAATCACATCAAAGTCACTCATTGGTAAAACAATCAAATCCGCATCCAAGTTCCTATCACCCAATTGGATAATGCATGATTTGTAAACCATATCAGAAATCAAGGGATCTCCAGCAGGAGTGGACACTGCTAACTGGTATCCCAACGGTTCCGGGTTGGTCTTCAAATGGCGTGCAAAATGGGGAGAGATGAAGGAATGTGTAGAACCTGAATCCACCAAGATATAAGCCATATTACCACATATCGGGAGGTTACCTGTAATGACAGAGTTTGAGGCTTCAGCATCACTCTCCGTAAGAGCATAAACCCTTCCCTGTACATTCGGCTTTGGTGCCCTCGCTCCCGAGTTAGTTGGATTCTGCTGTTGCATCTGGGGACAATCTTTGATCTTGTGATCAGTTCTTCCACATTTGAAACATGCTCCCGATCCTGCACGACAGGGTGGCCGGTGGGCTTTTCCACATTTATCACATTGGTTGTAATTCTGTTGAGGTTGCCCTTTTTGTATCAGAGCCTTCTCCTTAGACCTCTTAAAATCATAAGTTCTAGGCTTCAACTGTTGAGAATAAGAAGAAGAACCTCTCTCTTTGTTTTTCTGCCCTTGCTCTGAATGATATTCGACTATATCTTTCTCCACCAATTGAGCCCTTTCGTAGACATCATCATATACTCGTAACTTCAGCGCAGCAAGTCTACTCCTAATGGCAGGCCTCAAGCCCCTCTCAAACTTCTTAGCTCTCTCACATTCATCAGCAATGAGTTGAGGTGCAAACCTGGATAATTCTGCAAAACGAGCTTCATATTGATCCACAGTCATATTGCCTTGCTCTAGCTTCAGGAAATCGATAACCTTTTGATCCCGCGCACAATCAGAAAAGTATTTCCCTAGGAAGACCTCAACGAATCTCCTCCAGGTAATAGTCTGACCACCAGCCACAAGTCTCGGCTTCGTTGCCCTCCACCAATGGTCGGCATTGCCTTCAAGCATAAACTCAGCAAAAATGATCATATCCTCTTCACAACAGGTCAAGGCTGTAAATATCTTCTCTAGCTTGTTAATCCAACCCTCAGCTTCTGCCGGATCACCGGTCCCTTGAAATTTAGGAGGATTAAGTTTCATAAACTGTTCCACAGCACATCTCTTGATAGCCTCAGCTTGTTCACCTCGAGCAGTATTATCCCGGTCATGTTGAGTCATTTGAGCCCTCATAATGTCCGTCATTTGATCCAAAGCATGAAAAATACCCTCCAATCGAGGATCTAGACTCCTGCTGTTTCCCCTCATTCTGATATACCTTAAATGCAAGCAAAATACACATACATTGAATAAATCATTCAAACATCAACCCTAGACTCTTGACACAACTAGACAAGTTTACAATCATTTTTATAGCCTATTGCTCTGATACCATAAATGTCACGACCCGAATCAAGCCGTGACTTGATTCGTGGCCATGACCAATCATGATCGATCAAATAAGGTTGTGTAAGAGTGTGACTCGTTTAAAACATTGTAGTGCACCGAATTAACCCTATTCCTTTCATGCCCGATTAAAACAACTCGTACTTGATCATTCAAAGCAAACTATACCATAAGAAACTCAATTGTTATTACAACTCTTTTACTTGCATTTACATGTGTACAAGACTTGAAATTAAGTCCATATTCATGCCCTACATCCTATGTAGACCCTTGAAGAGACTTATCCAAAAGGATCACCATGGCTGACCACTATATGTACCTTCTATCCAAACGAACGACTTCAAAAACACTTCTAGGTATATCCACCGCTCCTAGTCCCAAACTTCAACTCTTATGATCTGAGATGTTAAAATCAAAGGGTGAGCTTACATTGCTCAGTAAGTTGACAATCCATAGTTCAAACATTAAAATCCATCAACTGCAATGAAAGCTATTCAGTACAATCATTTCAATTCACAATAGAAGCAACATTCAACCACCAGGAAGTATTCATACTTACTTGTAGACACCATATGGGTTTGCACAGGCAACAATATAACTTGATTATGCAAGATCATATAATTTAGTGGAACCATGAGTGGGTGCAATATTCAACAACTATCTAATGACCTATTAGCTTTGTGGATGCATGCACGTAACCGACTGGCCAGTGGACCCTTCCGGGTAATCGTAAACATTACCAACCGATCAGTGGTCCATTCATCCCTTCCAGGATCATATCATCATGTTCCTCACGGGAACCTTCCGTATCATCTTTCTTATAACATATACCAGCTGATCAGTAGCCATTCGTCCCTTCCGGGACATCCCTCTTGAGGGATATTCGTATCATTTGTCCCTTGCGGGATATGCATATGCTTGCATGCTATGTATGCTTCAATCACTTAGGCACTTATATAGCCCAATCATGTAGCATATTCATGTTGCACATTCATGTCAATTAAATATATCCCACTCTTGTGGGAATCAAAGAAATGTCAGCAATATGCCTCATTCACATAACCATCCAAAATGGATCATCATCTTCAGCAAGCTTAATGGAGCTTAATCACAGTTCATAAGAATAATTAAACCTGTCTCATCATGCTATCCAGCTTATGACCACCTAAGCCATCTCATAAACCTCTACAACATAGTAATCAAATGTTACTAATCAAGCTTGGTACTTTCTAGTTACACCAATTAAACCTTAACACAGCAATAAAGCATACAATATCATGCTAATCATGCTTAATTAAGCTTAATTATACTCATTAACCTCTAATCACAACAACTTAAACATGGCAGATTAGCAAACATCATTGATCAATTAACTCAACCACATACATCGAAATATTCATCACACCATTCTAATGATGCTGAAACAATTTCAAATACATCTCTAGAATACCATTGATCCTTCAATCAATAGCAATACTGCTATACAAATTCAACGAAGTAAATCTCGTAACTGACTCGTATACACTAATCCCTCCTACTTAAGCTAAGGATGATCTTAGCTAACATCAAAGCTAATGAATATTGATGTTTTAAACTATGGAAAACCAACTTACATGCAAGGCTTTCAGATCTCTTCTTCCACCTGCAACCTCTCCCTCTCTCTCTCTCTCTCTCTCTATTGTTTGCTTCCATGGCTGCAAATGGTGATTAAAGTGAGCTATATTTGTCTGAGGAAGGAGGGCTAGCTGAGTTGTAGGACAGGTGTCACCAGACCCCTACCCCATCTTTAGGACAGGTGTCACCAGACCCCTACCCCATCTTTTTGACTTTTTGCTAATTCTTTCCCCAAATACTTTCTGTCACTTCCCTAAATATCTATCATTATCCAATTCACAAATTCGTCCAAAGCAGAGCTGGGCTGGAAATGGGCTTCACTTTGGGCCTAAATCCAAGTAATTATATCAGACTTCATAGTCCAATCCAAATGCATCATAGGCCTTTAGATGTTTTATGTAATCTTGGCCAATTTGTATGCCTAATTCAATAATCTAATTCCATTTGATCTTCAGTTATAGCTAAGCTCAAAACAAGATATGTTGTAAGATCAAGATGTGTCTAAGCCCAATCTAAGAGATGAATATGCAAAAGAGCATTTAGATCCAATTCAGGTTATAAGATAAGCAGATGTAGCTTTTGGATCTAATCTAGGCACATTGGCAAGTCAAGTTATAAAATATACCCCTTTAGATCCATCTAGGCATATTGGTATTGGGTTATCACAACCACACCGACAAAAACTATGAAACCGGGAACAACAATGGATAGAACACTAGAATTCAGAAGACCGGGATTTGAGGATTCACACGTAGCCAAGTTCTGGAACGAACCAAGACTTCGAAGTGAAGAAACTCCTCACCACGGGCATGGCAAGTTTCGAATTGTTGAACGCGATGAGATAAACTCGATAACTTCAAATGTTCTGTAAAAGCATTGAAATCCTGCAATTGATGCGAACCTCGCCAACACCGTGATGAAACCCAATATCAAGTATGATATGAACCTCACCAACTCGTGACGAAACCCGTATCCAACTAAGGTCTCCAGGGAACGTGTCCTTGACAAGCTCAGATGATGGAACCTTGACCCATTACCTATAAAGAGGTAAGAACCTTGGTATAGTGAAGACGCCACAATCAACTATGGAAGGGTTGATTGATAAGTCGGGGATGAACGCCACGGAATTCTCCGACAAGTTCGAGTAGTTCTTCAAAGAACCAAAGAGAGTAAAATCTCACACTTCATTAATGAATAAAACTGTTCCCAAATTCGTCCAAGGGCAAGCACCAGCCTTTAAATAGGCCAAAGTGCAATATTACTTCAAAAATAACCTTCCTAAATGGTTCTCATAGGATAGGAAACTAATTAGAAAGCAAATCTAAGTGCTATCCCAGAGAAATTACAATATATTAATAATATCTTTAGAACTAAATAAAGGGGAAGGAAATATATTCTACTTCCTAAAAGAGGAAAGTGATATATTTTTGTAGATAACTTCAATATATCAGCATTAACTTGTGTCTCTCTTGCCTCTTTAGTTCTCTCAACTGCCTTTCTTGAAAATATTCTTTCCCTTTCATCTTGTTAAGATATATTTCTTGAAGATACTTGCCCTCTTGACATTCAACTGAAATATATTTCTTGAATCACTTGCACTCTTGATGCTTAGCTGAAATATCTGGCCTTCATCATTTGTCCATTTTTGAAATATTATGGATAATGTTGAGTCATTGAGCTTGCTCGTCACTTGTATGCATATCCATATCCGCTTCTTCGTCGTGCACGAGCTTCTCATCATTCGATCATGAGAGACTTCGATTGCAAGCTTCGAGCTAGTATCCTGGATCACATCATTCCCCTCCTCTTGAAAAGGATTTGTCCTCAAATCATGACCTACATGAAAAGAAAATAAATTACTAATTCTGAAATTTTCAATATCATTATACTCGCCTTGTTGTTCAGAGTTGTAGGCATCATTATTAATGCACTCAATGAGTTGGAATGGTCCATCTCCACGAGAAAGTCGCTTTGAACGTCGTTGAGCGTGAAACCTCTTCTTCCTCATGTGCCATGAAACATAACCTCCTGAATCAAAATCAAATTTCTTCTTTCGCCTAATGATTGAATGTTTCTCATAATGCTTCACTTTCATCTCAATTCTAAGTACTTTTCTCTCATGAATTTGCTCAACAACTTGAACTTTGTTCTGTCCATAAAAATTAATAAACTCGAAGAAACATAAATCAAACAAATGATAAATATATGTAACAAACTCATATGAAATTTCCAAAGATGAAAATCTTGTGATAGAGTAGTCAAATATATAGTAAGAAAAGCCAGTATCTGGTAAATATTCTTCACATGCTTTGGCGTCAATTTTCGCATAGCAAGTCAAAAACAGTAATTTGTTTCCAAGGTCTCTCAAATTTTTCCAAGTGTAGTTAAAAAACATAACTTCTTTACTCAAAATAAACACAGTATGTAACCTCAAAATCATTCCAAAGATCAAATCATCATGTGTGGCATCACCATTATTAGACATGGAATATAGTACCAATATAAGCTGATAAGTAATGGAAACCACTTACCTGACTTACCAAAGTAGATATTGGCCAACCTGGATTGCCTTTTCCTCTTCAACAAGATTCTCATTAACAGTAGCACTCAGAATCAAAACTAAACACAATCTCATCCATACAAAGAGTTCGTGTTCAAGTTTAGCCATAACGATTCTTTGCTTAAGGCCTCTAAAACAAGTCTTGAGTATTTCCCTGATTATCTCGGATCTATAACGAATGTCGTCAACAAAAATGAATGCATGTAATTATGGCTCATAAGTCTCATGAAAGCGTTAGGCCTATTAATCAATCCAAAATGAATCACCAACCAGTCAAACA
>CM075310.1:3199147-3223350 GCA_037672795.1 Lagerstroemia speciosa
AACGCAACTTGCATTTCGGACGACTTGATGTCGACCATGATCTTCGTGACAGCAAGGAAGTTATTTCTGGCAAAAGTACGACGTATTGTCTCCAGATGAGAGCAAGGCAAGTTCGTCTGATGCACGTTCCACGTGCTAATCATCGGTTTAGGGGCCGGAGCTGGAAGAGACCATTTGTCACTTCCGGAGGTCCCATTATGGACTTCGGGCAAGCGGATCAGGGAAGCACTAAAAGGATTAATAAAACAATGGGAAGGAGAGACCGAGATAAGCCCACGTGCAGCGAGGCCTAATCCATGTGATCGGACTAAAAATCCATGACTCAGCATTTGTGAGGGCCTTTGCCCATTACAGGATTTCAATGCTTTTACAGAACATTTGAAGTTATCGAGTTTATCTCATCGCGTTCAACAATTCGAAACTTGCCATGCCCGTGGTGAGGAGTTTCTTCACTTCGAAGGCCTGGTTCGTTCCAGATCTTGGCTACGTGTGAATCCTCAAATCCTGGTGTTCTGAATTCTAGTGTTCTATCCATCGTTGCTCTCGGTTTCATAGCTTTTGTCGGTGCGGTTTGTCCTACTGTCAATGCACAAAGTTTCGAACGCAACTTGCATTTCGGACGACTTGATGTCGACCATGATCTTCGTGACAGCAAGAAGTTATTTCTGGCAAAAGTTACGACGTATTGTCTCCAGATGAGAGCAAGGGCAAGTTCGTCTGATGCACGTCCACGTGCTAATCATCGGTTTAGGGCCGGAGCTAGAAGAGACCATTTGTCACTTCCGGAAGGTCCCATTATGGGACTTCGGGCAAGCGGATCAAGGAAGCACTAAAAGGATTAATAAAACAATGGGAATGGAGAGACCGAGATAAGCCCACGTGAAGAGCGAGGCCTAATCCATGTGATCGGACTAAAACATCCATGACGCAGCATTTGTGAGGGCCTATGCCCATTACAGGATTTCAATGCTTTTACAGAACATTTGAAGTTATCGAGTTTATCTCATCGCGTTCAACAATTCGAAACTTGCCATGCCCGTGGTGAGGAGTTTCTTCACTTCGAAGTCTTGGTTCGTTCCAGATCTTGGCTACGTGTGAATCCTCAAATCCTGGTCTTATGAATTCTACTGTTCTATCCATCGTTGTTCCCAGTTTCATAGCTTTTGTCGGTGTGGTTCGTCCTACTGTCAACGCACAAAGTTTCGAACGCAACTTGCATTTCGGACGACTTGATGTCGACCATGATCTTCGTGACAGCAAGGAAGTTATTTCTGGCAAAAGTTACGACGTATTGTCTCCAGATGAGAGCAAGGGCAAGTTCGTCTGATGCACGTCCACGTGCTAATCATTAGTTTAGGGCCGGAGCTAGAAGAGACCATTTGTCACTTCCGGAAGGTCCCATTATGGGACTTCGGGCAAGCGGATCAAGGAAGCACTAAAAGGATTAATAAAAGAGCATTGGGCTGATTATGGAAATGGAGAGACCGAGATAAGCCCACGTGAAGAGCGAGGCCTAATCCATGTGATCGGACTAAAACATCCATGACTCAGCATTTGTGAGGGCCTTTGCCCATTACAGGATTTCAATGCTTTTACAGAACATTTGAAGTTATCGAGTTTATCTCATCGCGTTCAACAATTCGAAACTTGCCATGCCCGTGGTGAGGAGTTTCTTCACTTCGAAGTCTTGGTTCGTTCCAGATCTTGGCTACGTGTGAATCCTCAAATCCTGGTCTTCTGAATTCTAGTGTTCTATCCATCGTTGTTCCCGGTTTCATAGCTTTTGTCGGTGTGGTTCGTCCTACTGTCAACGCACAAAGTTTCGAACGCAACTTGCATTTCGGACGACTTGATGTCGACCATGATCTTCGTGACAGCAAGGAAGTTATTTCTGGCAAAAGTTACGACGTATTGTCTCCAGATGAGAGCAAGGGCAAGTTCGTCTGATGCACGTCCACGTGCTAATCATCGGTTTAGGGCCGGAGCTAGAAGAGACCATTTGTCACTTCCGGAAGGTCCCATTATAGGACTTCGGGCAAGCGGATCAAGGAAGCACTAAAAGGATTAATAAAACAAATGGGAATGGAGAGACCGAGATAAGCCCACGTGAAGAGCGAGGCCTAATCCATGTGATCGGACTAAAACATCCATGACTCAGCATTTGTGAGGGCCTTTGCCCATTACAGGATTTCAATGCTTTTACAGAACATTTGAAGTTATCGAGTTTATCTCATCGCGTTCAACAATTCGAAACTTGCCATGCCCGTGGTGAGGAGTTTCTTCACTTCGAAGTCTTGGTTCGTTCCAGATCTTGGCTACGTGTGAATCCTCAAATCCTGGTCTTCTGAATTCTAGTGTTCTATCCATCGTTGTTCCCGGTTTCATAGCTTTTGTCGGTGTGGTTCGTCCTACTGTCAACGCACAAAGTTTCGAACGCAACTTGCATTTCGGACGACTTGATGTCGACCATGATCTTCGTGACAGCAAGGAAGTTATTTCTGGCAAAAGTTACGACGTATTGTCTCCAGATGAGAGCAAGGGCAAGTTCGTCTGATGCACGTCCACGTGCTAATCATCGGTTTAGGGCCGGAGCTAGAAGAGACCATTTGTCACTTCCGGAAGGTCCCATTATGGGACTTCGGGCAAGCGGATCAAGGAAGCACTAAAAGGATTAATAAAACAATGGGAATGGAGAGACCGAGATAAGCCCACGTGAAGAGCGAGGCCTAATCCATGTGATCGGACTAAAACATCCATGACTCAGCATTTGTGAGGGCCTTTGCCCATTACAGGATTTCAATGCTTTTACAGAACATTTGAAGTTATCGAGTTTATCTCATCGCGTTCAACAATTCGAAACTTGCCATGCCCGTGGTGAGGAGTTTCTTCACTTCGAAGTCTTGGTTCGTTCCAGATCTTGGCTACGTGTGAATCCTCAAATCCTGGTCTTCTGAATTCTACTGTTCTATCCATCGTTGTTCCCGGTTTCATAGCTTTTGTCGGTGTGGTTCGTCCTACTGTCAACGCACAAAGTTTCGAACGCAACTTGCATTTCGAACGACTTGATGTCGACCATGATCTTCGTGACAGCAAGGAAGTTATTTCTGGCAAAAGTTACGACGTATTGTCTCCAGATGAGAGCAAGGGCAAGTTCGTCTGATGCACGTCCACGTGCTAATCATTAGTTTAGGGCCGGAGCTAGAAGAGACCATTTGTCACTTCCGGAAGGTCCCATTATGGGACTTCGGGCAAGCGGATCAAGGAAGCACTAAAAGGATTAATAAAACAATGGGAATGGAGAGACCGAGATAAGCCCACGTGAAGAGCGAGGCCTAATCCATGTGATCGGACTAAAACATCCATGACTCAGCATTTGTGAGGGCCTTTGCCCATTACAGGATTTCAATGCTTTTACAGAACATTTGAAGTTATCGAGTTTATCTCATCGCGTTCAACAATTCGAAACTTGCCATGCCCGTGGTGAGGAGTTTCTTCACTTCGAAGTCTTGGTTCGTTCCAGATCTTGGCTACGTGTGAATCCTCAAATCCTGGTCTTCTGAATTCTAGTGTTCTATCCATCGTTGTTCCCGGTTTCATAGCTTTTGTCGGTGTGGTTCGTCCTACTGTCAACGCACAAAGTTTCGAACGCAACTTGCATTTCGGACGACTTGATGTCGACCATGATCTTCGTGACAGCAAGGAAGTTATTTCTGGCAAAAGTTACGACGTATTGTCTCCAGATGAGAGCAAGGGCAAGTTCGTCTGATGCACGTCCACGTGCTAATCATCGGTTTAGGGCCGGAGCTAGAAGAGACCATTTGTCACTTCCGGAAGGTCCCATTATAGGACTTCGGGCAAGCGGATCAAGGAAGCACTAAAAGGATTAATAAAAGAGCATTGGGCTGATTATGGGAATGGAGAGACCGAGATAAGCCCACGTGAAGAGCGAGGCCTAATCCATGTGATCGGACTAAAACATCCATGACTCAGCATTTGTGAGGGCCTTTGCCCATTACAGGATTTCAATGCTTTTACAGAACATTTGAAGTTATCGAGTTTATCTCATCGCGTTCAACAATTCGAAACTTGCCATGCCCGTGGTGAGGAGTTTCTTCACTTCGAAGTCTTGGTTCGTTCCAGATCTTGGCTACGTGTGAATCCTCAAATCCTGGTCTTCTGAATTCTAGTGTTCTATCCATCGTTGTTCCCGGTTTCATAGCTTTTGTCGGTGTGGTTCGTCCTACTGTCAACGCACAAAGTTTCGAACGCAACTTGCATTTCGGACGACTTGATGTCGACCATGATCTTCGTGACAGCAAGGAAGTTATTTCTGGCAAAAGTTACGACGTATTGTCTCCAGATGAGAGCAAGGGCAAGTTCGTCTGATGCACGTCCACGTGCTAATCATCGGTTTAGGGCCGGAGCTAGAAGAGACCATTTGTCACTTCCGGAAGGTCCCATTATAGGACTTCGGGCAAGCGGATCAAGGAAGCACTAAAAGGATTAATAAAACAATGGGAATGGAGAGACCGAGATAAGCCCACGTGAAGAGCGAGGCCTAATCCATGTGATCGGACTAAAACATCCATGACTCAGCATTTGTGAGGGCCTTTGCCCATTACAGGATTTCAATGCTTTTACAGAACATTTGAAGTTATCGAGTTTATCTCATCGCGTTCAACAATTCGAAACTTGCCATGCCCGTGGTGAGGAGTTTCTTCACTTCGAAGTCTTGGTTCGTTCCAGATCTTGGCTACGTGTGAATCCTCAAATCCTGGTCTTCTGAATTCTAGTGTTCTATCCATCGTTGTTCCCGGTTTCATAGCTTTTGTCGGTGTGGTTCGTCCTACTGTCAACGCACAAAGTTTCGAACGCAACTTGCATTTCGGACGACTTGATGTCGACCATGATCTTCGTGACAGCAAGGAAGTTATTTCTGGCAAAAGTTACGACGTATTGTCTCCAGATGAGAGCAAGGGCAAGTTCGTCTGATGCACGTCCACGTGCTAATCATCGGTTTAGGGCCGGAGCTAGAAGAGACCATTTGTCACTTCCGGAAGGTCCCATTATAGGACTTCGGGCAAGCGGATCAAGGAAGCACTAAAAGGATTAATAAAAGAGCATTGGGCTGATTATGGGAATGGAGAGACCGAGATAAGCCCACGTGCAGAGCGAGGCCTAATCCATGTGATCGGACTAAAACATCCATGACTCAGCATTTGTGAGGGCCTTTGCCCATTACAGGATTTCAATGCTTTTACAGAACATTTGAAGTTATCGAGTTTATCTCATCGCGTTCAACAATTCGAAACTTGCCATGCCCGTGGTGAGGAGTTTCTTCACTTCGAAGTCTTGGTTCGTTCCAGATCTTGGCTACGTGTGAATCCTCAAATCCTGGTCTTCTGAATTCTAGTGTTCTATCCATCGTTGTTCCCGGTTTCATAGCTTTTGTCGGTGTGGTTCGTCCTACTGTCAACGCACAAAGTTTCGAACGCAACTTGCATTTCGGACGACTTGATGTCGACCATGATCTTCGTGACAGCAAGGAAGTTATTTCTGGCAAAAGTTACGACGTATTGTCTCCAGATGAGAGCAAGGGCAAGTTCGTCTGATGCACGTCCACGTGCTAATCATCGGTTTAGGGCCGGAGCTAGAAGAGACCATTTGTCACTTCCGGAAGGTCCCATTATAGGACTTCGGGCAAGCGGATCAAGGAAGCACTAAAAGGATTAATAAAAGAGCATTGGGCTGATTATGGGAATGGAGAGACCGAGATAAGCCCACGTGCAGAGCGAGGCCTAATCCATGTGATCGGACTAAAACATCCATGACTCAGCATTTGTGAGGGCCTTTGCCCATTACAGGATTTCAATGCTTTTACAGAACATTTGAAGTTATCGAGTTTATCTCATCGCGTTCAACAATTCGAAACTTGCCATGCCCGTGGTGAGGAGTTTCTTCACTTCGAAGTCTTGGTTCGTTCCAGATCTTGGCTACGTGTGAATCCTCAAATCCTGGTCTTCTGAATTCTAGTGTTCTATCCATCGTTGTTCCCGGTTTCATAGCTTTTGTCGGTGTGGTTCGTCCTACTGTCAACGCACAAAGTTTCGAACGCAACTTGCATTTCGGACGACTTGATGTCGACCATGATCTTCGTGACAGCAAGGAAGTTATTTCTGGCAAAAGTTACGACGTATTGTCTCCAGATGAGAGCAAGGGCAAGTTCGTCTGATGCACGTCCACGTGCTAATCATCGGTTTAGGGCCGGAGCTAGAAGAGACCATTTGTCACTTCCGGAAGGTCCCATTATAGGACTTCGGGCAAGCGGATCAAGGAAGCACTAAAAGGATTAATAAAAGAGCATTGGGCTGATTATGGGAATGGAGAGACCGAGATAAGCCCACGTGCAGAGCGAGGCCTAATCCATGTGATCGGACTAAAACATCCATGACTCAGCATTTGTGAGGGCCTTTGCCCATTACAGGATTTCAATGCTTTTACAGAACATTTGAAGTTATCGAGTTTATCTCATCGCGTTCAACAATTCGAAACTTGCCATGCCCGTGGTGAGGAGTTTCTTCACTTCGAAGTCTTGGTTCGTTCCAGATCTTGGCTACGTGTGAATCCTCAAATCCTGGTCTTCTGAATTCTAGTGTTCTATCCATCGTTGTTCCCGGTTTCATAGCTTTTGTCGGTGTGGTTCGTCCTACTGTCAACGCACAAAGTTTCGAACGCAACTTGCATTTCGGACGACTTGATGTCGACCATGATCTTCGTGACAGCAAGGAAGTTATTTCTGGCAAAAGTTACGACGTATTGTCTCCAGATGAGAGCAAGGGCAAGTTCGTCTGATGCACGTCCACGTGCTAATCATCGGTTTAGGGCCGGAGCTAGAAGAGACCATTTGTCACTTCCGGAAGGTCCCATTATAGGACTTCGGGCAAGCGGATCAAGGAAGCACTAAAAGGATTAATAAAAGAGCATTGGGCTGATTATGGGAATGGAGAGACCGAGATAAGCCCACGTGCAGAGCGAGGCCTAATCCATGTGATCGGACTAAAACATCCATGACTCAGCATTTGTGAGGGCCTTTGCCCATTACAGGATTTCAATGCTTTTACAGAACATTTGAAGTTATCGAGTTTATCTCATCGCGTTCAACAATTCGAAACTTGCCATGCCCGTGGTGAGGAGTTTCTTCACTTCGAAGTCTTGGTTCGTTCCAGATCTTGGCTACGTGTGAATCCTCAAATCCTGGTCTTCTGAATTCTAGTGTTCTATCCATCGTTGTTCCCGGTTTCATAGCTTTTGTCGGTGTGGTTCGTCCTACTGTCAACGCACAAAGTTTCGAACGCAACTTGCATTTCGGACGACTTGATGTCGACCATGATCTTCGTGACAGCAAGGAAGTTATTTCTGGCAAAAGTTACGACGTATTGTCTCCAGATGAGAGCAAGGGCAAGTTCGTCTGATGCACGTCCACGTGCTAATCATCGGTTTAGGGCCGGAGCTAGAAGAGACCATTTGTCACTTCCGGAAGGTCCCATTATAGGACTTCGGGCAAGCGGATCAAGGAAGCACTAAAAGGATTAATAAAAGAGCATTGGGCTGATTATGGGAATGGAGAGACCGAGATAAGCCCACGTGCAGAGCGAGGCCTAATCCATGTGATCGGACTAAAACATCCATGACTCAGCATTTGTGAGGGCCTTTGCCCATTACAGGATTTCAATGCTTTTACAGAACATTTGAAGTTATCGAGTTTATCTCATCGCGTTCAACAATTCGAAACTTGCCATGCCCGTGGTGAGGAGTTTCTTCACTTCGAAGTCTTGGTTCGTTCCAGATCTTGGCTACGTGTGAATCCTCAAATCCTGGTCTTCTGAATTCTAGTGTTCTATCCATCGTTGTTCCCGGTTTCATAGCTTTTGTCGGTGTGGTTCGTCCTACTGTCAACGCACAAAGTTTCGAACGCAACTTGCATTTCGGACGACTTGATGTCGACCATGATCTTCGTGACAGCAAGGAAGTTATTTCTGGCAAAAGTTACGACGTATTGTCTCCAGATGAGAGCAAGGGCAAGTTCGTCTGATGCACGTCCACGTGCTAATCATCGGTTTAGGGCCGGAGCTAGAAGAGACCATTTGTCACTTCCGGAAGGTCCCATTATAGGACTTCGGGCAAGCGGATCAAGGAAGCACTAAAAGGATTAATAAAAGAGCATTGGGCTGATTATGGGAATGGAGAGACCGAGATAAGCCCACGTGCAGAGCGAGGCCTAATCCATGTGATCGGACTAAAACATCCATGACTCAGCATTTGTGAGGGCCTTTGCCCATTACAGGATTTCAATGCTTTTACAGAACATTTGAAGTTATCGAGTTTATCTCATCGCGTTCAACAATTCGAAACTTGCCATGCCCGTGGTGAGGAGTTTCTTCACTTCGAAGTCTTGGTTCGTTCCAGATCTTGGCTACGTGTGAATCCTCAAATCCTGGTCTTCTGAATTCTAGTGTTCTATCCATCGTTGTTCCCGGTTTCATAGCTTTTGTCGGTGTGGTTCGTCCTACTGTCAACGCACAAAGTTTCGAACGCAACTTGCATTTCGGACGACTTGATGTCGACCATGATCTTCGTGACAGCAAGGAAGTTATTTCTGGCAAAAGTTACGACGTATTGTCTCCAGATGAGAGCAAGGGCAAGTTCGTCTGATGCACGTCCACGTGCTAATCATCGGTTTAGGGCCGGAGCTAGAAGAGACCATTTGTCACTTCCGGAAGGTCCCATTATAGGACTTCGGGCAAGCGGATCAAGGAAGCACTAAAAGGATTAATAAAAGAGCATTGGGCTGATTATGGGAATGGAGAGACCGAGATAAGCCCACGTGCAGAGCGAGGCCTAATCCATGTGATCGGACTAAAACATCCATGACTCAGCATTTGTGAGGGCCTTTGCCCATTACAGGATTTCAATGCTTTTACAGAACATTTGAAGTTATCGAGTTTATCTCATCGCGTTCAACAATTCGAAACTTGCCATGCCCGTGGTGAGGAGTTTCTTCACTTCGAAGTCTTGGTTCGTTCCAGATCTTGGCTACGTGTGAATCCTCAAATCCTGGTCTTCTGAATTCTAGTGTTCTATCCATCGTTGTTCCCGGTTTCATAGCTTTTGTCGGTGTGGTTCGTCCTACTGTCAACGCACAAAGTTTCGAACGCAACTTGCATTTCGGACGACTTGATGTCGACCATGATCTTCGTGACAGCAAGGAAGTTATTTCTGGCAAAAGTTACGACGTATTGTCTCCAGATGAGAGCAAGGGCAAGTTCGTCTGATGCACGTCCACGTGCTAATCATCGGTTTAGGGCCGGAGCTAGAAGAGACCATTTGTCACTTCCGGAAGGTCCCATTATAGGACTTCGGGCAAGCGGATCAAGGAAGCACTAAAAGGATTAATAAAAGAGCATTGGGCTGATTATGGGAATGGAGAGACCGAGATAAGCCCACGTGCAGAGCGAGGCCTAATCCATGTGATCGGACTAAAACATCCATGACTCAGCATTTGTGAGGGCCTTTGCCCATTACAGGATTTCAATGCTTTTACAGAACATTTGAAGTTATCGAGTTTATCTCATCGCGTTCAACAATTCGAAACTTGCCATGCCCGTGGTGAGGAGTTTCTTCACTTCGAAGTCTTGGTTCGTTCCAGATCTTGGCTACGTGTGAATCCTCAAATCCTGGTCTTCTGAATTCTAGTGTTCTATCCATCGTTGTTCCCGGTTTCATAGCTTTTGTCGGTGTGGTTCGTCCTACTGTCAACGCACAAAGTTTCGAACGCAACTTGCATTTCGGACGACTTGATGTCGACCATGATCTTCGTGACAGCAAGGAAGTTATTTCTGGCAAAAGTTACGACGTATTGTCTCCAGATGAGAGCAAGGGCAAGTTCGTCTGATGCACGTCCACGTGCTAATCATCGGTTTAGGGCCGGAGCTAGAAGAGACCATTTGTCACTTCCGGAAGGTCCCATTATAGGACTTCGGGCAAGCGGATCAAGGAAGCACTAAAAGGATTAATAAAAGAGCATTGGGCTGATTATGGGAATGGAGAGACCGAGATAAGCCCACGTGCAGAGCGAGGCCTAATCCATGTGATCGGACTAAAACATCCATGACTCAGCATTTGTGAGGGCCTTTGCCCATTACAGGATTTCAATGCTTTTACAGAACATTTGAAGTTATCGAGTTTATCTCATCGCGTTCAACAATTCGAAACTTGCCATGCCCGTGGTGAGGAGTTTCTTCACTTCGAAGTCTTGGTTCGTTCCAGATCTTGGCTACGTGTGAATCCTCAAATCCTGGTCTTCTGAATTCTAGTGTTCTATCCATCGTTGTTCCCGGTTTCATAGCTTTTGTCGGTGTGGTTCGTCCTACTGTCAACGCACAAAGTTTCGAACGCAACTTGCATTTCGGACGACTTGATGTCGACCATGATCTTCGTGACAGCAAGGAAGTTATTTCTGGCAAAAGTTACGACGTATTGTCTCCAGATGAGAGCAAGGGCAAGTTCGTCTGATGCACGTCCACGTGCTAATCATCGGTTTAGGGCCGGAGCTAGAAGAGACCATTTGTCACTTCCGGAAGGTCCCATTATAGGACTTCGGGCAAGCGGATCAAGGAAGCACTAAAAGGATTAATAAAAGAGCATTGGGCTGATTATGGGAATGGAGAGACCGAGATAAGCCCACGTGCAGAGCGAGGCCTAATCCATGTGATCGGACTAAAACATCCATGACTCAGCATTTGTGAGGGCCTTTGCCCATTACAGGATTTCAATGCTTTTACAGAACATTTGAAGTTATCGAGTTTATCTCATCGCGTTCAACAATTCGAAACTTGCCATGCCCGTGGTGAGGAGTTTCTTCACTTCGAAGTCTTGGTTCGTTCCAGATCTTGGCTACGTGTGAATCCTCAAATCCTGGTCTTCTGAATTCTAGTGTTCTATCCATCGTTGTTCCCGGTTTCATAGCTTTTGTCGGTGTGGTTCGTCCTACTGTCAACGCACAAAGTTTCGAACGCAACTTGCATTTCGGACGACTTGATGTCGACCATGATCTTCGTGACAGCAAGGAAGTTATTTCTGGCAAAAGTTACGACGTATTGTCTCCAGATGAGAGCAAGGGCAAGTTCGTCTGATGCACGTCCACGTGCTAATCATCGGTTTAGGGCCGGAGCTAGAAGAGACCATTTGTCACTTCCGGAAGGTCCCATTATAGGACTTCGGGCAAGCGGATCAAGGAAGCACTAAAAGGATTAATAAAAGAGCATTGGGCTGATTATGGGAATGGAGAGACCGAGATAAGCCCACGTGCAGAGCGAGGCCTAATCCATGTGATCGGACTAAAACATCCATGACTCAGCATTTGTGAGGGCCTTTGCCCATTACAGGATTTCAATGCTTTTACAGAACATTTGAAGTTATCGAGTTTATCTCATCGCGTTCAACAATTCGAAACTTGCCATGCCCGTGGTGAGGAGTTTCTTCACTTCGAAGTCTTGGTTCGTTCCAGATCTTGGCTACGTGTGAATCCTCAAATCCTGGTCTTCTGAATTCTAGTGTTCTATCCATCGTTGTTCCCGGTTTCATAGCTTTTGTCGGTGTGGTTCGTCCTACTGTCAACGCACAAAGTTTCGAACGCAACTTGCATTTCGGACGACTTGATGTCGACCATGATCTTCGTGACAGCAAGGAAGTTATTTCTGGCAAAAGTTACGACGTATTGTCTCCAGATGAGAGCAAGGGCAAGTTCGTCTGATGCACGTCCACGTGCTAATCATCGGTTTAGGGCCGGAGCTAGAAGAGACCATTTGTCACTTCCGGAAGGTCCCATTATAGGACTTCGGGCAAGCGGATCAAGGAAGCACTAAAAGGATTAATAAAAGAGCATTGGGCTGATTATGGGAATGGAGAGACCGAGATAAGCCCACGTGCAGAGCGAGGCCTAATCCATGTGATCGGACTAAAACATCCATGACTCAGCATTTGTGAGGGCCTTTGCCCATTGCAGGATTTCAATGCTTTTACAGAACATTTGAAGTTATCGAGTTTATCTCATCGCGTTCAACAATTCGAAACTTGCCATGCCCGTGGTGAGGAGTTTCTTCACTTCGAAGTCTTGGTTCGTTCCAGATCTTGGCTACGTGTGAATCCTCAAATCCTGGTCTTCTGAATTCTAGTGTTCTATCCATCGTTGTTCCCGGTTTCATAGCTTTTGTCGGTGTGGTTCGTCCTACTGTCAACGCACAAAGTTTCGAACGCAACTTGCATTTCGGACGACTTGATGTCGACCATGATCTTCGTGACAGCAAGGAAGTTATTTCTGGCAAAAGTTACGACGTATTGTCTCCAGATGAGAGCAAGGGCAAGTTCGTCTGATGCACGTCCACGTGCTAATCATCGGTTTAGGGCCGGAGCTAGAAGAGACCATTTGTCACTTCCGGAAGGTCCCATTATAGGACTTCGGGCAAGCGGATCAAGGAAGCACTAAAAGGATTAATAAAAGAGCATTGGGCTGATTATGGGAATGGAGAGACCGAGATAAGCCCACGTGCAGAGCGAGGCCTAATCCATGTGATCGGACTAAAACATCCATGACTCAGCATTTGTGAGGGCCTTTGCCCATTACAGGATTTCAATGCTTTTACAGAACATTTGAAGTTATCGAGTTTATCTCATCGCGTTCAACAATTCGAAACTTGCCATGCCCGTGGTGAGGAGTTTCTTCACTTCGAAGTCTTGGTTCGTTCCAGATCTTGGCTACGTGTGAATCCTCAAATCCTGGTCTTCTGAATTCTAGTGTTCTATCCATCGTTGTTCCCGGTTTCATAGCTTTTGTCGGTGTGGTTCGTCCTACTGTCAACGCACAAAGTTTCGAACGCAACTTGCATTTCGGACGACTTGATGTCGACCATGATCTTCGTGACAGCAAGGAAGTTATTTCTGGCAAAAGTTACGACGTATTGTCTCCAGATGAGAGCAAGGGCAAGTTCGTCTGATGCACGTCCACGTGCTAATCATCGGTTTAGGGCCGGAGCTAGAAGAGACCATTTGTCACTTCCGGAAGGTCCCATTATAGGACTTCGGGCAAGCGGATCAAGGAAGCACTAAAAGGATTAATAAAAGAGCATTGGGCTGATTATGGGAATGGAGAGACCGAGATAAGCCCACGTGCAGAGCGAGGCCTAATCCATGTGATCGGACTAAAACATCCATGACTCAGCATTTGTGAGGGCCTTTGCCCATTGCAGGATTTCAATGCTTTTACAGAACATTTGAAGTTATCGAGTTTATCTCATCGCGTTCAACAATTCGAAACTTGCCATGCCCGTGGTGAGGAGTTTCTTCACTTCGAAGTCTTGGTTCGTTCCAGATCTTGGCTACGTGTGAATCCTCAAATCCTGGTCTTCTGAATTCTAGTGTTCTATCCATCGTTGTTCCCGGTTTCATAGCTTTTGTCGGTGTGGTTCGTCCTACTGTCAACGCACAAAGTTTCGAACGCAACTTGCATTTCGGACGACTTGATGTCGACCATGATCTTCGTGACAGCAAGGAAGTTATTTCTGGCAAAAGTTACGACGTATTGTCTCCAGATGAGAGCAAGGGCAAGTTCGTCTGATGCACGTCCACGTGCTAATCATCGGTTTAGGGCCGGAGCTAGAAGAGACCATTTGTCACTTCCGGAAGGTCCCATTATAGGACTTCGGGCAAGCGGATCAAGGAAGCACTAAAAGGATTAATAAAAGAGCATTGGGCTGATTATGGGAATGGAGAGACCGAGATAAGCCCACGTGCAGAGCGAGGCCTAATCCATGTGATCGGACTAAAACATCCATGACTCAGCATTTGTGAGGGCCTTTGCCCATTGCAGGATTTCAATGCTTTTACAGAACATTTGAAGTTATCGAGTTTATCTCATCGCGTTCAACAATTCGAAACTTGCCATGCCCGTGGTGAGGAGTTTCTTCACTTCGAAGTCTTGGTTCGTTCCAGATCTTGGCTACGTGTGAATCCTCAAATCCTGGTCTTCTGAATTCTAGTGTTCTATCCATCGTTGTTCCCGGTTTCATAGCTTTTGTCGGTGTGGTTCGTCCTACTGTCAACGCACAAAGTTTCGAACGCAACTTGCATTTCGGACGACTTGATGTCGACCATGATCTTCGTGACAGCAAGGAAGTTATTTCTGGCAAAAGTTACGACGTATTGTCTCCAGATGAGAGCAAGGGCAAGTTCGTCTGATGCACGTCCACGTGCTAATCATCGGTTTAGGGCCGGAGCTAGAAGAGACCATTTGTCACTTCCGGAAGGTCCCATTATAGGACTTCGGGCAAGCGGATCAAGGAAGCACTAAAAGGATTAATAAAAGAGCATTGGGCTGATTATGGGAATGGAGAGACCGAGATAAGCCCACGTGCAGAGCGAGGCCTAATCCATGTGATCGGACTAAAACATCCATGACTCAGCATTTGTGAGGGCCTTTGCCCATTGCAGGATTTCAATGCTTTTACAGAACATTTGAAGTTATCGAGTTTATCTCATCGCGTTCAACAATTCGAAACTTGCCATGCCCGTGGTGAGGAGTTTCTTCACTTCGAAGTCTTGGTTCGTTCCAGATCTTGGCTACGTGTGAATCCTCAAATCCTGGTCTTCTGAATTCTAGTGTTCTATCCATCGTTGTTCCCGGTTTCATAGCTTTTGTCGGTGTGGTTCGTCCTACTGTCAACGCACAAAGTTTCGAACGCAACTTGCATTTCGGACGACTTGATGTCGACCATGATCTTCGTGACAGCAAGGAAGTTATTTCTGGCAAAAGTTACGACGTATTGTCTCCAGATGAGAGCAAGGGCAAGTTCGTCTGATGCACGTCCACGTGCTAATCATCGGTTTAGGGCCGGAGCTAGAAGAGACCATTTGTCACTTCCGGAAGGTCCCATTATAGGACTTCGGGCAAGCGGATCAAGGAAGCACTAAAAGGATTAATAAAAGAGCATTGGGCTGATTATGGGAATGGAGAGACCGAGATAAGCCCACGTGCAGAGCGAGGCCTAATCCATGTGATCGGACTAAAACATCCATGACTCAGCATTTGTGAGGGCCTTTGCCCATTACAGGATTTCAATGCTTTTACAGAACATTTGAAGTTATCGAGTTTATCTCATCGCGTTCAACAATTCGAAACTTGCCATGCCCGTGGTGAGGAGTTTCTTCACTTCGAAGTCTTGGTTCGTTCCAGATCTTGGCTACGTGTGAATCCTCAAATCCTGGTCTTCTGAATTCTACTGTTCTATCCAACGTTGTTCCCGGTTTCATAGCTTTTGTCGGTGTGGTTCGTCCTACTGTCAACGCACAAAGTTTCGAACGCAACTTGCATTTCGGACGACTTGATGTCGACCATGATCTTCGTGACAGCAAGGAAGTTATTTCTGGCAAAAGTTACGACGTATTGTCTCCAGATGAGAGCAAGGGCAAGTTCGTCTGATGCACGTCCACGTGCTAATCATCGGTTTAGGGCCGGAGCTAGAAGAGACCATTTGTCACTTCCGGAAGGTCCCATTATAGGACTTCGGGCAAGCGGATCAAGGAAGCACTAAAAGGATTAATAAAAGAGCTTTGGGCTGATTATGGGAATGGAGAGACCGAGATAAGCCCACGTGCAGAGCGAGGCCTAATCCATGTGATCGGACTAAAACATCCATGACTCAGCATTTGTGAGGGCCTTTGCCCATTGCAGGATTTCAATGCTTTTACAGAACATTTGAAGTTATCGAGTTTATCTCATCGCGTTCAACAATTCGAAACTTGCCATGCCCGTGGTGAGGAGTTTCTTCACTTCGAAGTCTTGGTTCGTTCCAGATCTTGGCTACGTGTGAATCCTCAAATCCTGGTCTTCTGAATTCTACTGTTCTATCCATCGTTGTTCCCGGTTTCATAGCTTTTGTCGGTGTGGTTCGTCCTACTGTCAACGCACAAAGTTTCGAACGCAACTTGCATTTCGGACGACTTGATGTCGACCATGATCTTCGTGACAGCAAGGAAGTTATTTCTGGCAAAAGTTACGACGTATTGTCTCCAGATGAGAGCAAGGGCAAGTTCGTCTGATGCACGTCCACGTGCTAATCATCGGTTTAGGGCCGGAGCTAGAAGAGACCATTTGTCACTTCCGGAAGGTCCCATTATAGGACTTCGGGCAAGCGGATCAAGGAAGCACAAAAAGGATTAATAAAAGAGCATTGAGCTGATTATGGAAATGGAGAGACCGAGATAAGCCCACGTGCAGAGCGAGGCCTAATCCGTGTGATCGGACTAAAACATCCATGACTCAGCATTTGTGAGGGCCTTTGCCCATTGCAGGATTTCAATGCTTTTACAGAACATTTGAAGTTATCGAGTTTATCTCATCGCGTTCAACAATTCGAAACTTGCCATGCCCGTGGTGAGGAGTTTCTTCACTTCGAAGTCTTGGTTCGTTCCAGATCTTGGCTACGTGTGAATCCTCAAATCCTGGTCTTCTGAATTCTAGTGTTCTATTTATCGTTGTTCCCGGTTTCATAGCTTTTGTCGGTGTGGTTCGTCCTACTGTCCACGCACAAAGTTTGAACGCAACTTGCATTTCGGACGACTTGATGTCGACCATGATCTTCGTGACAGCAAGGAAGTTATTTCTGGCAAAAGTTACGACGTATTGTCTCCAGATGGAGCAAGGGCAAGTTCGTCTGATGCACGTCCACGTGCTAATCATCGGTTTAGGGCCGGAGCTAGAAGAGACCATTTGTCACTTCCGGAAGGTCCCATTATAGGACTTCGGGCAAGCGGATCAAGGAAGCACTAAAAGGATTAATAAAAGAGCTTTGGGCTGATTATGGGAATGGAGAGACCGAGATAAGCCCACGTGCAGAGCGAGGCCTAATCCATGTGATCGGACTAAAACATCCATGACTCAGCATTTGTGAGGGCCTTTGCCCATTGCAGGATTTCAATGCTTTTACAGAACATTTGAAGTTATCGAGTTTATCTCATCGCGTTCAACAGTTCGAAACTTGCCATGCCCGTGGTGAGGAGTTTCTTCACTTCGAAGTCTTGGTTCGTTCCAGATCTTGGCTACGTGTGAATCCTCAAATCCTGGTCTTCTGAATTCTACTGTTCTATCCAACGTTGTTCCCGGTTTCATAGCTTTTGTCGGTGTGGTTCGTACTAATGTCAACGCACAAAGTTTCGAACGCGACTTGCATTTCGGACGACTTGATGTCGACCATGATCTTCGTGACAGCAAGGAAGTTATTTCTGGCAAAAGTTACGACGTATTGTCTCCAGATGAGAGCAAGGGCAAGTTCATCGGATGCACGTCCACGTGCTAATCATCGGTTTAGGGCCGGAGCTAGAAGAGACCATTTGTCACTTCCGGAAGGTCCCATTATTGGACTTCGGGCAAGCGGATCAAGGAAGCACTGAAAGGATTAATAAAAGAGCATTGAGCTGATCATGGAAATGGAGAGACCGAGATAAGCCCACGTGCAGAGCGAGGACTAATACGTGTGATCGGACTAAAACATCCATGACTCAGCATTTGTGAGGGCCTTTGCCCATTGCAGGATTTCAATGCTTTTACGGAACATTTGAAGTTATCGAGTTTATCTCATCGCCTTCAACAATTCGAAACTTGTCATGCCCGTGGTGAGGAGTTTCTTCACTTCGAAGTCTTGGTTCGTTTCAAATCTTGGCTACGTGTGAATCCTCAAATCCTGGTCTTCTGAATTCTACTGTTCTATCCAACGTTGTTCCCGGTTTCATAGCTTTTGTCGGTGTGGTTCGTACTAATGTCAACGCACAAAGTTTCGAACACGACTTGCATTTCGGACGACTTGATGATGCAAATCAAGAGAATGGTACAAGAGATCCTATTAGAGTTCCTAATGGGCCAATTACGAGAGCACGGGCCAAGAAGCTTAGAGAAGATCTGAACGGGTTAGTTCAGAGAATTTGGACTCAGGCGAACTCAATGAAACATGCTGAAGCAAGTCCACGTGTGCCAGCAACATATGTCAACATAATTGAAGTTCTCGAAGATTCCAGTCAAAGTTGATTAATTCTGGTCAAAGAAGAATATTACATGGCTAAATAATATATTACCTTTCTAAGTCAGAATATTAGGGTAATATTTCATTGTTTCCTAAAGAATAGTTAGAATATTTTTGTTGCCTATTACATAGGAGGCAATCTGGAGATACAATATTTCGCATATCTTGTAATTGTGGCCTATTTATAGGTCAAGGCTGAGGATGGACGAATTTTCAGACTTCTTTTGTTATTCAATACATTATTTTGTGAGGAATTTGCTCTTCTTGGTTCTTGAGAAGACTCGTAGAACTTATCAAGGTTTCTTGTGGCGTTCTACAACCGGACTTATCACTTCGATCCTCGGGGTGTGGCGTCCTTTCCAAACTGTAGCTTTGGTTCCTATCTCGCTAGGTAGTGGGTCAAAGCTCGCCTTCGGAACTTGTTCTTTGCAGATCTTGGGGTTCTCTTCCATATATTGTTGTGGGTTTTGCCACATGTTGGTAAGGTTCACATCAGTTGGTATCAGAGCTTTGGTTCTAAGACAAGTTTCATCTATCCTTTTTCATTATTTTCTTCTTCGTTCTTTTGAAATCTATCCTTTCTTTTCTTAGTTGTTCTTGAGTTTGCTTGCATAAAAAAAAGAAAAAAAAAAAAAAAATCGTGCAAAAAAAAAAAGAAAAAAAAAGTATCAACAGCAAAACAAAAAAAAAGAAGAAAGAAAGACAGAAACCAAAAGTAGGAAGAAAAAAAATCAAGGGAAGTGAAGAAGATATCATACTGTCTTAGCATCAACTCATCAATCATAAATCCACCTAGTTTTCTTGCTCAGAATCATTCCTTTTCCATCATTCTTATGTTTAAAATTCATACTCATCTATTTCCTTGACTCTTCACCCTAAGGATCCTTGTGATTTGTTTTGGTTGGATTCATACTTGAATTGCTGCAAGTTTCTTGGTTGTTCCTTGGTTGTTCCTTGAGTCCGATTAAGAACTAAAGAAGACAACAAGAGTGGAGAAAGGCCAGAGTGGTGAGCATATTAGAGGGTAAAAGCTGAATGCTTGAGAGAAACACGAGTGAATTGAGTGAAAACACGTGAGGGAGTGAGGTGAGGTCCTTTTTCTTTCTATATTCATACTAACCTAGTTGCAGAATCTATACATGGCTCAACATCGAGACAGAGATCCATCCGAAGAGATTCAACAGCATACCATCCCGAATCTTCAAATGGAAGCATTGTTGGGGGAGATGAGACGGATAATGCGACTTGAATTGGAGCCAATTCAAAATAGGTTGGATCAGGTGGAAGACAAAATATCGAGTGAGCCACATCACAGCCACAACAATAGGGGGCATGGGCGACATGTTCCATGGGGAGATAACGAGGATGATGAGGAGTTAGAAGAACCGAACAAGCGACGAGGCAGGTTTGGGCATCGGAATGGAGAAGTTAGGAATCGAGAAGATAATAATTTGGGTAGCATCAAGATGAAGATTCCATCTTTCCAAGGCAAATCTGATCCAGAAGCATATCTTGAGTGGGAGAAGAAGATGGAGTTCATATTTGATTGCCACAACTATTCCGAAGCAAAGAAGGTAAAACTTGCTGTCATTGAGTTTTCTGATTATGCTATTACATGGTGGGACCAGCTTGTTTTGAGCAGGAGACGGAATAGAGAACGTCCCATTGAAACATGGGAGGACATGAAATCGGTGATGAGGAAGCGGTTCGTTCCAAGCTACTATTACCGAGAGTTGCATAAAAGGTTGCAATCTCTTAGACAAGGGAGTCGAAGTGTTGAAGATTATTTTAAGGAGATGGAGATTACAATGATACGAGCCAATGTGGAGGAAGATCGAGAAGCCACTATGGCCAGATTTTTGTTTGGCTTGAACCGAGAAATTCATGATAGAGTAGAAATGCATCATTATGTAGAGTTGGAAGAGATGGTGCACATGGCGATCAAAGTGGAACAACAACTCAAGAGAGGAGGCACACGATCAGGTCCCAACTCGGGGTCTAATCTTTGGAAGCTGAGCTCCTCAAAGAAGGAAGAAAAGCCACAGACATCTTCAACTCTTAAGGCTAAAACTGAGCCTAAGTCGGGAAACACCAGCCGCGATTCCCAAGGTACAACCGATATCTCTACTACTCGGAATCGTGATATTAAGTGTTTTAAATGCCAAGGCAGGGGACACATGGCTAACCAATGCCCAAACAAGAGGGTGATGGTTATAAATGCCCAAGGAGAGCTAGAGTCGGAAGATGAAGAAGACGATCCCGACATGCCACCCTTAGAAGATGCTTATGATGGGCAGTATGCTGTTGAAGGAGAGATATTGGTGGCAAGACGAGCTCTCAACATGCAGGTTAAGGAGGAAGAAAATAATCAAAGAGAGAACTTGTTCCATACTCGATGCTTTGTGAACAACAAAGTGTGCAGCGTCATAATTGATGGAGGGAGTTGCACCAACGTGGCTAGCACAGAATTGGTGGAGAAATTGGCATTACCCACCTTGAAGCATCCACGACCTTATCGACTCCAATGGTTAAATGATAGTGGAGACATCAAGGTGACAAAGCAAGTTCTGGTTGCTTTTTCTATTGGAAAATATGTGGATGAGGTGCTTTGTGATGTAGTTCCCATGCATGCATGCCATATACTATTGGGAAGGCCATGGCAATATGATCGGAGGGCTACACATGATGGTTTTACCAATAGGTACTCCTTTGTAATGAATAAGCAGCCCATAGCTCTTATGCCATTAACTCCAAAACAAGTTCTTGATGATCAAATGAAGCTGAAAAGAGCAAGTGAAAAGAAAATAAGGACAAAATCTGAAATTGAGAGAAAAGAAACTGAGAGAAAAGAAAGTATGAGAGAAGAAAAAGAAAGAGGAAAGGATAAGAAAAAGAGTGAAAGAGAAGAAGAGAGAGTTTCAGCCATAGGGAGAGCAAGAGAGGAAAAATTAAGTTTCATTGCAAAGAAAAGAGAGATCAAGAGAGTATTATTTTCTGATCAACCCCTTATAGTACTTATGTACAAGGAGGTCCTTTTAAACACTAATGATCTTGTCGGTTCTTTGCCGAGCAATGTTATTTCCCTTTTGCAGGAGTTCGATGATGTGTTTCCTGAGGAGTTGCCTTCAGGTTTACCCCCAATTCGAGGAATTGAGCATCAAATTGACTTCATACCCGGTGCATCAATCCCAAACCGACCAGCCTACCGGAGTAATCCCGAGGAAACAAAGGAACTTCAAAGGCAAGTAGGTGAGTTATTGGAAAAGGGGTATGTACGAGAAAGCATGAGTCCTTGTGCGGTTCCGGTGCTGCTAGTACCTAAGAAGGACGGGACATGGAGGATGTGTGTTGATTGTCGTGCAATCAACAATATCACGGTAAAGTATCGACATCCCATCCCTAGATTAGATGATATGCTTGATGAATTGCATGGTTCTTGTGTTTTTACTAAGATTGATCTTAAGAGTGGATATCATCAAATTAGGATGAAAGAAGGTGATGAGTGGAAAACTGCATTCAAAACAAAACATGGATTATATGAATGGTCAGTTATGCCTTTTGGATTAACTAATGCACCGAGCACTTTCATGAGACTTATGAACCATGTTTTGCGTGCTTACATTGGACAATTTGTGGTTGTCTACTTTGATGATATTCTGATTTATAGCAAAAATTTGAATGACCATGTGGAACATTTAAAACTTGTTTTAGATATTTTAAGGAAAGAAAAGTTGTACGCAAATCTGAAGAAGTGTATGTTTTGCACGGATAAGCTTGTGTTTCTTGGATTTGTTGTGAGTGCCCAAGGTATTCAAGTTGACCAAAAGGTGAAAGCAATTCAAGATTGGCCAACTCCTACATCTATTGGTCAGGTAAGAAGTTTCCATGGGTTAGCTAGTTTTTATCGACGTTTTGTTCAGAATTTTAGTAGTCTTGCTACACCTTTAACTGAAGTGATCAAGAAGAATGCTCCATTTAGGTGGGGAGAGGAACAAGAAAGGGCATTCAAAGTGATTAAGGAGAAGTTAACAAATGCACCTTTACTTGCTTTACCTAACTTTACTAAAACTTTTGAAATTGAGTGTGATGCTTCAGGTATTGGAGTTGGTGGAGTTTTAATGCAGGAAGGAAGACCAATCGCATATTTTAGCGAAAAGCTAAGTGGAGCAGCCCTAAACTATCCAACATATGATAAGGAGATGTATGCATTAGTTCGGACATTAAGGACCTGGCAACATTACCTTTGGCCAAAAGAATTTGTGATCCACACAGATCATGAATCGTTGAAGCACTTGAAGGGGCAGCACAAGCTGAACAAACGCCATGCTAAGTGGGTGGAGTTCATCGAGACATTTCCATACGTGATCAAATACAAGCAAGGTAAGGAAAATATAGTTGCGGATGCACTATCTCGAAGGTATGCTCTACTTTCCACACTTGATGCTAAGTTGCTTGGTTTTGAGTACATTAAGGATTTGTATGCATTAGATTCTGATTTTGGTGATGTGTTTAAAGAATGCGCAAAAAGATCTCATGACAAGTATTACTTGCTTGATGGGTTTCTATTTCGAGAAAATAAGCTTTGCATTCCCCATTCTTCTTTGCGTGAGTTACTAGTTAGGGAAGCACATGGTGGTGGTTTGATGGGTCATTTTGGGGTAGCTAAAACATTGGCTATGTTGCATGATCATTTTTTTTGGCCCCATATGAAACGGGATGCTGAGAGGATTTGTGAAAAGTGCATTACATGTAGACAATCTAAATCTAAGTTACAGCCACATGGATTATATACACCATTGCCTATTCCTAGAGAGCCTTGGGTTGACATTTCCATGGACTTTGTTTTAGGGTTACCTAGGTCTAAGAGGGGAAGAGACTCAATCTTTGTGGTTGTTGATAGATTCTCTAAAATGGCACATTTCATTGCATGTCATAAAACTGATGATGCATCTCATATAGCTGATCTATTTTTCAAGGAGATTGTTAGATTGCATGGCATGCCTAGAAGCATTGTTTCCGATAGAGATACAAAGTTCTTGAGTTACTTTTGGAAGACATTGTGGGGAAGGTTAGGCACCAAATTATTATACTCTACAACTTGTCACCCACAAACTGATGGTCAAACCGAAGTAGTGAATAGGACTTTATCTACTTTATTACGTGCTATTATTAAGAAGAATTTGAAATCATGGGAAGATTGTTTGCCACATGTCGAATTTGCTTACAATAGGAGCGTTCATTCTGCAACCAAGTTTTCACCATTTGAGATTGTTTATGGTTTTAATCCACTAACACCCTTGGATTTATCTCCTTTACCTTTGAGTGAACGTGCTAACTTAGATGGAAAGAAGAAAGCTGAATTTGTAAAGCAAATCCATGAGAAGGCACGCTTGAACATAGAAAGGAGGACTGAGCAATATATCAAACAAGCAAACAAGGGACGTAAGCAAGTGGTGTTTGAACCTGGAGATTGGGTGTGGTTGCACATGAGGAAGGAACGGTTTCCCGAAAGACGACGTTCGAAACTCCTTCCAAGGGGCGACGGACCTTTCCAAGTGCTAGAGCGAATAAATGATAATGCCTACAATTGGACTTACCAGGTGAGTATGGTGTCAATGCAAGTTTTAATGTCTCTGATCTATCTCCGTTTAATGCAGATGAAGATTTGAGGACAAATCCTTTAAAAGAGGGGGAGAATGATGCAAATCAAGAGAATGGTACAAGAGATCCTATTAGAGTTCCTAAGGGCCAATTACGAGGGCACGGGCCAAGAAGCTTAGAGAAGATCTGAACGGGCTAGTTCAGAGAATTTGGACTCAGGCGAACTCAATGAAGCATGCTGAAGCAAGTCCACGTGTGCCAGCAACATATGTCAACATTATTGAAGTTCTCGAAGATTCCAGTCAAAGTTGATTAATTCTGGTCAAAGAAGAATATTACATGGCTAAATAATATATTACCTTTCTAAGTCAGAATATTAGGGTAATATTTCATTGTTTCCTAAAGAATAGTTAGAATATTTTTGTTGCCTATTACATAGGAGGCAATCTGGAGATACAATATTTCGCATATCTT